>OZ018333.1:96718212-97093212 GCA_963969495.1 Ceratothoa steindachneri | reverse complement strand
ACCAAGAAGTACCTTGCAAGAGAGGCAGGGCTACCTACCTTAAGGGGCTAAGAAGAAGCTCATCCTCGAGCTAAGTCCCTGGTTATCAAACTAAACGATAAGTTAACTTTGGTAAGTTCAACTTACTCTCGCCAGAGAGACTCCTCATATCCTGGTGCACCTTAAACACCAGGGGTATTCCTCGTCCTTGAGGAATTAAGAAAAGAAGAAGGAAAAGGCTCCCCCTCGAGCCCGTTATTCGGTGGCCACACCAAACTCTTAAGTTAACTTGGTGAGGAACCAAGTTCAACCTATTCTCGCCAGAGAAACCCCCCTCCATTATCCTCGCCCTTGAAGAAGACCCTCCCCGAGTTCAGTCCTCGTCCCTAAGGAAATAAGTAACGAAGGAGAAAAGCTCCTCCTCGAGCTCGTTACTCGGTGATCACACCGCACTCCAAGTTAACTTGATTTAAGAACCAAGTTCGACTCACTCTCGCCAGAGAGACCACGACTGCCTGGGTGTTGCATAAAGCACCGTCATTGTTCTCGTCCATGAAGAACACCCCCCCGTCCCGGAAGAACGTGTGGCCCCCCAGCTGCCACCCTCGCCAAAACAACCGTGTGATCTAGCTCATCTTCATCGGGCCGGCGGCACGCGTCAAGAGTAAATAACATTTCTGAGGCCTTTAAACTCCACATGAGTCCGTAAGCCTAATTCTAATATTATTGTTGTGTGTAGAGAAAGCGTTAACCAATTTTTGAGGGTAAACTAATTTAATTAATTTTTGTTTAGGATAATATTCAGAGTATTGCTATAGTTAATGTCTAAATGTTATGTATTCATTTGATAAAGGTAAAATATAAGTTTATTTGGGGATTAATGTTCGTTTCTCTTATATATGTCCTTACGTGTTGCAGAACGGCTCTGTTCTTTAAGATATTCTTATAATATCAATATATTAGACACTCTTAGCACTCTTAGAGACTAGAACTAAAAGGAGGGGAATTCTACGACACTAAATAAAAGCGGTGTCAGGTAAGTAGGGTTCTTATCAGAAAGAATTCTACGACATAATTAAAGTGGTGTCAGGTGTGGGGTTCTTATCAGAAAGAATTCTACGACATATATATATATATATATATATATATATATATATATATATATATATATATATATATATATATATATATATACAATAGTGTGCAAGTTAGTTCTGACAGTGGTGAAATATTAGAATTATTTGATATTTTTTGTTTATATTTGAAAAGAATACGTCAATGATAAGATAATGGTACATTTAATATGAAATATGACCGCTCTTTGCTTTTAGATCCTGTTCACTCGCACTAGCATAGATTCAACCAAATTTGATCTCATTTCTGCCAGTTCTTCGTTATAGTACCAGGTATTGATAACAGCACAAATCACCTTCTGCATCGTTGAACAATCGGTTTTCTCGGTTCTACGTTTACTTATAGACCATAGATTCTCGATGGGGTTTAAGTCAGGAGAATTCCCAGGCCAATCTATAACGATAAGTCCACTTTTTTCGAAAAATGTGCACATTATTTGGGAAGTATGGTACGGAACCAGATCCTGCTGGAAAATGCCACCTCCATCAGGAAAGTCTTTCTGCATCGCCGGAAGCAAGTGAGTCTGCAGGATCCCCTTGAATTTAACGCTGTTCATCATTCCATCAATAGTAACAAGCTGCCCTAGGCCTTAAGCGCTAAAACAATCCCAAAACATCTTCTTAGGTGAGTATTTTTGCGCCTGTTGAATGCGTCCTGGCTGAAGTGATTCATATTTGCTTTGTCTTACTACCACTGACTTATGCCTATGTACTTAAAAATCCCCGTAAGGGGCGTGGCGATCTGCCTTCATAGCCATCGTGCTGACGGGACTCAGCACCCTGTCCAGCTCCACCAATGAAAATCTTAAAAAAAGCTGATCTCTCTGGCACAGGGATTAAGTCTCTGACTAACCTGGACCGTCTTAAGGATTTTGATTTGGATGCTCCTTCAGCTCTTGCTATTACTAATAGCGGAGCTACAGCAGACAAGCCAGATGAGGTGTTTGCTTGTCGCTCATATGGTCTTGCTGCTGATAAACCTAAAAAGTTCACACTACACACATATATGCAGAATATCGCAGCAGAACCTATTGAATTAAGTACTGAATGCACTGCCGTGGTTTCCACAGACGATAACAATACAGAGAACCATGCTGAAACTATAAATGAAAATTACAATGAAGGCTTTAGGGAGGTTCCCAAACCACAATCTAATGCTGCGGCAGTGGCTCCGCCCACTACTATCCAAGACACTAGAGACTCAAATGTTGTAACACTTGAACCTTACATACCACGTCCAGGTAGGTCCACAGCTTAGAATCCTTAGATTCCAGTAGTGAGGCGTAGAAAGGGACGACAGAGACAGCATCAACTGCAAGCTACTTTAGTTGTGCAGTCACAGCTTCAACTCCCTACTTTGAGAAATACTTCCTCATCCAGTTTCTTGGATTACAGCTAGCTACAGATTTAAATAACATTAAACTGGATCAAGACATCCAGTCTAAAGTTGGCCAGACATTAGAAATCGTCAAGGCTACAAAAAGTTCTCTACTGGTGGAGGCCCAAACTAGTGTGCAGGCCACCAAGATCAGATCATTAAAGTCTCGAGCGGGAAAGCAAATCACCGTTACTGCACACCGCTAATATAATACTCTTAAGGGTATAATTCGTACCCCTATACTACGGCAGTCACCAGAGGAGGAAATACATGAACATCTAAAGGACCAAGGTGTCACAGATGTCCGTAGAGTACAATTGAGATGAGATGGACAATTAGTACCAACCGACACTTATATCCTCACTGTTAACCTTCACTCCTGTCCGCCAGTACTTCGTGTCACTCGCTGGGTATTGGTTGAGGTGGACCAGTACCACTACCGCCCGCAGCAATGTTACAAATGTCAGCGCTTTGGCCATGTAACAAAACATTGCCGTAGAGAGGTAGACACATGTGCCCGATGTAGTGGTGGTCATCGCAAGGATGCATGCACAATTAAGGTGTCTTACTTCCATTGTAAGAGACCTCAGTGCAGTAATGATAGACAATGTCCAAACTACAAATGTGAGAAAGATGTCTTGGACCTACAGATGAGAGAGCAAATTCCTCGTTTTGTAGCTCTCCAAAAAATCTTAGACCAACACCCTATCTATGAGCCTTTATACTCTGCTCCTGCCCAAGACGGCAATGTCGCAATTAACAGTACAGTTGCCTCAACAAGGACCACACCTAATCTTCCTACAACGTCAACCACTGCACATACTCCTTCAACACCCACGTCACAGAGATGGCATCAGTACTCTGATGCTATCATGGATGTGGATGTGGAGCGTGAAACAGAACATACTCCTCTTGTGAAAACTAGGGGATCTCCAAAAGTGCAGGCTGCAAAGAGAATGGATGTATCTCTTATTTTGAAGAAAGCAGAACAAACAGAAGAGCTCTTAAAAGACCATCGTAAGTCTGACGAACCTCACACTCAAACGCGATCGCCTTCACGATCGCAAAAGACTACCTCTATTCCACCTAAAGAACACAGCAACCTAAGAGAGTCACAGACCCAAGCTCGCCTAGAACACAACAGCATGCAACTTCAAGACTAGAAACACCAAACAAAACAGCCGAGTGAGACTTCTGAGACTGCCCTACAACTGGAGACTCGTACTACTCATAGTAAAAAAAAACAGCATCTCCTTACTTCACCTGCACCCCCCCCCACCCAAATACCATGTTACACCTCGTCTACCAGAGAGTAATGTGCAAAAGATCCCAGTTATTGGCACTCAAGAGACTCAACTTCTGTCCCGCTCCCAGAAAGGTAGGTTCTCCTACCTACCAAAATAATGCCTTCAGGCTTCTCTCCATCTACCATTCTGCAATGGAACCTGAGATCATTTCGAAACCAGGTTTCAAGACTTAAAACTGCTTATACCAGAAACTCGACCGGCCTGTATTTGTCTACAGAAAACACATATTACAAGTTGGTTATTTCGGCTTCGGTGCGTAATGATGGTCATGAACTTGGTGCAGCAATATTAGGGCATAACAGACTGTCATTCACTCCACTGGTGCTGAATACTACTCTTCAAACAGTAGCAGTACAAGTTCATCTAAATAAGACCTATACTGTCTGTTCACTCTACTTACCACATGTCAATGTTGCTACAGCTGACATTGAACACCTAATAAGACAATTACCAGCACCTTTTCCCCTTCTTGGAGATATGAATGCAAAAAGCCCCTTATGGGGTGAAATGACTTATAATGATCGTGGACAATCATTTGAACAACTACTGACTACATTCCCGATTGCACTCTTAAATGATAATATTCCCACTCACTTCCACATCCAAACCAATACTTCTTCAACGATAGACTTGCTATCTGTTCAGTAGATAGTATTCTTGATTTTGAATACTCAGTTATCTCCTCGTTGCATGGTAGTGATCATTATCCGATTGAATTGAACTCCACAGACCCTGCAAACATAGCTGACAGCCCTGATCGCTATAATATTGAAAAAGCTGATTGGAATAAACTTTTAGCTGCAACACATACAGTCCTGAAAGCAGAGGATATTCTAGATATAAATGTCGTCATGGATACCATAGTTACAATCTTCATTTCAGCTGCTACACAAGCAATCTCTCTAAAGTCGGGATTGAACGGACGAACTCTAGTGCCCTGGTTTACGGATGAATGTAAACAAGCACGTCGTGCTCGCCTAAGAGCAGAGAGGGCTATGAAAGGAACCACTCAGTGCAAACTAAAATGAACTATACTAGAGCCAAAGCACATTGTCAAGTTTTTAAGGAAGCTTAGCAGCAATCATGGAAAAATTATGTGTCCTCAATTACGTCCCGATTGTCATTGCATCAAGTATGGAAACGTATTAGCAAAATATCTGGTAAATTGACTCCAAATCCTACTCCAGTACTACGTTTTCCTGGTGGAGACCTCATACGTGATCATGCTGCTGTGGCAAATTACTTTGCACATCATTTTAGCAATATATCCGGTGATCATACTTACTCCGACGCCTTTAAACGACATAAAGAAACTGATGAGTCTACTCCACTTTCCTTCCATTCACGAACTTCTGCTCAAAAACATTACAATCTACCTTTCACTTATTGTGAATTCGCATCTGCTTTGTCAGTGACGCATGGCAGTAGTCCTGGCCCTGATGGCGTTACATATATCTTCATCAAACATGCTCACCCATCCCTAGAAGAATTGCTCTTGGGAGCATATAACAGAATATATAGAGAGAGAATTTACCCACGGGGCTGGGGTGTGGGATTTGTATTGCCCATTCCCAAGCCGGGAAAGGATTTATATATTCAAGGGAATTATAGACCCATCACACTGACCAACTGTACGTGTAAGTTGATGGAGAAAATGGTTAACAGTCGATTTATGACTGTCCTTGAACGTGAAGGCCATTTAACCCCAGCTCAATCAGGTTTCCGTCGTGGATGCAGTACCACAGACCACCTGATTCAATTGCAGACAGATATCATAGCAGCCTTCAACTCTCGTTTGCATACCATAGTAATATTCTTTGATTTACAGAAAGCCTACGATACCGCATGGAGGAGAGGTATTCTTTAGACAATATATGATTTGGAGTTTAGAGGAAATCAGTCCATCTTTATTCAGAACTTCTTAAATAATAAAAGTATCCAAGTACGAATTGCCCGCGACAACTCCGACCCTAAGTTGTTAACCTTGAGAGTCCCTCAAGGCAGTATTTGGTCTCGTACCAGTTTCATTTTGGCAATTAATGGAACCACTAGGTCTCTTCCCAACAGTATCGCATAAACTTTGTATGTTGATGACTTGGCAATATATGCATCTGGTACAATCCCCTATCTACTTGAACGTCGTCTTCAGGTTGCTCTACGTAACCTTGAGGAGTGGAATAATAAGACTGGTTTTACCTTTTCTACCGCGAAAACTGCATCTATGCACATCTGCAGGAAGCGAGGATGCCCTAGGATGACAGCAAATTTATTCTTCTATGGTAGACCAATTACTAATGTGCCGGTCTACAAATTTCTTGGGATGTATATTGATGATAAATTAACTTGGAAACCACATATTACTCATCTGAAAGTTAAATGCATAAAAATCCTAAATCTCCTCAAACATATCTCACATAGAAGCTGGGGAACAGATCGGATATCGCTGCTGCGGCTGTACATCATGCTTCTGAAGCCTCAATTAGACGATAGTTGTGAAGCATACTCATCGGCTTCTCATACAGAATTAAACAGAATAACACCAATACATAATGCAGCCATCCGGACTGCAACTGGAGCTTTTCGATCATCCCTATTAAATAGTCTTTATGCTGAATCAGGGATTAAACCACTGGAAACATATCGAAATATAAAGCTGTTCAATACGTATCCACAAATCAAGTGCAATCCGACCCACCCTCTCCATGAACGCATAGCACTGATGGATGATGAAGATGAGTCTAACCAAGAGGATGTGCACATCCTTAATCCTAGTCATACTTCTTTCTTTCAACTGACGAAAAGATTGAAGAGTCTGTATGGAATCTCATTTGCACACATTATGAAAGTATCCCCTTCCATGTACCCCATGTGGTCCTTAACAAACTTGAAGACTTGTAAAGACTTAAACAATATCCCAAAGACTGCAGTTGCCTCTCCACGTACTTCGCGCATTTTTCACTAGACATAGTGTTGCACATAATGAGTCTCTTATAATATACACAGATAGATCCAAAGTTGAAGACGGGGTGGCATTTGCATATAAACATTTGAATTTCACAAATACACGACCCATTCAGTCTTATGCTAACGTATTTACGGCAGAACTCTAGGCCATTTATTATAGCCTTAATTATGCTGCATCACTTCATAATGACCAACCTGTCACTATTCATACTGATTCTAGAAGTGCTATAATGGCAATATCCTACTAGGAATCCGCTGGTTTAGTTAATACAATGCAGAATATATACTCTACAACGTCGAGTTAGTCTATGTTAGGTCCCTGCACATGTGGGTGAGCCAGGTAATGAAGCAGTGGACACATTGGCTCGCCAATGTGCGACCACTGGACAGCTCTCAGCAATCAATCTGCCTCAGAGTGACTTTCAATGTTACATCAAGAAAGCTGAGGCGGCCCGATGGAAGCAGACTTTGCAAAACGTTGGCCTTGATAATAAATATCGACGAGTCAGCAGTTCTATTTTGCCACTGGCTTCCACACTATCATCAAATAGGTCCCGGGGGATCACTCTTTGTAGATTGCGCATTGGCCACACAAAACTCACACACAGCTACTATATGGAACGACACCATCGATCCTTATGTGATGACTGTTTAGTCAATTTGACTATATACCATATCCTGTTCGAGTGCCCATCATATCTGGAATATCGTCAACCAACGATATTTTGGTCCAGGTCCTTATAGATTGGACTTATTATTGAGGAACAAGTACAATAATCTACATGGCTCCCTGTATCGATATCTAACAGACATAGGTCTCCTTCGAGACTTATAATGTGTTGCGCTTATCCAAATTACTATTATATTGTTATTTAGTTAGATATTTATGCTTTTAATAGAAATTTATGATTTTAAATATGAAAAATTTGATTTTTATGCCTCTTTAGTAATGTTATTTAGTTAGATATTTATGCTTTTAATAGAAATTTATGATTTTAAATGACTTAAATTTTATTTTATGTCTCTTTACTATTGTTATTTAGTTAGATATTTATACTTTTATTAGAAATTTATGATTTTAAATATGACTTAACTTTTATTTTTATGCCTCTTTACTGAAAGCTCCTGATCTCACTATAATAGATATATCTTATTTCTGTGTACCCTTTTTATACTCCAGATTGCTTCTTATATTCCGGAAATTTTAGCCGCATAATTCTACTCGAGATTCACTGTTGAATCACCCTATGGTGTCTACGGTGGTAAAACACCTAATATAATAATAATAATACTAATAATAATAATAATAATAATAATAATAATAATAATAATATAAAAAGAACCTAACATAGGCCTTAAAAAGTTAAAATTGATCTAAGCTAACCCACAGTTGTTGCGAGTGGGGATAACTGAAAAATTACCTCCAAACTTAATACCCTAGAAACAAATAATGGGAACACATTATGGATTATATAAATGTTTTAATACACAATGTGATATACCTATTCCTATATTTATCAGTACAAGTAAAGGATGATTTAGCAAGCAAACGTAGGAATTACAGTTAAAAGCATGAATACTCACCCCAATGTAAATAACCTATACGTTTTCCTTTCCAATATGTGGGTATTTTTACCAAATAGAGTATACACTACATATTTAAAAGCATGAATACTCACCTAAATGTATTTCTTTAAATTTGAAGGCGAATTGATGTATGCGGTCACCTCGGCCACTTTCGGCAAACACAACAAACATTGCAGCTTCACCGAGTTTCCCCATATTCTTCTTGTACTTGAAAATTGATTCCAAGCATGGCCATAGGTGGGAGTTGCCACTATTTTTATTTTCACTAGTAGGAGCAGAACTTATGATGATCCAGTGATGGCGTGGCAGCATGCTAGGAGCCCATGGCAATGAGGAATAATTTAATTAACTGACGCCCTCTCAGGCGGGGAAGCGAGAGAGACAAACGAATTGTTTATCGGGTATGAAAGTATACATGTGATTGGTCCAAACATGAACAAACTCTTATGATTGGATCAAACCAGAGTACACGGTTGTGATTAGTTATCTGACTTTTGCATCTACGTCTGTGATTGGCACAAATTAACTGAGAAGTAATAAATACTCTAATGCTTTTCAAATTGAATGAAGGGTAACCTAAGAAAAAATACGCGTGGGAGTGAAATTAGTCGAATTACGGAGTACTTATTAGGAAGTAAAAGGTATAACAAAGTTACTTGAGTACAGTACTTAAGTATTTGTACTTTCTTACTTCACAACTCTGAATTATATATATATATATATATATATATATATATATATATATATATATATATATATATATATATATATATATATATATATATATATAAATATATACATATATATATATATATATATATATATATATATATATATATATATATATATATATATATATATATATATATAGGGGCGGCTCGTTATTAAAGGCCAAAGGGGCTGGGCCCCATCAAATTAAAAACATCAGACTTTGTCAAGGAACGCATATATCTAGTAACTATCATTTATACTTTCTTAAAATTATTGTAATTCTCTTTAACATCCGTTTAGGCCCACAATGAGTCGACCCTTAGACCGCTAACAAAATTCAATGGAATCGGACATTAACAAACCGCCATTGTCTGCTACGTTTTCTTTCTCGCTAATCTGTCAAATTTGGGGCCGATTAGTGAAGGTCCGAAGAGGGCGAGTAACTACTTAGAATATTTCGATAGTTGTAGTTTTCTTTTAACCTCTGCGTACAAGGATCCTGGTGAATGAGTGAATTATTATATTTTTTCCAAGTGGTAATAATTAAATTTAAGAAACTATTTTACAATGTTTCAACCCGTGAAAGAAAAGTTTCTATCCTCTTTTTGAATTGTTAATTTCACAAGAAGCCATGGCTTACAGTCAGTGATACAAAAAATATCTTTATTCTATTTTTATTGCCTTTAGATTTAAAGGGGAATGTTTGCGGACTAGTACTGGCTGTAATGACTTAAAACATTTATCAGAGAGAATTCAGAAGCAGGAAAGTAGCACAACTCTCATAAATAATGACCTTAAATTAAATATGCTGAGAAAAGAAACGTTTTATCTGCAATTGATGCTGTTTAGTGGCTGTAGTATTCGAAAGCATAATGAATTAGTTGTTAGTTGATAAAAATACACATGCTTTATCAAGAATTATTAATTGCTTACATTTTTGTGGCTCACACTAGTTGCTTCTACGAGGGCACGATGTGAGAAATTTGTTAATAGGGGGTATTTTTAGATATGATCTATACAGCTACTCTTGACAGTGAGGGTACTTAATGATGATCGCAAAAATAGCAAAGCTGCCAACAAAATACATCTAAAACACTTCAAATTCAGGATGATGACGGTTGGGATGAGAAAAGGATATGCGAATTTACTGGGTTCAAAAGAGTACTTGAAGTTAAAGTGTTTAATTTTTTATTGTCATTTTTTTTATGTTGCTCTTAAACAGGCCGACATTCCATACAATGTTTTGCCAGCAAAGAAAATTTAATGGTGTTATTGCTGTACAAGCAATAAAGGACTATGAGTCATCTATGAGGAAATTGCAAAATGACGTCGGTGAGCTCATCTCCAAATTAGATGAAGATAATAATCAAATCCAAGCACAAGACGGAAAAAGAGACAAGATATATATATATATATATATATATATATATATATATATATATATATATATATATATATATATATATATATATATATATATATATATATATATATCTCAAACAAAAAATGACAGATGGATGTGATTGCAAAATATGCCTGCATTCAAATTACAAATTGTATGAATACTACAGGGTGGCCCATAAGTCCCAGGACACATAGTTGCAGTTACATAAAAAATTACATTTGTTTTCCTTTAATAACATATGTTTTACAAATGTTGTACGTGGAGTGTCCTGGGACTTATGGGCCACACGTAGATTTAGTAATTCAGAAATATTTCGCTCTTTTGCTGTTGTAGATGCTAAGGATTTCACTCTTCATCTCCAGGAATTGCCAATTGACCACTGCACTGCCATTGAAACGAATTATCCCATCCTGCACAGGCGCGAATCCAGGGGGTGGGGAGCTAGGGGACTAAAGCCCCACCCCCTCAATTTCAGACCCGTTTATATTTATATTCTTTTTTAAAGCCATACTTGCATTCTGCTATTCAGAAAGAGGTATGTAATAATATAGAATATATATATAGTTTTTTAAACCGTTGCGATCGAATACATCTCATATGATACGTGTCTAAAGTAGAGGTAAATCTCTAAAGTAATTATTAAATTCAGTAATATACCTTAGCTGACGTCCTTAGCTGCAAAAAAACCCCCGACACAATTCATAATTTTCTGATGTGTGGAAAAAAATTCGGATCTGAGAGAGTTAGTGCTCAATCCTTTATGAGGTGCTGTCATTTATTATCAAAGCTGTGTAAGATAACCCTTATTAATCATCAAAGCCGTTTTCTCAGGCTACTCAGTGAGAGGAATTCAGTTTATCCCTCCCGCTAAATTTTTATCCTGGATCCGCCACTGTTAAGTAACATGTTTTTAAAAGTTGCCTGTAGGAAATGACTCTAGGGAAATATGTATGGCGCAGATGATAGAGTTAGGTAGGCTTTCCTTTATAAGCTTCTAAAAGTGTCTACAGTTTTCATAAACTGTAGAATTATTATGATCATTAACAAGGTCGTTGCCACCCAAAATGACAATAATTAAATCTTGTTTGAATGCAATAGAATCGTCCAAAATATTGTTGTTTTGGAAAATGGAAGTAAATGTCCCTCCTCTTTTGTAGAGGTATTTAACTTCACTGTTGGTACTGTTTATATAGATAGAGCTATAATTCAATGATGAAATATCGGCTACATAAGAATGACCGAGCAAAAGTAATTTCATTTAACAAAAATAAGTTTAAAGTAAGAAAGTTTGCGTCGCGCCAAGCAACCTAAACGCATCGAAGGGAACGAACAATCTCAAAATCGCCAACGTAAGTCATGCAACCATCCTGTTGGGGATGCCATGTTCTATAAATTTTGCGGAGAGTGTTAAACTCGATATGCCAATGATAAAATTATATTCAGCAATGATTTGCATAAAAAAAGAGAAACTCTTTTTTGGTGGGCGATTTCAAATATTGTTGGAGAAGACCTCTTAACCGATAGGTACAAGAAGCGGTTTCCCTTCTTCTCCGTAAAGCCATCAGCTCTCTAAAAAACAACAAAGAAATAGTCATAAGAAAAGCTGACAAATCCAACATATACGTCATTCTAAAAAAAGAAGAATATAACAACAAAATGAACACCATCTTAAGTGACACTACTAAATTTAAACGCATGAAAAAAGATCCAACAGAAGACTTAAAAAAGAAAATAAATGGACAAATAACTAAAGCCAATGTACTCATCGGGGGACTTCACTTCCAAAGGATCATCGATGATTACACACCAGGTTATCTGTATAGCAATGTAAAAATTCATAAGCCGCACAACCCATTGAGGCACATCATCTCCCAAGTCACGACTCCTACGTACTGTTTAGCTAAAATCCTAAATTCATTAATAAAACCGTACATCCCTTCGAAATATAGCATAAAATCCACGGAGGAATTCATCGACATACTCCACGCTACAAGACCGGCAGGACTAATATCATCCCTTGACGTAGAAAGCCTGTTTACGAACGTAGCTATCGCTCAGACCATCGATATCATTATAAAAAAAAGTGTCCTACCATCCTACAATGTTCCCTCCAAATCTTGACCAAAACATCTTAAGGAGCATGTTACGTTCATGCACATCAGAGGCACCGTTCAGGACACCGGACGGTAATCTATACACGCAAGTGGATTAAGTGGCTATGGGTTCACCCTTAGGGCCGACCTTCGTCAAATATTACATGGGTCAACTTAGGGAGAGATTATTGGATATCATGGAAAATAAGTCACACACATATTACCGATACGTCGATGACATCTACATCAACGTCTAAAACGAAGAACATCTGATAAACATCAAACAGCATTTTGAGGAGAACTCCGTGTTGAAATTCACTTATGAATTGAGCACGGGCAATAAACTCCCTTTCTTGGACGTTGAGGTTCAAAACATCAATGGCAGCTACATCACTAAAGTACATAGGAAAAGTACGGACATGGGAAGATTCCTCAATGCGAAGAGTGAATGTCCTGAAAGGTATAAAATAAGCGTAATCGGCTCATACATCCGCCGAGCTTATAAATGCTGCTCTACGTGGGAACTTTTCCACCAAGAGATTGCACGAGTAAAACAAATACTCGTGAAAAACAGTTTCTCAAACAGCATGATTGACAAACAACTCCAATCATTTTTAAATAATCATTACAAACATACAGATAAAACTGAAAGTAATCAGGGAGAAGTCAACAACATCAAGGTGTATTACAGAAACCAGATGTCCACGGCCTATAAAATAGATGAAAAAAACATCAAAGAGATATTAACCGTAACATCAAGGTTAAAAATCAAACTGATAAAATCCAACTCATCATTTATTATAAAACAACAATAGCCAGCAATCTCCTGATGAAAAACAACACCTGCCTAAACTCCTCGAATCTCAAGTCAATCAACATAGTTTACGAGCTCATCTGCCCCGATAAAGACTGTAAGCTTTATAACAACTCAAAATATATTGGCATGGCAACCACTACACTTTCGAGACGTTTAACTATTCATCTACAAAGCAGATGGCCTAAGAATCATATGGAAAGTGCCCATAAAGCGAGGCTGAACATCTTAGAAGCCATATTCATAAATGAAGATAAACCGGCCATCAACAGTCAAGCGACAAGCTGGAATCGCACATTACTATTATTTAAAAAATCCACTCACAGGAGTGGCCCATTTCCTCTAACGTTACGTTCAACCTAGGCGGAATAAATACCCATTAAAAATCGTTTTATTTCACTTTGTCAGATCCTCACTCCACTCATTACATCGGTATTGGACATTGGACATAATAAGTGAGAAATATAGTAGTAGAGGGTTTTAGTAGGAGAAATAGTGGGGAAATAGGGGAAAATATAATAGGAAAGCGAAAAACGAAAGGTAGAATGAAAGACAGATCCCTGGTTAAAGGGTATCACTGGCTTTCTTTGCGTTTTGTTTTTGTTTTTTGATAGCATATGACTATACTATCTGGTGAATGCGGTGGGCATTCGAGCCTTTGTATTAATACATGGTATCTTTACGTGGCTTTTGGAAGATTTTCATCTTCAATTCTGGGTGTTTCACACCTAGATTTGGATTTTTTGGTGTTGTTTATATGTTTTTGGCGATATTTTCGCGCAAAAATTGGGGAAGTGTTATTTAAAACCAAATTAAACAAGTGTTAATTCGGTGGCTAAACTCGTTTGGCTTTGTTCATGTTTTTTGTGTTATGACTGGGGGTTATTTAGTATTTAAGTGAACTTAGGGTCGACGTTAAAGTCATTCGGTAGTCTACTGCTTTTGAAACTAATTGGTCGTCTTAAGTTAGGTAAAATGTCGAAGTCGATGTGCTCCAGTACAAACTCGGGGGGGAGGTGCCGGTGCACCTTGTCCCAGATTTTGGTTGCTCTTAGGTGAAGCTCCACGTTTATGGGGGTCATCCCCAGTTCACCATGGAGTTCACTCTGCCTTCTCCCTTCTCTCCTTCGGGCTCCCGTAATGATATATATTGCCTTATTCTGGACTCTTTGCAGTTTAAGGACTTGGGTCTTGGAAACTACGTTTATAGGGATCGGGGGGTACAGGAGTTTTGAGCGAATGCACGCATTGTAGATCTTTAGTTTGTTGGAGGTACTCAGGTTTACGAATTTGAAAAATTCGCCCAAGTCCCTCCGTGCATTCTGTGTAGTTCTCGCTACATGGCTCCTATACCCACCGGTCGTAATTTGTAGTCCCAGAACCGTGCCCTCCGTGCGGTATGGGATGCGTGCACCCCCCACACGGATGTCTGCCAGAGTCCTTCGGAATAATGGAATTACACGGAACTTTTGGGCATTGGTGGATATCTTCCATCTTCTCTCGAAAGAGTTGATGTTTTCGATTTCCACTGCCGTACTTCGTGCCATGAAATTCGCATTCCGATAAGGCCCCGTACATATCATCGTTATATCATCCGCAAATTGGACGTATAAGGAACCCTCAGTCAAGGGTTGGGGAAGGTCTATAGTGTAGATGTTATAGAGCAGGGGAGAGATGCACCCGCCTTGGGGCACCCCCGCCTCGAGTTCGAACTCAGGGCCGCTGTAATCTTTTATACTCAAAAACGCTCTCCTCTCCATCACATAGTCACAAAGAATCCTTTCAAGTATGGGATTGAGGCCTAGTTGAAGGATCTTATATTGTAGGCCTCTCCTCCATACCTTGTCAAAGGCCTTTTTGACATCGCGTAGCACCAGATTTGCATGGCGTTTCTCTGATTTTACTTTTGCCAACTTCTCGGTAATTACGGCTAGCGCCGTGTCTGTTCCTCGCTTCGCACGGAAGCCATGTTGTTGGATGTTATGAGAGTTATTTCTCTCGAGGAACATGTTTACCCTGTTGGCCAATATCTTCTCCAAGACTTTCCCTGAAAATTCTAGGAGAGATATGGGCCTGAAGTTAGCTGGACTGTCCGGTGGTTTACCGGCTTTTGGAATGAATATCATTTTCGCAACCTTCCAGTGGCCAGGGAAGTATCCCACGTTTAGGCATGCGTTCATGATATTCATGAGCCCCAGTAAGATATTGGGCGGGGCTCGAATAAAATTCTCCTTCGTCAGTCCTGTACGCCCCGGTGCTCGCTGTCGGAAGGATTTTAAGGTCATAGAGAGTTCCTCGGCAGTAATTCTACCGCCGAGTCCCTCCATTTCCCTGTTCTGTGATACGCAATGATGAGGATGCGTTCTGTGTATTTGGTCATTCAGGTCGTTAATAATTTCGTTTTCGAAGTCCAAATCGAAGTCATCATTCTCTTCCGGGGAAATCTTAAATATAGATGCCCAAAAGAGTCTGAATTCCTCTTCGATTCTTTCCACGTCAGAAATTTCAGTGTCATCACGTATAAGTTTAACAGTCCTTGGTGGTTGTCCGCCTTTTAGTCGTTTTACCGTCTGCCAGAATGTACGTGAGTCAGTTTCTACATTCAGTCCGTCAATCAAATTATTCCAGAGTACACTCTGTTGGTCCCTTATAAGAGTTATTAGTTCGTCGCGTATGAGTCGTGTTTGTCGGTGTGTGTTAATGTTGGGGCCAGTGAGGTTTACTTCATCGATCCGTTCCTTATATTCCCTCGCGAGGGTTTTCATTCTAGGGGTCCATGAGGGGGCAGGGAGAGTTTTATACTTAACTCGGGGGTGGCTTCCTTGTCGGCTTTTAATAGTTTTTCATTTAATTTATCCAACTCCTCGTCAATTTCTTCAAGGGAGGCATCATTTAAGGGTTCTGGGTTATAACTTTCGAGGAGTTGATTATACTTATCCCAGTCGGCTCGAGCATAGCTCTTTCGCTCTGGGATAGGGATTTGAATGGGGGAGGTTGAGACTTTAATAAGGATAGCCTGGTGATCGCTGGGAATAGGGGGGCCCGGCTCAATGAAGTAATTATAAGGGAACATATTGCTGGTTAGCACAATATCTGGTTTTGTTGCTGACCTGTGAGTAATATATGTGGGGAAGTCTGGTCCAATTCTAGTCATAATGTTTCTATCAATAAGTGTCTCGAGATTCCTGCCTGCTGGGTTGGTCGACGTATATCCGGAGGCAGCGCTTCTTGCATTGAGGTCACCGGCAAAGAGAACGGTTCTGCCGTGACCGCAAGAAGTTTGGGAGGGGCAAATACCCTCTCCTTGGGGGTTGGTACCCCGTTGCCAGGACCAGGGGTCCCACTGCCGTACGGACCTCCACAGCAAGGTAAGATTCGTCGAGTCCACTTATTGATCTGAAGTCAAGACCTCTTTTCACAGCTATGGCGCATCCGTCAAAACGTTCTCCGCTGTGATTTTTGGTCAAGACTTCGTAGGGAAAGATTTTTATCTGATTAGCGTCGTTTATTCCATGTTCAGAAATAAATATAACGTCTGGGTCACTTTGTCTTAATACGTTTCCGTATAATATTTTTTTGTTTGTCCATCCGTCAGAGTTCAAATGTAAAATTTTTAGAGTCGTCATTTTGTAGTTCACTTAAGGGTTTTCGAGTGTAATATGATGTTTTAGGACTTTATTCTCTTACGAGTTTAGGTCCTTGTGGAGTGTTTGGGGGCGTTATGGTTTTTCCTGTACGTTTCTTTCTGTATTCGCCGTCGGTTAGGGTGATAAAAGAGTCCGGAGTCAGTTTTATCAGGCCTTGGAGTAAAGCCTCCTCGACCTGTTTTTCACTGAGCTCGTCCGAGGTGAACTCCCATTTGTATATTCCGGCTATTAAGCCTTCGGATACGTCAAGGGCATCCATCTCCTTAGGAAAAGGGGACCTTTCGGCAGCGAATACCTTCAAGTTAATTTTTCTTGAATGGTATGCGTGCCTGGATTCCCTCTTACAAGAAGAGGACGATCTCGGGCGTCTCTGGGGCTGCGAGGTTTTCCGTGAGCGGGGCGAACGTGCCCCTCCCTCGGCTCTCGCAACTCCAGTCTCCGTGCTCTCGTTATTCACTTTTTTGTGGGTGTGGTTGCGTGGGTATTTTTGTTTTTCGTGGTTTCTTTGAGTTGTTTTTGTTCCGTGCGTGCTTTCGCAGCCTGGATCCTGGGGTCTCTGGAGGAAGCTGAGGTTGTGGCATTACTGGGGGTTGGGAGATTCTGACAATTAGTCTCGCACTGAGGTTTGAGACTAATTTTCAGGATCTCTTCTGACCGCGGGTTCGAGGGGAACCACATACTCTCCATTCCATTATTGGTTAGCATCTTATTAAGCTCATCTGCAAAGCACCCCGGGGAGGAGAGATTCGCAATATGAGCATAATATATACAACACATAATTTTAGTCGAGTTTTCATTCTCGACGTGGAGATATGTGGGGTTCACTTTAGACTCCGCTACCGCAGCTTTTGCGACCTTAGCATAAGTGGTATTGGCTTTCTTTTCCTCGTCGGTTCGTTTTTGTGCGGCTTTGTTCTTTAGGATCTGTTTCTTGATGGGGCAGGCCATGGAGAGTGTCTTATGTTCCCCCGCGCAGTTCAGACACTTCATGGTGGTGCTCTTACAGCTCCTCCAGAAGTGGTTGTCCGATGCACAAATGGAACATAAGGTAGCATTCCCTTTGGGGCAGTTGGCTGTGGTGTGCTCCTCATACTTATAGCATTTGAAGCACATCTGGAGGTCGATAAACTCCTCACGTTCGATCTGCTCGGGGCAGATCCGAACGTTAAAGAGGAGCATACCGCACTCCGTAGCCTTAACCGCCATTGCCGAATCCGTAAACACTATCTTAAAGACATGCGTGTAATCCTTAAATTTAAGGATTTCCGCAATTTTAGCCCAGGGGTGGTTTTTTTCAACCTCAGCATGAATTTCTTCAATGCTGTGGCTGCCTACCCAAGGATCGAGGCGCCTAAGAATTATGCTGCGATGTGTTTTGATTTGTGGAGGCGTGTGGGGTCTTAGGTTAATCTTTTTCAACGACTCTGCCGCTTTTTGAGAGGTGAGGACCTCGCAGTCACTCTCCTTTTGGCAGATAGCCGAGTAGCCATTGTGAGTATCGATGAGTCGTACTAAGGTTACCCCTAGTTCCCCATGGGTTATTGCGAAGACTTCTCCCCGATCTGGCTTGGGGCCATCGGAGAGAGTCCTCAGCGGTATCCGCCGAGTCTCCCTCATTTAAATCTCCATTTCCGCATGGGAGCTGAAGAAATAAAGGAAGTTACGAAGACTCGGAGTGTGTGGCTGTGTTCGTGTGTGTGAGTACGTGATATTTATCACCGGTGAGAAAGAATAGATAAAAGAAGTAATCCTTGTCCAAAACAAAAAAACCCGATCAAAATGGCACTTTACCTTGGGTGCAGGCGCTTCTCGAGGGCCTGCAGGTCTCCGGTCCACCACAAAGGGAGTCCGGGTGGAAAATGGAGGGGGAGGGCGGAAACAAGTTCACCCTCGCTACCGACGCACGAAGCGAGCGAAATTTCACTTATTACGTATAGGAACGCAATGACAAATTCGTACGTACGCCGATTCAGAACTCCTGGGTGAGCAATCACTAAAATGCGCGAAAACACAATTCACAAAACGTGCGAAAACAAACTTAAGGTTGGCTTTATCAAAAGTCACGAGTGAGAAAAGATAGTTAGAAGAAAAGAAAGTTGCTAAAGGAAATTAATTGAGGTAAAATACACAATGGTCTTCAACAAAATTGGCATATATATGAATGGATCAAGATTGAAATGTAACAATTTAAGCTATTAGTAAGTAAAAAATGTTTGATTTTCTTCTGTTTAGGATTTTATAAAGTTTATCTATAAATTTTCTTTCTATATGTTTATTTCCTTTTACGCAATATTAAAATAATGCAAAAAAATTTCTGATGCAGCCCCCTCACAAATTTTATTAGCTACGAACCGCCACACAATATATATATATATATATATATATATATATATATATATATATATATATATATATATATATATATATATATATATATATTAGTTGAAAATCACATGACACCGTGATATATAATAAATGTATTTAAAGGCCCCCCAAAATGAAAACTGGTAACACAACCCGGAAAAACGCTAAGGAAATTAATTACGTGGTCCATTAAAGCTTAAGAAAGAAAATGGGAGAATTATAGAAACGGACAATAAGGAAACTATTTTAACTCTTATATGAAAATGAATAATGGAGTTGGATTTGAACCTGTGTCATCAAGCGCTCTGCCTTAAAATGACCACGACGCTCATCATCAGAACTACCATTTTAGCGAAGAGCGCTTGATGACACAGGTTCAATTCCAACTCCTTAATTCATTTTCATATGACGGTTAAAATAGTTTCCCTATTGTCCGTTTCTATAGTTCTTCCATTATCTTTCTTAAGGTTTAATGGACCACGTAATTAACTCCTTAGCACTTTTCCGGGTTGTGTTACCAGTTTTCATTTCGTTGGCCCTTATATATATATATATATATATATATATATATATATATATATATATATATATATATATATATATATATATATATATATATATATATATATATATATATTTGTGGTTAGGTAAGGGTAATAATAAGAATTCCTTATTCCGCCTGAAAAGTCTCCTGTTGTTCCTCAACCCTCTTCAGGAGTCTTACATATACGACTAGGCAACCATCCTTTTCTCGAAAAACAATTTCAAGAAGCCTTTTGTATAAGCTAACGTTGAATTTAAATAGAAAACGGGGAATGTGAAATTCTTCGCGGAACTTCGCCCTTTCTTTTTTTTTTTTTTTTGATAAATGAACAATAATGTTCTAGTCAATGCGACTAGATAAGGATAATTATAAGAATTCCTTAATCCGTTGAGGAACTCCAGGAGACTTTTCTAGCGGATTAAGGAAAAACACTCTATTTATAAGGGTCCTTTGAGTTATGTATACTAGTTATTATATTGTTGACCTAGATAGCACAAATATAATTTCCTGTACACATCAACTTGTTTGATTGAATGAAAGCACAAACACGAGTTTCTGCGTCTCTATTTGACCCACTTTTCTCTGCAAGAGTGTCATCTTCCCTTTGAATTAATAACTTTATCTCCCTCTCTAAAGCATTAAGAAACTTATCAAAATTCCAATATTCAGCGTTCCTATTAAAAGATTGATATATTTGTTTTCTTTTTAAAGCGGAGTTTACCCAATAATACAGTCACAATGAAGAGTCTCACGCCACTCGCATCTAAACCTATTGATTTCAAACTACCCAAGTGATATTCGTAAGTAGCACAAAATTCTCCAAGTGATTGGGGGTTATTTTGAGGCTCTCTCAAGTCAAAGATTGCATGCACATGTGATTATACATCTCTTTGGTCTCCGTAAGTCTTTTTTAGTAGCTCATATTCTTCTAGATACTGGTCACTAGATCTGGTAAATCCGTGTAACAGTCGTGAAGCCGCCCCCTTTAGTTTGCCAAAAAGATACACAAATTTGGGGGCATTTGAGCTATCAATCGCTCTATGTCCCCCTCGTACTTTGAAAGAGCATATTCCCGGGTAAGCATACCAATTATGGAGGAGTTTTCACCGAAAACAGGCTCACAAGAGATGATTTTCCTACACATACCAAGTGATTAAAGAAAAAATGGCTGAACGCAAATAGCCTGTACACTCAAATTTTTATGGTAGTTGATCTGTTGGGTCATATGAGGTGCGTTTCTTTTCCCAGTAAAGGTGCTAGCTACACTTTTCTCCGCCGATATGGTAAAGCCATGTTCTGTAATATATTGGACTGTATTATAAAATTGCTACCTGTAAATGGTTTTCTACTTCATTAGGATTTGTAACGTAGTGCCAGATTACTAGGTAATCTACGTGTATGGAACATCTGATGGTAAGTAGAACCTGTAAGGCAAAGTCATTTACTGCGATGATAAGCAGAGTCGTGCTAAGGACACTCTCGTGCGGTACTTCTTCATATTCGCTGTGCGCTTTTGAGAGGTTTAAAACTAGGACAATCCCGATAAACTGCTTGGTGCACTTATGTTTCGTCCATCTCTTCTTCGATCTCTCTAATGAGGGTCTGGAAGTGTTAATGAGATTCCTAACCGATATAATTTCGTACTACTCCTGTGTTGAGTAAGCAGGGATATCTAGTACCAGATCAATTGTCGGTAGCTCATCCCTCGAGTGACCGATATTATGAAACTAGCAGTGTTCGCACCCCAGAAGAATTTTAACTTTTAAAGCTTGCAGAGTATCCTGCCTTCTTGTTTTAACAACAAATTCTGATCTCCCTTATAATAAATAATTTGCTGTCATTGAATTATGTGCTGATTTTTCACAGTCGCATCAATATATTCTGGCATTGACGAGGCTCACTGATTTTATCTGTCATCTCGATCCCCATATTGAGATATTTGTATTAGATGTTTTTATTTTAATCTTAATAACAGGCTCATGCCCCTTCATCTGGCCAGTTGCAGTTGAATTGATATTCCCAAAACCAGACAAGGATTTTTTGGATTCTAGTAATTTATGTCTAATTGCATTAACTGGCTGTTTTATTAAGGTGATAGTGAAACGAGTAAATGGAGTCAAATGATCAATTGTGACCTTTTCAATGATGGTTCAGTAAGTACAATTGTACTGTGGACCTGCTTGTCCATTTGAGGAACTTTATACGCGAGGATTATCTCAAAAGTCAACACGGTCTGGTAGTGTTCGTTGACAAAGAGAACTTATGATACCATCCGGTGACATGGTATCTTACGACAGATATAAGAATCCTTTTACCTAATTTTAACAGTAGCTATTTATCATTTAGTAATTTTAAAGTTCGCATCAGTAATGTCTACTCTGACACAAAGATACAAGGGGAAGTGTAGGTTTTAATCGAGTGAGAATCAAGTGTTTTTCTAGTAAGAGAAGGCATGGGCTTTTTTGTTTATAATAAGGGAAAAACAATAGCTTCTCACTGGATAAAAACTTACATTTCGTTATTCAAAAGGCTTCTTGAATCAACCATTTTGGGGGTTGAGTATGGTGGCTCAGTCGATGAGCGTCGTGTCTCTGATATCGAAGAGCGCTTTATTCATCTGCATATAACGGTTAAAAATACTTCCCTATTTTGTCCATTTCTAAAGATCACATTTTCTTTCTAATAGTTCACATAATATTTTTCTGAGTGTTTTACCGGGTTGTGATACCAGTTTTCCCTTCATTGGGCCAATAATTAAATCCATTGTATATCATGCGCCATGTGATTTTTCCTTAATATATATATATATATATATATATATATATATATATATATATATATATATATATATATATATATATATATATATATACATATATATGGAAAAATATCCAAGACAAATTGGTGCGGTTAGGATAATGGCATTATTAGATAACTGCTCTGCTTCAGGTCCAGCGGGAGATCCTATCCTCCTCGAACTGGAAAACTACATTTATAGGATAGCTCATCCACCAGTCCCAAAAAAATGGTTTCAAAGTTACCCCTTTATGTCGTTTCATTTACCGTCACAGGAAACTGTTATTGTTAATATATTGACAGCGTTGATTTAGCCAAAACGCTCGAAAGATGGAAAAATATCCAAGACAAATTGGTGCGGTTAAGGTAATGGCATTATTAGACAACTGCTCTGCTTTTTTCTGAATTTTCCGTTTGTAAAGCGCTGTTGGAGAGATATTTTTTGATAGAGTCGTGTGGAATTTTGAGCTCTTCAAGTTGAAGAGCTCAAACTTCCACATGTAACACGAGACTCTATCAAAAAATATCTCTCCAACAGCGCTTTCCAAACGGAAAATTCCGAAAAAAGCATTAAGACCAAAAAACTTAATAAACTGTACAAAGGACGTATAGCACTGCCAGAAGATGCTCTCCACTGGTGAAATAGAAGCCCTTAACCTCGATTTGAACTGCCACCTGCAAGCCAAATTCGATCTAATTTATAAAAAAGTCCAACTAGAATCCCTGTCCCAATTTATGTTGAATCTACAAGATCAAGCCATCGTTGAAATTTACTCCACCCAAAAAGACCAACTACGCGCAGAAGCCACCAAACGAAGATGCTTTACTACCAGCAAACTTATAACACCAGAAATACGTAAGGCCATCAGCTCTCTATCCTCACTCCACTCATTACATCATTAAAGGAGGGAAGAACATTTTAAAACGCTCCGAAAATGATCGAATAAGATCGAAAGCTTAGTAATTTTGTTTGTTTTTTACCAAACACATTCATTTAAAAAAGAGATGAATACTGGACAAGTGATCCACCATCTACAAGATGGAATAAAAAAGATATATAGAAGAAGAGAAAGTTGCCAAAGGAAATTAATTAAGGTAAAATACACAATGGTCTTCAACAAAATTTGCATATATATATATATATATATATATATATATATATATATATATAGTACGAGAGAAAGAAGAATTGGACGCGAATGAGCAAATGAGACAAGAAACCAGAGTTTTTTTTAAAGGCAAGAGAAAGGGACATTAGAGAAATCCAGAATCAAAGAGATCAGAGGGCGGCACAGTGAAGGCGATCATTTACCTAGAAGACAGAAATAACGCCAGGGAAAAAAAAGCTTTTGAAAATTCCTGGCTTTTCAACAATCTTCCTGGGAATTTCATCAGCTCAAATGCGACAATTTTGCTTATTAACGAATCCACCAAGAAAAATCATCTTCAGCTTGTCTTTGCTCGTGCACCCAATTGAACAATGTACGGCGCTTCAAATGATTAGCAGTCTTCAGTTTTTGTGTCAATTGAATTTTGTAAGCGTGTAGAGACAAATCTTTTGCCAAAATTCGATGTAACGTCGTTGTAGAGAGGTTTAATTCCTGCGCGCAATGACGAATAGAGGTGACTGGATCTTCAGCCACATTCTCGCGCACTGCAGCAATGTTTTTAGCTGAACGGCGTAAACAAGCACGCAATGGCGTTTTCATATCTGCCACCAACCCCGTTTGTTTGAATTTACGAACAATTTTCCTAATTGTACTCTCGGTTGGTCGATTATGTTGACCAAAAAAATCGCGAAGTGCCCGAAATGCGTTTCTGTTTGAACGTCCATTTTCGTAATAGGCTTCGATAACTTTAACACGTTGTTCGATTGTTGATCTTTCCATGTTTGAAATTGCCTAAGACTGAAATTGTTAAATCTGAAAGAAAAAGAAAAAAATCATTAGACGCTTAAACTTAACTCACATTTAAAATCGGTCTTGGAACACCCTTTATATATATATATATATATATATATATATATATATATATATATATATATATATATATATATATATATATATATATATATATATATATATACGGGAAATATAGGTATTGTAGATAAGGACAATACTGACAGAATATAGATTAATTGGCATTTGGGTAACGTTAATTACTCGTTAATCATCTTTTAAATGGGATACTATAAATCAGTTATACAGAGGGAATATTTATATGTCGGGAAGTGTTTCGATTAACGGGAGATACAGGCAAGGGGCGTTTTACCTTAATGGGGTCACCTCGAGGAAGGGGAATCCTTTAGCGAGTCGGCGCGGGGAAATGGAGACGGACAATGGACGTGACTCTCTGCCGAATATCCTGACGGTGACGAGGATGATCGGGGGGATGGGGCACCAGAAGACGAGTTCACGATCCTCCTTAAAGACGGACGATGTCACCTCTGCTCCAGGGAAGTGCATCCTCCAAAAATCGAGACTCTGACACGTCCCGGCGCGAAGTCTCACACGGGAAACTAGAAATCCTTGATGAGGGGGTTCCAGATGAGACGAGAGGAATCCCGGCCAATCCTTCGGGGATGAAAACGAGTCGAGGCTTGCTCTGAACAGAGTAAGCCTTCACAAAAGAGATGGATCTGCCTGGTGAGATATAACCTCGATGGTATAAGCGAATACCAGGGACTTGGGGAAACAGACACAGGATCTGAACCGAAGGCGACGGGTTCTCAAACTCAATCTGCCGATATTCGAAAACCCAGGGTATTTATATGACGGCCATTTTTTGGTTTCTCCTCGTTGGCAGACTCAGACGACTGGCTGACCACTTCTGGCGGCCAGAGGGATTAGCGTTTGTCGCTTGACCAAGTCTTAATGGCTTTTACGATGTGGGGGCGAAACTTTCGGCTAGCAGGTTCCCTACTATGGAGATTAGCGCTTCTTCGGCGAGGTAAAAGCTTTTAGTACGCCCAACTTAATTAACTGCACCTGTGAGGCAGCTGACGTATATTCAAATTCTTTCTTCTTTTTTTCTTTGGGTTCAGAGATTACTCCACGTGGAGTTATACTAAGGAGACAGAGAGAGGGAAGGAATTCTTGGAACAAATGAAGGGGATACTCTTCTTGGTTTCCTTTCCCTTACACTCCTCAACCCATGAATCATCTTAGGTATCGTTATTTGCACAGACTCAAGCAAAGCAATATTCATTGTATAATCTGGTGACCAAATTGCACCGCATAATCGAGATGGGGACTAACTAATGCCAGGTACAGTTTCGGAATGACATCAGCACTTCTATTACTTTCACTCCTCCCAATAAACTCCAATAGCCAATTCGCTTTATTCCTAGCACATTCCTGCATTTTAGAGGAGCCATGCTTCTCTAAAATGCAGGAATGTGCTGTCATACCCCCTCCACAAACTATGGCGCCACTCGCTTAACACAGGTACGATTTCTCTGGCTTTCAAGGAAGCTACCATCACTAAAATCTACAAGGGAGGGGACAAAGGCCTTCCTAAAAACTACAGGCCGGTAGCCTTCAACTCCTGCATCATCATGATATTTGTCCGAAATTGTCCGAAACAAAATTCACCATTTCGTGGAAACCAACAACAGGCTCTACACCAACCAACACGGTTTCCGAAAAGGCAGGTCATACCTCTCAAAGCTGCTAGCCAACCATGACTGGCTTCCACACATCTTCCTAGACTTTGCAAAATCCTTTGATAAAGTTGACCACGGCATCCTCCTCCACAAACTCCGAGGGCTATGAATAACTGGCAAGCTGATGTGTGGCTGCACAGATTCCTCACATCCAGAACACAAGCAGTTGTCACTGAGGGACACAAATCGGACCACACACCTGTCCTCAGCGGAGTGCCACAAGGCTCCGTCCTGGGACCCCTTCTCTTCCTGGCATTGATGGGGGACATTGATGATGAGGTACAGTCTTCGGTAGTCTCATCCTTTGCCGACGATACAAAACTCAGCCACCAAATTACCCAAGTCACTGACATCCACCTCCTATAACAAGACCTCCAAAAGGTCTACATATGGGCAGAAAACAACATGTCATTCACGAGGGCAAGTTCGAGCTCCTAAGATGTGGGACAACAAATACTTAATACACATGTATTATTCACTCATATAAATGTATTATTCAAACAAATAGCTAATACTGCACAGCCAATCAAACTATCACTTCAAATTTCTGATGAATATCAAATTTGTCGGAGAGCTTCTTTAAATGCAGCCTTCTAAGATAAAGCCAGGTAGCCAAGTCCAAAAAATTACACAGAAACATAAGATCTCACATAAGATGAGTTCTAGTAAAACCACGAGAAAAAAAACACTTTGCCTCGGCAAGGATACGAACTTTGGACCTCTGGTTATCAAGACCAACGCGTTACCGACCGAGCTAACGGGACCAAAATAGTAACATGAAAAATAATAGAAAAACTAAAATGTTAGAACGATATAAGAATGAGCATTTCACGATAAATAACCTTCCCTTTAGATGATGGAATATAGCACTCCCAATCAAATGAAGAAGCAACGGAAAATTTAAAATTAATGAGAGAAACTGCAAATTACTATGGGCTGAAATCAACAATGAAAATCACAATATTAAACATGGATTGTCAACCAACGCATATAGAAAACATTTAATTATATAAATAAATAAATATCTAGGTATCACAATCAACAACCAATAAAATGCTTTCAAAGTCAAATAACTACAACAGCCGTATAAAGAAAAAATAAGAAATAATAGAATATCTTTTATTCAACATTAGGAATATAAAAACAACTAAAAAATTACTACCAACACTTTGGGAAGAGCGAAAGAAGTTTCAAACAAATTCACAACCTCACACATAATAGAAACAAATAATGATTCAAGGGAATGCCTCGCTGAGCGCATCGGACCGGAATTGCCTACATTCTTGTGCCCAAGGGTGGCCACCAAGTGGGATGTCGTTCCCACGAATCCCAACTTCCCGTTCCACCATCTAGTCATCAAAGACCACTGACGCCCAGTGATCATATTCCGCTCCTGATCACAGTAGCAGTTGCCCCCAGGAAGGACTTTTCAAGAGCCCACTGGGATGCATAGAAGATGGCGTTCCCACTGGAACTCCCTGATCAGGAAGGTGCAACTGAGGAAGACCTCGGCGGCCTACTAACTGCTATCAGCGCCGGCATTTCCAACGCAGACACAATAACTAACCCGACGAGAGAGAGAGAGAGAGAGAGAGAGAGAGAGAGAGAGAGAGAGAGAGAGAGAGAGAGAGAGAGAGAGAGAGTGTGTGTGTATGATGCTTCAACAACGGTCAACGCTGTTACAACCGCATCCTCGAATTGGGCTAACAAGGCCCATGAACTTCCATCTCGTTCAGCATCAACACCTAAGGAGAAAGTTAACACCGCACTGTTTCACGAACTGATGGGAAAATGGAACAGTCTGATCGAGAAATTAGATAGTGATGGAAATCCGAAGTCTTTCTGGGCAGCAATCAACAGACTGAAAGGTAGTTCCCGAACGCATGGCCCAACCGCAATTTCACATGAAGGCATCACTGCAACCTCACCATGCGAAAAGGAAAGGCTTTTCTACGCAGTCTGAAGAAATGTTTTCAGGATCTCCGATGAAGAGTAGGAAAACTTTGACCTAGGCTTCGAGGTCCAGGTTCTCGAATAACTCGAGAAGGGGGACGATAGTTTCATCCCGTATGAAACTACGAACCTCCACCCTCTCCACAATAACTTGCAAGAGGGGAACTCTACCACCAGTGTGGAAATGTGGTAGGCGATTTCTTCGTTCCGGCCCTAATCCCCCGGGCTTCAGCCAGATTATAATAAGGCACTTGAAACAGGCACCGGAAAGACTTCGGATTAGACTGCTGAACCTTTTCAACGTGTTTCTGACAATGGGATACTACCCGGGCGGTCTGAAGATCTCAAAAATGATCTTCATTCGGAAGCCGGGAAACCACCTAATCGGGTTATGAACTTCAGGTCTATCTCATTGCTTGGGGCAGTTGTGAAGTTTTTTTTTGAGAAGATTCTCAACAGAAGATTAACGACACACCTATCAGAACAGTCCCTATTGAACGAGGAATAACATGGATTCAGGAAACTTCTCGGCATGGAGACAGCCATAATCCACATGCTGCAACAGGGCGCGCCAGAAAGTGCTAGATCGACCTCGTCTGTAGCGACACATTCTGGATCAACAGCCTGAAATACAAAATCTCGCGAATGAGACTCACACTTGGAAAGACTTCGTGTTAAACTGCTGAACCTGTTCAAGGCGTCCCTGATAATAAGATACTTCCCGGACGGTCTGAAGACCTAAAAAATGATCTTCATTCCGAAGCCAGAGAAACCACCTAATCGGGTTATGAACTTCAGGCCTATCTATTTGCTTGAGACAGTTGGGAAGGTTCTTGAGAAGATTCTCAACGGCAGATTAACAACACACCTATCAGAACACTCCATATTGAACGAGGAATAGCCTGGATTCAGGAAAACCCACGGCACGGAGACAGCCATAGCCCACATGCTGCAACACGCAGCAGCAGGACGGGCCAGAGAAGGCTGAATCGACCTCGTCTGCAGAGACCTGAAGAAGGCCTTCGACAAAGTCTGAATCAACAGCCTGAAATACAAAATCTCGCAACTGAGACTCACACCCCGCCTTGAAAAAAATCCTATATAGCTACTTGATCAACAGGCAAGCTGTTATCACCTTCGAGAAGCACACAGGGAAGGCCTTAGAACTCCTGTCCGGTGTACCCCAAGGAGGATGCTTAACCCCACTCTCTTTACCATTTTTTATGAGGGATATACTGAAACCTATCGAGGAGAGAACCCTGAACATACAATCATTGATGATGTCACCCAGGTCGTAGTAAGAAGGACAAAATTCCCAAGGATGATAAGCAGAGCCACGGCCGCTGAGGAAGAAAGGTACTGGAAAGATCCAGACTAACGTGTCTAAATTCACGGCGGTCGCAATAGGGAGACATCGTTCCGTTTCCCTCAACCTAGACAATACCGAAATTGACTACTCGTCGAATGTGTCCATGCTCGGGTTCAGACTTGCCAACACTGGCATGAGCGGACATATCGGCACAAGAATATGACTTGCAGGAACCGAATTGGACAAACTTTCAAGATTCAGAAACATAAACCAACGTAACAAGAATAAACTATACACCAGTTTGGTTAGGCCCAAGCTGGTGTATCCTGCCATACCGCTAACCGCTAAGTGCAGAATCAAGGAATGAAACCACAAGACTCCAGAGGGTGCAAAATCGAGGCCTTTGGTTTATCACCAACGCAAGTTGGCAAGACTAGCGTACATCGAAGAGCCAACACGAAGAGACTGGGCTGGAACCAGTCAACATCTTTCTCTACAGAAGAGGACGGGATATCTGTTCAAGGCTAAAGGATATTTTTCCTCTGGAGACCCTAGCAGCCCTTGATCCTGAGGCAGAGGGAGATACTTACAAGAGATACCTCCCAACACCACAAGATCAGAACCCGCATCAATATTCGGCTTATCAAACCTAAGGAGAAACAAAAAATCGTTTCAAATTCAATAAATAATAAATAAATATACAAAATAAAACAATAAAGATATCGTAGTAGGACACTATAACAACAAAAATACAAATAAAATACAAAGTTCACGTTGTGTGACAATGAAATAAACGAATTAAAAAGATCCCGTAGTGGGACAATGAAATATGTAATAAGAAATAAAAATATCCCGTACTAGGGCACTAAGACTAAAAAGAGAAAAGTACGGAGAAAGCCCTATCACTGGGCATCTATTACACTAATACATCCTACTTCCTTCCTCTTTCCTCATTATTACCCTACCCTCTCTTCGAACTCCTTCCCCCCTCACTCTATCTTTTTCAGACAAATCTAATCAATCAATCAGGGGAGTGCCGTTGAAAAGGCAAAACTCCCTAACCTCTCTCTGATTTGATCTGAATTTGTTTACATCGACATCCATCTTCGCTCATAGAATTATCATTTTCTTCTTAGTTCAACTTTCTTCGTGAATTTTTAAGTTTTATTTATTGAGGAGTAGGTTAATATTTAGTACACATACATATTGTTAATCGGAATCTCAGTGGCTTACCCCAGGATCAGTTCTAAGCCCTTTATTATTTATAGTTTATATAAATGATCTTGGGGAGACTAAATAGCAGGGGCAATTTGTGCTTACTTGTTGTCTTCAGAGCTACGCTCTGGCGCCGCTCCTGTCGTCTCTTATGTCCTTTTTTATAAGGTTCACTTGGTTGACAACTGAGTTTGATGTCCTGCATTTTGAGGTATAGCCAGGGACTGGTGGTTCATTGGGATATGTTGTAGGAATTTGTCTGTCCTTTTTGAAGGATTACACTGGGCAGCTTGTGATGTTCCTTATGTTTTTGGGCAGGGTGTTGAATAGGTAAACATGTAGATGAGCGGCCCGGCCGGGAAAAATTATTTTTGTGTAAATATTATTGTTCACCCGTGTTTGAATATTCATGCGCGTTTGAGTTTTCGGTAATACTTCAGATTCGAGGTGCACGGTAGATGGCGCTGTTAGTCGGCTACAATTTTGGGCTACAGCATATCTCTTATGATGTCAGACGGTAGCGTCAGATGTGACAATCACTGCGTTATATTTTTTTGTTGTTTTGGGGATTTGTAACTTTTAGTCTATTATTTACTAAATATCTCTGTTCTGCTCGTTTATAGTTTTTTTCTAAGTTAGGTAAGGTTTCTTGATGTCTTTTATTGTTTTGTTTTCATATTTTTTGTTTACTGCGAACGATAACAGCTTCTTACTGGCAACATTTCTTTCGCTATTGTGTTTTCGTGCTATCCATGTGCTTCATTGTTATTCAAATTCGGCTTTACTTTGTATGATCGCGAAAAACTTTTAGATTCTCTAGAGGCGCATAAACAAATCAAGAAACCTATAAAAGTAAGAATTGTTTATTATTAGGTTAGGTTTTTCTGCCAGTAAAATGCTATTGGGGAGAAAAAAAAACCCCAGTAAATTCAAGGGGACTGCTCGTGGGGGAGATATCACTGCAGGGGGACCACCCTGCGATGATCCTGAGTTTCAATCAATTGGGGGGGTCTGGGGGGCACAGCCCCCCAGTATATACTCGTATACAAAAAAATATTACGCCGATATTGTTCACATCTGACGCTACTGTCTGATGTCATAAGAGATATGCTGTAGCCCAATATTGTAGCCGACGGTAAACATGTAGATTATCGGCTCGGGCTGAAAAAACTTTTTTGGTGGAAATATTATCGTTCACCTGTGTTTGAATCTTCGTTCGCGTTATCGTTCACCCGTGTTTGAATATTCAGGCGCGTTTGAGTTTTGTTTGAATGCTAGGTGCCATTTTTTTTTTTTTTTAAATCTCGAAATTAAACCCCCCTGAAAATGCTGTTAACATAGGCCATTTTAGTTACCAAATTGCCCGAAAATAACCAAACAAAACACTTTGTTTCCCGTACTTAAATGCAGTGGTTATACTTACAAAATAGCGAAGAGGAAAGCCTATTTATTTTGCGTGTCTGCGCCCTATTCAAAATCTAGCTGACTTGAATCACATTTTATTTTCGATCATCTAAATTCGAAGTTAGGGTTCCCATCTAATGCTTGGCCACAAATGTCGCATTCACTTTTAATTCGCACTAAATTATACATATCCAAAAAGGTGTTTAATTTATCTTTATCAGGAACTAGGGTTAATAATTCTGCAATAGCCGACGGACAAAATTCAGAATTCGATGATTATTTTCAAACTGCGTAAAAGGGGAATATTTGACACCCAAACTGCTAAAAAACAAGTAGTTCTTGAAATGATCTAGCCAATTACATTTAAATGTATAAAAGAAGGTAACAAAAATAGTAAAATGGGGAAAAATATATTGAAAAATAAAAATGACTCCGAATGAGGATAATAAAAAGCTATTTAGTAGGAAAGAAAAATTGATATCAAGCATTTCTGACGTCATACCCCCCCCCACCCCTATTATAATTCGCAAAACGATTATAGACGCTGTAAAGGGTGACAATGTTGATGACTTTTCTCTGGTAATAAATCTTTTGTGTGTTGACTGGAACAGGAGCTGCCAAGTGTAGGCCATGAATGGTCTTTTGCAGTCTCCTTCTTTTCTTATGTTCTTATGTTCTTATGATGTAGTTAAAGCATTCACCTCTGTAAACGGCAGAACATTATAACAATTAGGATTATATACTGGGGGGGCACAGCCCCCCAGACCCCCACCAATTTAATGAAACTCAGGATCATCGTAGTGTGGTCCCCCCCTTGTGCTTACCCCCACACGAGCCGTCCCCTTAAATGTACTCCAAAAACGTGAAACATTTTGGAACACAGACTAAAAAACTACGGTTTATCGGCCCGGATCGGCCGGGCCGATAATCTACATATTTACCTAGCCGACTAACTGCGCCATCTACCGTGCGCCCCGAATCTGAAGTGTTACCGTGTTTTCTTCGAATGATAGCTGCCGGCAATTTTTGTATTAAAAAAATGCCCGAAAGTAAACAAACCGAAAACGTTGTTTACGTAGGCTATTTTTTTTACAAAATTGGCTGAAAAAACAAACAAACGAAACACGCTGTTTCCGTACTAATTGCAGTGGTTATACTTCTGAAATAGCGAAGAGGAAAGCCTATTTATTTTGCGCATCTGCGTCCTATTCGAAATCTAGCTGACTTGAATCATGTTTTATTTTCGAGCATCTAAATTCAAAGTTAGGGTTCACATCTAATGCTCGGCCACAAATGTCGCATTCGCTTTTAATTCGCACTAAATTATGAACATCCAAAAAGGTGTTTAATTTATCAGAAACTAGGGTTAATAATTCCGCAATAGACGACGAACCAAGTTCACAATTCGATACCATTTTCACACTACGTAACAGACGTCTGATTGATCATTTTCAAACTGCGTAAAAGGGGAATGTTTGACACCCAAACTGCTAAAAAACAAGTAGTTCCTTGAAATGATCTAGCTAATTACATTTAAATGTATAAAAGAAGGTAATAAAAATAGTAAAATGGGGAAAAATATATTGACAAATAAAAATGACTCTGAATGAGTATAATAAAAAGCTATTAAGTGGGAAAAAAATTTGAAATCAAGCATTTCTGACGTCATATACCCCCCCCCCCCCACCAACCCATATTATAATTCGCAAAACGATTAAAGAGGCTGACATGATGTAGTTAAAGCATTCACCTCTGTAAACGTCAGAATATTATAACAATTAGGATTATATACAGGGGGGCTGTGCCCCCCAGACCCCCCCCTTGTGTTTACCCCCACACGAGCCGTCCCATTAAATGTACTCCAAAAACGTGAAACATTTTGGAACACAGACGAAAATAGTACGTTTTATCGGTCGGGCCGCTTGTCTACATATTTGCCGTTGAATATTCTTGGACTGCTTTGACTGAGACTGGCCATTGCTTACCTATGAATGCTTACCTATAAAAAGATAGTGGGGAATTAAGGGTCAGGGAAATTTAATGGCTCAAAGTGAGGCAGGGAAAGGAAGCAAACACAGATTTGTAGAAGGTAGGCAGGCTAATGGAAGTGCTTTAGGGTTAAACTACTTGAGTAGTGATAGTGGTCAGGGAAATACAAGAGTACAGGGTCGGGGAAAGAGAGAAAGGAGATGCAGAGGAGATAGGCCCTCAGGTGCTTCAGGGATAGGTGGGCTGAGTTGTCTTTACACAAATGCTCGTAGTCTTAGAAATAAGAAGGATGAATTATTTAGTTATATCATTCATGAAGATATAGATATAATATGTATAGTTGAATCATGGGTTAATGAAAATATATTTAATGATAATGTCAGTGAATTTGAACTAGAGGGTTATACTATGTACATTAGTCAAAGGAGAGATAGGACTGGTGGTGGGTTGATTATTTATATCAGAAATAGCATTTCTTCAAATCTAAATAACTCTATAAAGCAAGGAGAAGGTGAATCATTATGGATAGATATTAAGGTTGGTAAAAATAGGAAAATACACATGGGAGCTTTTTATAGACCACCAGGACAGACTGATTGTATCGATGAGTTAATGATTAGGGAAATAAGTAAAGGATGCAAAGAAGATACAGTTATTCTTGGTGACTTTAATTTAACTTCTGTAGACTGGGAAAATATGATAGGAAGAGATAGAGCAAGTTGTAAGTTTATGGAGTGTTTTGAGGATAACTTTTTGATCCAATTTGTTAATAAGCCAACAAGGGGTGCCAATATATTAGATCTAATTCTTTCAAATGATGATCACTTAGTTCAAGGATTGAGTGTAGGGGAATCATTGGGAAACAGTGATCATCAGATGGTTCGGTTTAATTTGCAAATAGTTAAGGGTAGAACAACGACAAACTCCACGAAAATTCCAAATTTTTATAGGGGAGATTACGATAAATTACGCAGCATGCTAAATCAGATTAGGTGGGATATAGAATTCCATGGAAAGAATACTTATGAGATGTGGGATATTTTTAAGACTATATTAAACATGGTTCAGGAACAGTGTATTCCGATGAAGTCTATTAGGAAGAAATGTAGGAAACCATTATGGTGGAACCAAGAAATAGCTAATAAAGTTTCAGAGAAAAAAAGGGCATACCAGAGATTACAAAGTGAGAGTAGTTTAGATAATTTAAACCATTATAGGTCAACCAGAAATGAACTAAATAAGATTATTAAGAAGACCAAAAGGACAGCAGAAATTAATTTAGCTAAAAATAATAATAAAGATCCTAAAAAATTCTTTAGCTATTATAGAATCAATAATCAATCTAACAGTGATAAAATAGGGCCTATTAAATATGAAGGGGTTTTGAAAGAATCTGATGAGGAAATAGTAGAGGTCCTTAATGATCATTTTGCTTCAGTATTCACAGAAGAGAAACCAGTTAGATTAATTGATGATAATTCTAGGTCAAGGGAAGTAGTGATAAATTCTATTAATATAGACAGAGAAGAAATTAAAGGGCTTATAATTCAGTTAAATACTAGTAAGGCATCTGGCCCTGACAACATTCATTCTAGGATACTCAAAGAAGGTGTAGAAAGTATTGCAGTAGCTCTCGAGAAGATATTTATTAGATCACTAGAGTCTGGAGAAATACCAAATGATTGGAAATTGGCAAATGTAGTGCCAATTTTTAAAAAGGGAAGCAAAGAGGACCCAAATAACTTTAGACCAGTAAGCTTAACTTCTATAGTCTGTAAAATTCTTGAGAAGATGGTTAAGAAGGGAATTTCTGATCATCTAGAGAGTAGCAGGTTAATTAATGATGCTCAGCATGGTTTTAGAAAAGATAGATCGTGTTTAACTAATTTACTGGATTTTATGGATTATGTAACTAAAGAATTAGATAGGGGTGAGAAAGTTGATGTGATCTACTTAGATTTCAGCAAAGCTTTTGATAAGGTTCCACATAGAAGACTAGTTCATAAATTAAAGCTGCATGGGATATGTGGGAACGTTTTAAATTGGATAACTGAATGGCTGAAAAATAGGAAACAGAGAGTTGTACTGAATGGAGTGAGGTCAGAGTGGAGGAATGTTATTAGTGGCGTACCTCAGGGATCAGTTTTAGGCCCTTTATTATTTATAATCTATGTAAATGATCTTGGGCAAGGTGTAAATAGCAAAGTGTCAATTTTTGCTGATGACACTAAATTGGCAGCTGTAGTCAAAGAGGTTGAGGGTAGCTTTAAAGTGCAGGGTGACTTAGATAAGCTGTTAGCTTGGGCTCAGAAGTGGCAGATGACTTTTAACCTTAATAAATGCAAAGTTATTAACATGGGGAGAGATAATAGGGAATTTAGCTATGAGATGGATGGATATTGGCTTAATTCAGTTGAAGATGAGAAAGACTTAGGAGTGGTAGTAGATAGGTCACTGAAATTTTCAAAGCAGTGTATTGAGGCAAAAAATAGAGCAAATAGGGTGCTAGGTTACATTAAAAGAAATGTTAGCTACAAGAGTAAGGAGGTCATCCTTAAACTATACAACTCTTATGTCAGGCCACATTTAGAGTACTGTATACAGGCATGGTCACCACATTTTAGACATGATATAAACTTATTAGAGTCAGTACAAAGGAGGGCAACAAAAATAATACCATCCCTGAAGCACCTTGAATATGAAGATAGACTGAGGGTATTAAATATGTTTTCATTTGAAAGAAGGTGTGTGAGGGGAGATATGATTGAGCTTTTTAAAATCTTTTCTGGGATGGATAAATTAGATTTCAGCAAGTTATTTGAGTTAGAAGGTAGTAATAGAACTAGAGGCCACCACTTAAAGATTAAAAAACAGAGGTGCAGACTGGATGTTAGAAAATATTTTTTCACTAACAGAGTGGTAGATTATTGGAATAGTTTGCCACCTGAGACTGTAGACAGCCCAAACCTGAATGTTTTCAAGCGCAGATTGGATGATTATATGGGGATGGAGGGTTAATTTCTTACTTTTTGGTATGTGGATATGTTTCTTGACTCATTCCTGTGGATGCAGTTTCTTTTTATTGTATATTTTGGGGGATTTTGATTTTGTTTTTGACAGACTCCTATGGAGGCTTTAAATTATATATTGTAGATGCATGGTTGGACATTCCTATGGATTGTTAAATTGTATATTGTAGCTGCATGATCTGACAAAATCCTATGGATGCATTATATGGGTGGGATTTGATGGATACGGATGACCTTTGATAGGCCCTTGTGGCTTTTGTCATCCGTTAAATTATGTTATGTTATGTTATGTTATGTTATGTTATGTAAACATTACGATCGGCGGCGCAAACAATAGGACGTAAACTATTTCGTCTATGTTCTAATATGTTTCACCTTTTTGGATTAAGTTCAAGGTGACTGCTCATAGGGGGTTTAAATATTGCGGGGGGGGGCTCCCCCTACAATGATCATGAGTTTCAATCAATTGGGGGGTCTAGGGGGCACAGCCCCCCCCAGTATATAATTATTGTTTATAGAATAATGGGTAATTGTATAGAGTATGGCCGGATCAGAGTCGTAGCTTATTTTGGTCTATTTTTCATAAATACTTTTTCTGAGCTGAAATCTAGGTACATATGTAGATTAGCGACTCAACTGATGGGACGTACTATTTCGTCTGTGTTCCAAAATGTTTCACATTTTTGGAGTACATTTAAGGGGATGGCTCATGTAGGAGTAAACACAATGGGGGGACTATATTAAATTGGGGGGGGCTCTGGGGGGCACAGCCCCCAGTATATAAGGTAACACTTCAGTTTCGGGGCGCATGGTAGGTGGCGCTGTTTATAGGCTACAATATATGTCTTATGACGTCAGACTGTAGTGTCAGATATGAAAAATCACGGCGTTATATTTTTTTGTATATGAGTATATACTGGTGGGGCTGTGCCCCCCCAGACCCTCCCAATTGATTGAAATTCCGGGTCATTGTAGGGTGGTCCCCACACAGTGATATCTCCCCTGCAAGCAGCTTTTTACTGGCAGAAAAAACTTAACTTAATGACAAACAATACTTACTTTAAGCAGGCGGGTATAATTCTGCTGCGCCTAGCAGAAATTCGTGGAACCGCTCTTTGATAGTCAAAAATTTCTTCATGAAAAGAGCGGTTGCAAGATACCTAGCAAAATGTTCTTGCTTGCGTCTGAAGCTGGGCACACTTCCCTTCGCATCCCTCCAGTGCCGTTCGATGTTTTGGGTTTTTGCGTCTGTTTCAGGATCCACTAAATTCTGCGAGTGGTTAACTGTTAGATGCGTGTAACCTTCAGATAATAACTGCGAATAGGCAGCCTAGCCATCAGAAATGATCGTACCTCCCGGTTGGACCCACTCTTTTATGGCCGCAATGAAGGTTTCGGCATTCCTATTGGCTATAGGCACCATAAAGACTTTTTGGTTTCTTGTTTGAAACCTCTGAAAACCCACTGTCCTTCCAGCACGTGCCCGCGATTGTATTTTCGTTTGCTGAATTTGGTCTCGTCTATCTCAACAATTTTGGCAAGACTGCCGATTGGTTCACGCATTTTTTGAAAAGAGAAATAAGTACTTTGCGGCAAAAGCTAAACCAATCAGTGATTGTAGCATTAGAAAGGCCAGTCTGTTCACATATTTCAACATACGTAAAACGATTAATAATGAAAAAAATATGAAATTTGAACAATTTCTTTAAAACCTAAATGGGAACCCGCAAAAAATGTACCCTTACGCATTAATTGTTTGAAACGGCACCACTGTCACTTACTGTTTTCATTTAAATAGAATTTATCGCAATAAAACATTCAATTTTTGGAAAAATGTAAATTCACACTGCATTTTGGGCATTTTATAGTTATCTTGATTAGTTTATGAGCCTCTAGATAATCTAAAAGTTTTTCGCGGTTATATAAAATAAAACCAAATTCGAATAACGACAAAGCACAAGTAGAGCATAAAAATGACATAACTAAACAAAAACATTTGCAAAATGGGTCCAATTTATAAGCTATGACGTTGCCAGTGAGAAGCTGTTATCATTCGTAGCAATACAAAATATATTAAAACAAAACAATAAAAGACATCAAGAAACCTTACCTAACTTAGAAAAAACTATAAACGAGCAGAGGTGCAGATATTTAGTAAATAATACAGACTGAAAGTTACAAATCCCCCAAACAACAAAAAAATATAACGCCGTGATTTCTCATATCTGAAGCTACCGTCTGACATCAATAAGAGATATATTGTAGCCTACTAACAGCGCCACCTACTGTGCGCACCGAATCTGAAGTATTACCGTATATAATCGTAATTGTTAATAGACTAATGTCCTAATGTTTACAGAGGTGAATGATTTAACCAAATCATGTCAGCACCTTTAATCGTTTTGTGAATTATAATGAGGGTGGGGTCTGACATCAGACGACTCAAACGCGCATGAATATTTTGGCAGGGGTGAACGAAAATATTTACAAAACTCCCCACTTTTTCGGCTGAATCGCTAATCCACATATTTACCAAAATCTATATGGCCGAAGTTTATGGTGATTTTCGATTATATATATATATGATTGAATTCTCAGGATTATCGTAGGCCCCTCCCCCCCCCAACGAGCTAACCCTCAAAATAAGCTAGAATCACATCTGCTTATACCTGCAACATTTATCCATAATTGTTTATAGAATAATGTTCTAACATTTTTTTTGTTTTTATTTAACCAAACGTGCATGAATATTCATGTGTGGGGGAACAAAACCTAAATGCAAGTTAGGTTCGTTTTGGCTGAAAAAACCCCAAACTTTTTCAGGTCTACCTTAAGAAGTTTCTTCAGTAAATCTGAAGATTGGTTCATGCCCCAAAAGAGGTTTTTTTTTTCAGCCAAAATCTATTGACAGCAAGTTGTGTTTATGTTTCGTTCACCCGCGCATGAATATTCATACATGTTTGAGTCATAGTTAAAATCTACAAGGTGTCATTTTTGTAAAAAAAAAATGCCTGAAAGTAACCAAACAGGAAATGCTGTTCACTTACTTTATTGCAGTGGGTATAGCTCTGAAGTAGTGGTAAGGAAAGCGTGGTATCTTTCTTTAATTCCCATTTTTAAAAAAATGGCGATTACTGGTGCCAGTTTCGGAGTCATGTTTTGTTTTTGCACATCTAAATTTGTAATTATCTTTGACCTCTAATGCCTGACTACCATCTTCATAATCAATTCAAACTTTGATCAAATTATGCTTGGCCAAAAATGTTAATAACTTTTCTTAATTGGAAAAATAAACCAGAAAGTTTGATAATAGATGAAGGGAAACTTGTAGACAATATCAGCCCCCCCCCCCCCCAGATTTTCCAGAAAAGATTTGGTTAAATAAAAACATTGAAAAAAATCTTAGAACATTATTCTATAAACAATTAGGATTATATACTGGGGGACTGTGCCCTCCAGACCCTCCCCAATTAATTGAAACTCAGGATCATCGCAGTGATATCCACCCAGTGAGCAGTCCTCCACATGAGCAGCTCTCCACACGAGCAGCCCTCCACACGAGCAGCCCCCCTCAAATTTACTCAAAAAGGTGAAATATATTGGAAACTAGACAAAATATTTTGTGTTCCAGGACCGATGAACATCGGAGGTGAGCGCATGTTGCAGATCTTAAGGTTTACTGTTTCTTCTTATGGTGATCCCCACCTCTATGATCTGTCAGCCACATGCCCCAGTCCTATGTACCTGTGATACCTTGACTTAAATGTGGCTATTGTAAGTGCAGTTCCCTGTAAGAAGCAAGGTGCTTCGCCTTCTTGGCCACTGTGCTAATGGGACTCGGCGCCCCATTCGCCCTTAGCTTAGCCTCTTCTCCTTTCAGACAGCCTGTATTTCTCCCCTACTTCCTCACTTCCCCTATAATCTCTCCCACAACTTTCTCTGGTCAGCCTATATTTTCTCAGGGTAGATGCTGACTTTCTTCTCAGTCAAATATCCCGGATCGGGGCTGAGGGGGAGAGGGGACAATGTTCCTTAACCTCTGAGCTTATTTTGGGATGGTGAGATTTTAATAACCCGCTTCATCCCCACCCATACCTTCCTCACGTCCCTTTTCCTTCTCTCTTCACACTCGTCAATTATACGCCGTGCCTAAGGTAGAGTCGCCATGCCGAAGAGATGCCAGGTCACCAGGCGGGAGGGCTGGCCTTGAATGGTTGCACCTGGCTCTGCCTGCCCCGTATGCACCCCTAGCAGAGTGGGCTACTGCAAGGGGTGATGAGCATCTGCATCCTGTGAGAAAATTAGGGTCACCATGCCCAATGATGAGAAAACTAAGAATCTCCCCTCAATTTCTCCTTGTCCATCATTGGAGCTGCCCTCGAGCAGCTCCACAAAAAAATGTAGGTCCCCCCCCCCCCACTGTGCTCTCGCAGGAGACCCTCCAAATCTCTCTAACCGGACAGGAGGCTTACTCCTCTCTTTGGCCTACGGGTGTAGGGGACTCCCCCTCATCCCCTTGTCTGGAGGTTCCTTCGGATACCTCCCTCTTTCCAGCGGCAGTCCCCCCTTTACTTTCCAAGGGGACTGGCAAAAAAGCCAGCAGGCAGCCCATAGCCCACTACTCCCCATTGAAGTGGCTCGGTAGGGCAAACCCCCTTAAGGGGGTGAGGGAAGCCAGGCTCCATCAGTCGCTTCCCTCAAAAGACCTGCTGGCTAGAATATTAAACCTAGCGGGGGTCAAGGCCTTTGCCTCCCAAGACAAGACTCATGACACTGCTGCCAACAGGACCTGTGATGTCCGGGGGAAGGGGGGGCAACTGGAGGCCCCATGTGAGATGGACATAGTCCTTGAGGCAACCCAGTCTCAGACGGTAGGGCCTTCCATTGGAGCGAATCTGGGCTCAGTGCCAAGCACCGAACTTGAGTATGCTCTTATGCAAGGTCCTCCTCAAATGGCTAGGGTTTCCAAGGCAGTACAAGGAGGGGAGGGATCTCCTCCTCTGACCGGTGCTCCTGCGACTGCCAGGACCTTCTCCATCTCGGAGAAGGACCTTGCAGAGACCGGTCTATTCAGCCTGAGGGCTCCTGCCACTTCGGTAAGCAACCAAGACATGATCGGCACATCTGGCCCCTTGCATCCCCCCTCCCCGGGTGCAGAGCCCTCGACTAAGAGCAAAAGTGCTAGTTCGCAGAGCGGAGCCTCGATTACATCGGGGCCCCTTATTCAGAGATTACCCAGCATTCTTGAGCCTGCTGGTTTCAAACACTTATTACTTATTCGCTCCACTGATGGCAGCATGTTGGCAAAGGGCAACATGATCCATCAGAGGAGAGCTTTAGCTAGTATGATTGGTAGAGAGCCGAAAGTGACCCATTTCTCGGACGTGCGCCTTCTGGCAAATACAGCGGATCCCTTTGAGGCTGCCAAGATAAGTGCTCTTTGGACACTTGATGGCACCCCTGTGAGTATGACGCCGCACTCTACCATTAACTTTGTGAATGGAGTAGTTTATGCGAGGGAACTCATGGACTACTCCATAGAAGATATCACTCTAGAGCTGGCCAACCATGGGGCGGTCAAGGTCGAGCATGTGATGAGAAAACAGGGAGGGGCCTCGAGACCCACCCCCTACACTCTTCATTACATTTGACTGTGACAAGCTCCCTGAGTCGGTGCATGCCGGTTGGTACTGCTACCGCATGAAGGCATTCGTGCCACCTCCACATGGAGGTGGTATTACTGTTACCGTTTTGGCCATATGAATTGCTCATGTAGGCATGGTATTACTGTCACCGTTTCAGCCGTATGAATTGCTCATGTAGACGTACAAAGTCGGGGTCACCCGAGGTCTGTATAAATTGCTCCAAGGCTCCAAGTGTGTCAATTGTGGAGAGCCACACTCCGCTTCTTCAAAGCAATATGGTGCATATCTCTTTGAGAAAGAAATCCTGGCCATTCAGGTCCAGGATCCTCTCTCATTCCGTGAGGCTAGTGACTTGGTCCTGGTGCACTCCGCTATGCCTGGGATGTCTTACGCCTCAATGTTAAGAAAGACACCCTCTACTCCTGGCCTATCCAGGCCATTGAGCACGGTTGTTTCCATGCCCATTCGAAGCCCTTCTGTGGGTTCTACTCAACCCAGGCACTCCCCTGGTAAAGCTGCCGGCACAAAGGGTTCACACCCAGCCCCGACTAAAACCAGGGCTTTTCCCCTTCTCCCAGCATGACCGTTTCGTGTAAGGTGAAACAGCCACGTGCCTCCAGCGAGTCGTTAGACTCACAGGAGGCAACGCCCCTGAAATTGGTCGCCAGGCCAACTTCCGAGGTTCCTAAAGGTGACCCCTGAAAGGACAACAACAAAGGAGCTTCGGCTTCTTTGCCCACGCTAGTGGTGGGTTGGGTGGCTCAGAAACGGTGGATCCTCAAAAAGAGGGCCCCTGCCTCTGAAGCCGCAATGCCCACCTAGGTTTCGAGGTAGAGGGAGGAAAAAACTCGCATGGGAGCCCAACCTCCCCCAATAAGTCCTCAAAGGCAACAGCGCATTGTACGGCCTGGAGGGCATATTCCTTCAATGGAATTGCCGTGGACTCTAGGCCAACTAGGAGCAGCTGTGGAGGTTTGTCTCATCCTGTTCACCATTAGCTATCTTTTTTGCAGGAGACCATGCTGGATGCATGCCCCCTGCCCACCCTCCAGGGGTATAAAGGTTTTGCAACCTCACCACCATGAGATGGGGGCCAGGAGGGAGGATGTGCAATTTACAACCGGCACGATGTCTCCGTTCTTTTCGCTTTAGATACCTCCTTTCAGGCAGTAGCTGTGCAGCTGCACCTGGATAGGAGGTATACTGTTATTTCTGCATATATTCCACTGTCAGCCAACTTCGCTGTGGGGAAGTTCAGCCGCATCGTGGTGCTGTTGCCAAGGACCTATCTCTTGCTATGAGATCTAAACGGTAGACTACTCTATCATTGCCCAGGGTCAAGTCCTTGCCAACCTGAGTTTATGCATCACTGCACGAGAACTGCTTCATTTTCCTGCCTCAATCTATCTTTCTGCTCTCCGGATGTACAGCATGATTTTGATTGGGGAGTGGTCGATGACCTCCATGGTAATGATCACTTTCCCATTCAAATATAATTTTCTGGACCACTGCCACACAAGAGCTTGTGCCTGGTGGTGCTTGGCATGGGTGCGATGGTCTGCATTTCAGGAAATGACTGAATTCTCTATCTCAGTCAAGGAGTTTAGGTTGGTAGATGAGGCCGTTGAGTTCTTCTCCAGCAAACACATCGATGCGGGCCTAGCTACAGAAACGTTATAAGTGCTGCCCGAATGATTTCAGTGTTGGTGAATTTCGTCGGGCTAGGGCTAGGTTCCGGTATATTTCGAAGCACGCATGCTGCTCTTCTTGGTGGGCATATGTGTCTTCACTTAATGGGAAGACCCCTGTTGCAGAGGTGTGGAAGCGAGTCAAAAGGATTTGGGGCAAGTTCTCACAGGACCCCCCTCACATTCTCCAGGAGAATGGGACTGCAATCTCAGACCATGTGTCCATGGTGCAATCCTTCATGACTGCTTTCTCTGCATTCTCTAGCCAGGATGCTGCTCTGCCAGCATTCAATGCACATCATGATGTCGTGGAAGGTCGCTGGCTGGACTTTACCTCCAGTGGCAGAGAACCCTTCAACGACAGATTTACTGTGAGTGAGTTGCATTGTAGCGGGCCAAAAATCTAGACTAACCCCCAATCGATCCAACCCGCTTCCTACACTAATCTGGACGTGAGAAATCGAAGGAGAATGAAACGGATTGTATATACAGTCCCTTTACTTACAAAAAAAAATGTACAATGATAATTACAAAAATTTATATTTACAAGGGAAGTGTGCACACTTCAAAGTGAGGCCAAATTCCCCAATCCAAACAAGATACCAAAAGAATTATATAACGTGTGAATAGAACAAATTTACTTAAATATATCTACACAACGAAATGAAAAACAACAACAACCGAACGAAAAGGGGCACACGCTATTACTTGTGTGCTGGAGGTGGGTGGTAGTAGGCTAATATAAAAGGAGGCAGGCTCGTCAGCCAATGCGGGTGTGGTAGTTCAGGTGTCTAGCGAGGTATGAAAGCCCTCCGTCTCAGGGCTGGGTGGAGCACTCATCTAGAGAACCCTTCTCGCAGTCCGTCCAAGCTTTCACTCTCTCTAAATGTATATCCAAACAATTTTCAGCATTAATAATTCTTTAAATATTTATCTTTAAAACTATTCTTTCAAAATATAATCTCTGAAAAGAGAATACAAACATCAATAAAATTAAAAACAAAACAAAATTTAAATTCTAGTTATTCACACACACACATTCTTACAGAAGGAGGGAGAGGGTATTGGGAAAAGGGGGTGGGAGAATGGCCCTTCATACACACTCACATTCGCTCCACCACACCCCTCCTTCCTTAAGCCATTTGACCATAGTCACTCACAATACACTCTCAATCATTACTCACGGTACCTTTTATACTCAATCGCACCCTTCTGCACCCATTCACACTCATCTACTGGTCCCTGGCTACGCGTAGCAATTGGTCGGGGTTGTTCATCAGTCGTCTTGTCAGTCTCATCGTCACTATTGATCATCTCGTCAACCATACTCTTAGCCCTCATTACCAGTTCTCCCATCTCACGACAGAATTCTTTTATATTCTTCCATTCAGAACCTTCACTCTTCATACCCCCATTCATCAGCTCCTCACTCACAGCTCTCATCCAACTCAAGGTACATTCTTGCAAAACAGGCAGTTCACTCACATCCCCTGTATTCTCAACAGGCATACCAGAAACCCCTTCGACTGGTTCCCACCAGAAACCTGAAAAATCAGCCACTTCATCATTCACTACATCAAACTACCCCTACTGTTACCATTCGTAAAACCCGAAAAATCAGCCACTCTAGGTTCATTCTGCCCAAACACACTATCATTCATACTGTTCCCAAAACCAGAAAAATCAGGCACAGGCAGCTCACTCACTCGTCTACTTATACCAGCCAAACCACTCACCTGTTTACGCAAAAACTCAATCTCCCTTTCAAGATCCCCCATACCAGAAAGACTGCTCAGACTTACTTTCATTCGTACTTGCATTCTTCCTTTCACTCTTCTTTGTACGCTTTCTACTCCTCGAGACCAAGACAAGCTCTTTCCCAGACAGATCCATACTACCACATTCCTTCTCATCATCATGCACTTTACCCTTCTCTTTGCACAATTCATACACCGGATGGCTCACCAGGTAGTCAGGAGGTTCTCTCCATCTCCTTAACTGACTCTGATGAGCCCGCACTCTCTCAGTCATACCGTCATTCAAACTCTCCAAAACATACGTCACCCCATTTTCCCAAACTCTCACAACTCTATAAGGTCCATCAAACTTCTCGCTCATCTTTGACACATTCAACCTACCCTTCACTTCTTTCACCTTCAATACTTTCACACCTAATTCAAATGAACGGAACTTTTCATGTGCCTCACGCCATACACTCTGCTCACTTTCACTCAAACGAAACCTATCTTCCACTCACCTTTCAAAATTCATCACAAACTGACATGGGGACATTCCAGTTGCACTATGCACAGTTGAATTATACACCCACAACACTCTCCCCAGACATACATCCCAGTCATTCACCGTCGTACTCATCATTCTCAACATCTCACACAAGGTTCTTATAGTACGTTCAGCCAATCCATTTGAAGATGGTACATACAGAGTTGTTCTCACATGCCCCACACCATTCTCTCTCAACATTTGCTCAAACACTTCTACAAATTCAGGCCCATTATCACTCAGACATCTTCTAGGCTTCCATACACACATAGGAAAAAACAACTGCTCAACCACACGCGCAACAGTCACACTCCTTTTATCTCTCACAGGCGCTGCATACACAAACTTACTTTTATGATCAACCATTACAACCATACCAACATTCCCAGCACTCGTACGCGGCAAAGACACACAATCAATCACTACCAATTCAAATGATTCTTTCGCATCAACTTTCAACATCGGTGGTTTCACTTGCACACCTTGCACCTTTCGCTTCTGACACCTTTCACACATGGTTGCAACATCATTCACAACAGTTCTCAGAAACGGATGGAACACACGCTCCTTCATACACTCCCACAGCTTAAACTTACCCATATGCCCAAAATTATCATGCACAACCTTCAACAGACCAATCATACCAACTAAGGACATCACAGGTACATACATATTATCACCACCCTTCACATGCCTCACAAAATATACAACATCCATACAAACAACAAAATCCTTAGCATACCTTTTAAAATCACTTAAACACTCTGGCCATTCATTCAAATCAACATGCGTCATTACACACCTCTTCAACTCACTAACAAAAGGACACATCTCTTGCATCTCTAGAATATCATCATCACTTAAAATCTCATTCTCATCATCCATGACCAACTCAATCATGCCGCAAAACTTGACAACATTCTTTGCACACTCGTTCAACTTCATCACCTCACATTCACCTTTCATAATACAATCCTTATCAGCATCCAAAGACAAATCATTCAATCTCATAAAGTCTACACCAAGCAAGAAACAACACAGCATTTGTTCATCTTTCAGAATCACAAAGTCATGCTTCACATTCACACCATTACCCAAACTCACTTTCAGACTAACCTGTTCCCATGCCACTACCATGCCATTCCCTAATCCACTTATCCGTAACTTCACAGGTTTATGCTCGCAACATCTAAACTCATCATACTTACTCAGAATTCTCTCATTCACTAAAGACACTTGCGCTCCAGTATCAATCAAACCACAGAACAACCTTTCACCAACTTTCACTCTTGCTTCCATCAGCACTGATATCCACACTGTCATCAACTCCCATATCATCACTAACCACACACTCATCTTCATCCAGACAATCATTCTTCTCTCTTATATATGAACACTTTTCAATCACCCAATTGTAGTGCACACCGCTCAAACATTGCAGATGTACCACATTAGGATTCAAACCCTTCATCTTCTCATCCTTGTACACAATCGGCCTCTCACCACCAAAGTGCACATAAACAATCACTCCATACAAACGACTCACTACAATCAACACTTCCTGAAATGGCGGGACCCCTTGCATACACATCGCTCTCAATTCTTTCATGAAGTTCCGCACCTTTGCCATACCAATGCTTTCAGGCTTCCTACATACTTCACTCATTACATCCTTCCTTAAGTCATTCACACTATCGGGCACTCTCACATCTACTCCATCACTCTTCAAATCTTGCAAACCATTCCATACACTCTCAAACAAGGAATCACCACCACCCTTACTCTCTTTTCCATTCATAATCCCTTTCGGCAAATACTCAGGATCACTCACTCCACACACATTTTCATCATTCGTACCAGGATACCTTGACATCAAATCAGCCACTCCATTCCGTTCACCAGGCACATATTCAATCACATAGTCAAAGTCACTCAAATCTTCCAAAGTCCTTGCAATCCTACTATCAGCCCACTTCATACGCTGCAGATACACAAGAGTAACAACAACAACGAGTAACAACAAGGAAATAAGGTACCCTAGGAGACCTTACGGTCCATTCAAAGAGGGTACCTTTGGACTAGCAATTGAGCGAGCACAAGGCTGCTCAATTGTTTTGCGTCCCTAAACGGCCACTTTTCAAGATTTGTCTAGTCTTGACTTGAACTGGTCAACAGATTCACTGTTGACAACTTCCACTGGAAGTGCGTTCCACATACCGCAGATACTGTAAGTGAAAAATTTTCCACACAGATTGCGGTTGTAACGCTTCAGTTCCAGTTTGAAGCCGTGATTGCGCGTTCTGTTCTCACTCAGTGTGAACATATCCCGGTAGTCAACATTGTCGAACCCTCGAAGTATTTTGAAAACTTCGCTGATCTGACCACGCAGTCTACGGGTTTCCAGCGAGAACAGATCTAATTCCCTTAGTCTATCCTCATAACTTTTATGTCGGATAGAGGGAATCAGCTTGGTTGCCCTGGCTTGTACGCGTTCCAATCTCGTGATGTCCTTTCGCAATGAAGGACTCCAAAATTGTACGGCATACTCCAGGTGCGGTCGGACAAGTGAGTTGTACAGGCACAGTACAATCTCCTGGTTCCGATAACCAAACTGGCGCTTAATATAGCCTAGCATCCTTTGGGCCTTTTTCTCCACCTCAATGCACTGTTTCGAGAACTTGAGGTCACTAGTGATTGTTACACCCAAGTCCTTCTCAGTGTCACTCGATTCAAGAGCAGTGCCCTTAAGGATATACTGAGATTGGGGGTTTCTGTGGCCGATATGCATCACTTTGCATTTGCCCACGTTAAAAGGCATTTGCCACGTGTCCGACCACTCCCCAATCTTCCCAAGATCTTCCTGCAGGCGGGCAGTATTTCCATCCTTTGCAACGTTCATACCAAGCTTGGTATCGTCGGCAAATTTGGAAATCTTGGCAACCCTGTCACCGTCCATGTCATTGACGTAGATGATGAATAGTAGTGGTCCCAGGACAGAACCTTGAGGCACCCCGCTAGTAACGGGCACCCACTCAGAAGACTGTCCATTCACCACCACCCGTTGCCGTCTGCCACTTAGCCAGTTCTCGATCCAGCCGGCTACCTTTCCGTCTATGCCAAGCGCTCGCACTTTCCGGAGAAGGTGGCGGTGTGGTACCTTATCAAAGGCTTTCTGAAAGTCTAGGTAGACCACATCCACCGCCTTGTCCCGATCGTGCTCACTGAAAACGAAGTGGAAGAATTCCACAAGGTTCGTCAGGCATGACCGTTGCCTTCGGAAGCCGTGCTGGGAACTCCTCAGTAGCAGGGTTAACTCTAAATATGACGTCACTTTGTCCACCATGATGCTTTCCATGAGTTTACCGACTATCGAAGTCAGACTGATAGGTCGGTAGTTCGACGGTTGGTTACAGTCTCCTTTCTTGAAGATAGGAGTCACCTCCGCCTCACGCCAGTCTCTAAGAACGCATTTGGTCCGGATTGACATGTTAAAGATAGCGCACAGATGTTGTGATACTTCATCGCACACTTCCTTCAACACTTTAGGTAGAAACCCGTCCGTTCCAGGGGACTTATTCGTCTTTAGGTCAGCGATCTTTTTCTTTATTTCTCCTTCGGTGAAGTCCATTGCCTTCAGCTTTTACCCCGAGTAGGAATCCGTCGGCTGGGGAATGGGACCACACTCTTCAGTAAACACTGAAGAGAAGTAGTCGTTGAGGAGGTTAGCATTTTCTGCATCTGAATGCTTTAATGTCCCCTCCTCATTCCTCAAAGGGCCAATCGTTCGACGGATTGGTTTATGGCTGTTCACATATCCAAAAAACTCCTTGGGATTCTCTTTACAGAGTCTCGCCATTCAGAGTTCCTCAGACCGCTTAGCCGCCCTTATGCTGGACTTCACTCTCCTGGCTAGCCTCCGGTATTCGTCAAAGTCACGCGAGATCTTCGATTGCCGGTACACATTTCTCTTCTCCCTAAGCAGTTGCCCGATTTCTCGATTAAACCACTTTGGTTGAACAGAGGACCGACGGGGGGCTAGCCTCCAGTATTCGTCAAAGTCACCCGAGATCTTCGATTGCCGGTACACATTTCTCTTCTCCCTAAGCAGTTGCCCGATTTCTCGATTAAACCACTTTGGTTGAACAGAGGACCGACGGGGGCATTTGATCACAAACCTCACACCATACAAAAATGGACGCAACACTTTCAAACAATATCTTATCGCTGCCAACTCTCGTTCCACAGTCGAATACTTTCATTCTGCAACATTCATAGCCTTGGATACATACCCAATTATTCACCTGACATTCTCTCCATTCAAACGCTGCTCTTGCATCAGAAAACCTCCCATACAATACCCACTCGCATCTGTATACAATTCAAGCATTTTAGCATTCACACTATAATCTCGGTATGCCAATTCAACATCTTCAGCTGCTGCCTCTTTCAGTCTCTCATACGCCTCATTCATCTTATCATTCCACTTGACAACCGTACTACCTTTCTTGCCCATCCACTCAGTCAGAGGCTTACTCACACCAGAACAATCACGTATAAACTTTCGCTGGAACTCAATCAAACCCCAAAACGACTTCAGTTGCTTCACAGTCACTGGTTTAGGAAACATTCGCACCTTCTCAACATACTTCGGTGATATTCGCAACCCATTCTCACTCACCATATGCCCAAGGAATTCCACTTCTTTTGCAAACCATTCACACTTCGCCACTTTCACCTTCACACCAACATTCTCAACACATCATTCACCAATCCCATATGCTCCTCAAAAGTCTGTCATAATCAAAATATCATCTATAAACGCAATCACATTCTTACTTGCAAAATTACTCAACACAAACATTCATTGCTCGCTGGAAGGCTCCGGGAGCATTAGCCAACCCAAAGCTGAGGTTCCGGAACTGGTAATGCCTCTTTGTGGTAGAGAAGGCAGTTACCGGCCGGCTCTCCTCAGCAATGGGCATCTGGTAATACCCCCGTACCAGATCCAGCTTTTTAAACCACTCCATCCCATGCATACTATACACACACTCAGATACCACACACATCGGAAACCTTTCTTTCACAGTCCTTTCATTCACCTTTCGATAATCCACACACAGACGCAATCTTCCATCCGGCTTACGCACAGGCACAATTGGACTATTCCATGCACTCTCACTCTCCTCAATCACCCCCAATTGCTCCAATTCCAAACACTGCTCCTCAATCTCTTCAGCAACCGGACGTGGGAAATGCCTCGGCTGCTGATAGATTGGGGAGTCCTCCTTCAGGACAATCTTGAATTCCGGAAGTTTTGCAACCCCAAAATCCAGATCACCCTTACTGAGGGCTTCCTTTCGTTCAAATGTCATTCGATACACATCCTCCCTTTCATACTCAGTTAAACATCCATCCAATTCCACCATGCTCTTCACTTCATTATACGTCCATTCACACGTCTTTTCACCTGCAACATTCACCCTGACATCCGTACTATCATCCATACCTACCTCATTGACAGTGGAGAGATGACCCAGTACATCTCCGACTTGGATTCCCCTTACCTGCCCTTTCACACTGGGGTCCGCCTGCACATATACAAAAGGATCATTCATTCTTATCAAGCCATCAAACACACAAGCAACACGCCTTACCTTATAACACGCATCCTTTCCATCCAATATCACAGTGTTCTCACCCACATTCAAACTAACATCCTTACTCCAACTCACTCTAACAGACACCCTTTCACCCTTCACAAGCTTTACATTTTCCATAGCAGTCACCTCAATACCAGTAAACACACTCCTCAAAACGCTACCATCTTTCCCTACATACAACTTATACACCCCATTTTTACCAATCTTTCTCTGAATCTCATCACTTGCAGGATGCACAACCATACGATTCATTTTCATAAAATCATACCCCAAAATCACACCATACTCGCTACTCACTTTATCAATCACAGAAAATTCACATTCATTCATCATCATACCATGCATTCGAACAGCTGACCTTTTCATTCCAATCAAAGGCACTCTCCTATTACCAATACCTACCAAACTACCCTTGCATTCAGACAGGCTCCAGGGCTTTCTCACTAACCTTGTCATACACATCTTTATACACCAAGCTCGCCTTGCATCCAGAATCTATTAAAGCCAAACACTCAATTCCATTCAATTCCACCTTCACACTCAGACACTTATACTTCCTACCACACAGCACTTTCACACTAGACAGACTTACCAACACATTACTCACACTCATGCACCCAGAGGATACTTCACCAGGTACCCTCTTACAATTCAGTTTCCCGCTTCAGACTTTCCATTCACACCTTGCGCTCTCAGTCTAATCCAACACTTTTCACTTTAATGTCCTTCCATCGCACAATAGCTACATACATTCCTCTGGTCACAACACATCCTTGCATAATGACCAGCCTTTCCACAATTACCACATGCATATTTCATACTTTCCCCAGCAGTTGCTCCACCATTCAACCTCGGACAATCTTTCTTCAAATGGCCTATTTCTTTACACTCGAAGCACTTTCATACTTTCCTGGCAATCCTTTATCATATGCCCTTTCTTACCACACCCAAAACATGCACCAGACGTCCACCTACATTCTGCCAACATATGACCTTTCCTTCCACACCGACGACATTCCACAATCTTTCTCCCACCATTCGGTCTCTTGTTTGCTGGGACATACCTCGGTTTCTCTCTCATATATCCGTTCCCATGCTTGAAATTCATCTGCCCCCTTCCATTCGACCACCCTCCATTTACCCATCCATTCTGCCAGCCCAGGAAGTTTGACCTCACTCCAGCTGGTGCAGCCTTCAGGGCATCCCTCTAGCTGACAAACTGCTGGGGTGGATGAAAGCTCCTGGGCTTCTTACCCCCAACATTCACACTGTACCATCCATCCTCTTCTAGATCGCTTTCATCATCAAATCGTCCATCTTCTAACAGTTCCAACACATCCTCCCACATCAACCGTTCACCTGTCAGTCCCATTCTCTCCTTTCTCTTTCCACTCAGCCATTCACTCACCTTTCGCGGGATTGTGTCCAAAAACTTCCTCATCATTTACATCATCATCACCATACTCTCAAGCCTATGTGCATACATGTTCACACTTTCACTCTTCCCCATTCGAGCCTTCTCAAATTCATTCACCCTTTTATACTTCACACTCTCTTTCATTCGTTTCACCTGCCCAATCAATCTCTTCTTCACTACATCGTACCTCGGTTCCCCCACACTTGTAATCACATGGAAAAACTCCAATACTTTTCCCTCCAAACATTCCCCCAAAACATTCATCCAGTATCCCTTATTCTCCAGGTACTTGAGCTTACAATATCGCTCAAATTCCCCGAAGAATTCTTCCACACTTTTCCCACCATGTAACCTAAATCTATCTATCTTTGGCACTTAACCAATCAAAATTCCTTTCCCCACATTCACTTCACTCTCCGAAGAGCTACTCTCGATCTCACTCATTCCAATCATATCGTCACTCTCTCCCTCATCTGAGTATAGCAAATCCACACTCTTCCCTCTCACCTTCCTATCCTTAACCTTAGAACCATGCTTCCTTCCTCTCTTACTTTCCACTCTCTTCCATTCACCCCCTTTCCTACCACTCACAGTATCTTCTTTAGACTCAATCACACTGCCATCCATTCCATTTAGCGGAGTCCCTTCAGTAGGAGCAGGGGTCAGAGTTGTAGGTCCTGGGGCTGGTCCAGCCCCTGTCATCATGTTATATAGGTCCTGCATCCGTCGGTCAGTCTGATCCTGTCGGTCTCCCATTTCCTTCTTCATCCTATCAGTCTTTTCATTCATCCCTTTCATTTCATTCTTCATTCCCTCAATCATTCCCCACAGCATTTCACACTCCTCTTCTTTCTTTCTCAACTCCAGTCTCAATCGCACTACTTCTTCATTCAAAGTTTCTGCCACAGCCATTGTTCCCAAGTTAGTAAAAAGATAGGAGGAGGGAAAAATCAATCAAACTACTTGTCACACTAATTGGGTATGGACTGCAATCCAATCCTGTCACGCTCCCGGTTTCGAAGTCTCACATCCCTATTCGGGCGCCAAATGTAGCGGGCCGAAAATCTAGACTAACCCCCAATCGATCCAACCCGCTTCCTACACTAATCCGGACGTGAGAAATCGAAGGAGAATGAAACGGATTGTATATACAGTCCATTTACTTACAAAAAAAAATGTACAATGATAATTACAAAAATTTATACAAGGGAAGTGTGCACACTTCAAAATGAGGCCAAATTCCCCAATCCAAACAAGATACCAAAAGAATTATATAATGTGCGAATAGAACAAATTTACTTAAATATATCTACACAATGAAATGAAAAACAACAACAACCGAACGAAAAGGGGCACGCGCTATCACTTGTGTGCTGGAGGTGGGTGGTAGTAGGCTAATATAAAAGGAGGCAGGCTCATCAGCCAATGCGGGTGTGGTAGTTCAGGTGTCTAGCGAGGTATGAAAGCCCTCCGTCTCAGGGCTGGGTGGAGCACTCGTCTAGAGAACCCTTCTCGCAGTCTGTCCAAGCTTTCACTCTCTCTAAATGTATATCCAAACAATTTTCAGCATTAATAATTCTTTAAATATTTATCTTTAAAACTATTCTTTCAAAATATAATCTCTGAAAAGAGAATACAAACATCAATAAAATTAAAAACAAAACAAAATTTAAATTCTAGTTATTCACACACACACATTCTTACAGAAGGAGGGAGAGGGTATTGGGAAAAGGGGGTGGGAGAATGGCCCTTCATACACACTCACATTCGCTCCACCACAGCATTCCACTCTTGCTTCGTGCGTGGACACTGCCCATGGTCCGGACAATGTCCCATACCCCATGCTTTGACACCTGGGTGAGTGAGGCATGGCCTTTCTCTTAGATTTGTTCAACAGGATCTGGGTTAAGGGTCTCCTCACGGATTCCTGGTCAATTGCTACTGTTCTCACCTTTTACAAACCGGGGAGAGATCACTCTATTCCTGCCACTTTCTGCCCAATCTCTCTAACCTATTGCGTGTGCTAGTTGATGGAGAAATTGGTAAATGTTAGATTAGCCTTTTTTCTGGATAGCGGAGGCCATCTCTCTTCTGCACAGTGTAGCTTCTGCAAGTTCCACTCCATGTTGGATGCTCTGCTCTGACTGGAAAATGCCATCTGCGAGGCCTTCCTTCATAGACAGCACCACGCTGTGGTGGAGCGAATGTGAGTGTGTGTAAAAGGGCCATTCTCCCACCCCTTTTCTAAGTACCCTCTCCCTCCTTCTGTAAGAATGTGTGTGTGAGTGGGAATGGGTTTTTTTTTTTATATTTTCTTATGTACATATGTATTTGATTTCATGTTGTATGAATAAGGTTATTTAACATCTCATGTTTTTTTTATTAGCTACTAAATGTTAAAGATTTTATGAGACAGCGATAAAGTAACAGAATAGAAAAAAAAGAAAAAGAAAAGAAAAGAACAAAACAAACAAAAACATTGCCTGCATTTTGCAAGAGCGACTGAAGATATTTAAAGAAGTCTTCTAAGAGTACTTGAGTGGACCTTAAAGTCAACTGAGCTCCGAGGTGGCAGGCACCATAAGCCCCGCACACCCAATTTTGTCACAAGAGTGACTACCGACAAGATTTTCCCCCGGGGAAGCCGGCAAATAAAAAAAACCGTGGTACCACGTAAGAAAACTCCTCTTTTGTTGTCTCTTGTTTTGGTTGTCCCCTTTTGTATATACACTCTTAGTATTAATATATATTTTTGATTGATTTGGTTCCAAGATAGGATTGATTTAGTATATATATATATATATATATATAGGCTCATTGGGTGCATATTTACCCATATTTTTGTAAATATTGTATTTTTTTTCGTGTTAGTAAAGGACTGTACATACAATCCGTTTCATTCTCCTTCGATTTCTCACGTCCGGATTAGTGTAGGAAGCGGGTTGGATCGATTGGGGTTAGTCTAAATTTTTCGGCCCGCTACAACGCCACAGGGAAGTGTCCTCACTGTCACACTCTTTGCCCTGAGCATCAACGGCATCACCTCGGTGCTGCCGGAAGATGTTATCGCTACGCTCTACGTGGACGACCTTTCGATCTCTTTTGGCGCGGCCCAGATGCCAACTCTGGAGCGTCGACTCCAACAGGCATTGAACCGCGTCTCTCGCTATGCCGAAGCGCACAGGTTTAGGTTTTCCTTGGCTAAGACTAAGGTGGTGCACTTCTGATGCCATCCATGGCTCCACCCTGACCCAGACTTGTTTCTTAATTGGAGACGCCTGGAAGTGGTTGAATCGCACCGTTTCCTTGGACTTGTATTTGACCGGCACCTCACCTGGGAGGCTCATATTTGCAGCCTTAGGTTGTTTTGTACCCGCACCATGCATATTCTTTGTTCCATGATGTTCAGCGCTTGTGACGCTGGTAGGGCTACTGCCTTACTTTTTTATCGATCCTTTGTTTGTTTAAAGCTCCATTAGGATGCAAGTTTTATGCATCCCCAGCTGAGCGTGTTCTGCGGAAGGTGGACCCGATCCACCGCACTGGCCTTTGCCTGCCAACCGCTGCCTTTCCCACTTCCCCCATTGAGAGCCTACTAGTCAATACTGGGAAGATGCCATTCATTCTACACCATACAGAGTGCATTATTTGCCTGTATGCGCGAGCCCGGTGCCTACCTCAGTCGCCAACAGCTATCACTGTAACTGCAGCTGACTTCGATGGTGCCTATGCCTCCGAGAGATGCCAGACATACCCTAAGCCCTTTGGGTTTAGGGCTAGGAAACTCCTTCGAGAGCTAAGTATAGCTCTCAGGCTGGTGGCGCCCCTGGTCCTGCCCAGGACACGTTTGACCTTTTTGGAGCACACCTTGTGTCATGCTGGAACCTTACCAGTGTATACTGATGACTCCAAGTCCCAAGAGGGGGTTGGCTTCCACGCCATATTCCCTCTGTTTGAAGTCAGCGGGGCTCTGCCAGGTGCTGCTTCTCTCTTCATGGCCAAACTGATGGCAATACATCACTCAGTACCAGAGATTACACGGCGTGTCCAGTTTGGGGCCTGGATTGTGATCTATAGTGATAACTGTGGTTTGCGATATCCGTGATGGCATGGTTTTGGCAAGCTGGGCAGATTATCTTCTGCTTGGTTCCATACGGTGACTAATGCCCATGTAGGCAGTCGCCAGATGAGCTCTTAAAAAAAAACAAAAAAACCTGCTTGGTTCCTCGACATGTAGGAATTGCGGGGAATACGGGCTGCTTGGCAAAGAAGAATGGAGACGGTCGAAGGGAACTTAAAGTTGTGTGTCATTGCGCTTTGTGGGGGATTGCACCCCCCCACATACCCTGCAACTTAAAAAAAAAACTAGTAATATTCCTAATTCAAAAGGCTTAACATTAGCTTTGAATGCAAAAAGGCGATGTTAAATATTGGCAGCAATATTGTCGTCTTAAATTACCTAATAATATTATCACTTCTTGGCAAAAGCTAAACCATCTCTACCTTTCACTCTTATAATTGAGTTGCACTTCTTTTCCACACTTGTCGCAAATTTTCCCCTTTTTAAAATGAGGCCACAATCTATAAAAAAGTCTATTAAATTGGCCGAGGAATTAACAAAAGATGCATTAAGGTTGAACAAACTGAGTTCATAAGAATCGCACTCTTATAACTGCTTGGTTTCAGGGTTGCCAATATTTGAATTAAAGGTTGCCACTGTGTGAAAATAATGTAATACCTTAGCAAACATAAAATAAATTGATGCATTACTAAATAATATGTGAGTAGAAGTGCAGGCATTTACTAAATAATAAAGAATATAGGCTAAAAACAAAATAACGAAGTAAATATAATGCTGTGATTTGCCGCATTTAAAGCTACCATCTGATCTCATAAGGCCTAGATTGTATAGCCCCAAATTATAGCTCAGAAACAGCGCCCCCTAAACTGAAGTATTACTGAAAGATTTTGGAACAAAGGACATAATTGAAAAAACTCCTGAGTCGCTAATGTAAAAAATGACCAAAATCTGTTCTGGGATGGATAAGTTTGATTTTAACAAGTTATTTGATTTGGAAGGTAGTAATAGGACTAGGGGTCAGCACTTAAAAATTAAAAAACAGAGCTGCAAGTTGGATGTTAGAAAATATTTTTCCATCAACAGAGTGGTAAATTACTGGAATAGTTTGTCACCTGAGATAGTAACATAGCATAACAGAATTTCACTGATGACAAAAGCTACAAGGGCCCATCAAAGGTTATAGCCTTAAAAAAAATATTTGTTTGATGAAGTCATGTCAAAGCACAAAACTACAACATTCTCCTCCAGGTTCCACTCCTGCAGCGCTGACACTGTAGCGGCCCAAAAATCTATGCTCTAATCCCAATTGTTCCAACCCACTTCCTACACTAATTCGGATGTGAGAAATTGAAGGAGAATGAAACGGATTGTATATACAGTCCTTTACTTACCAAAAAAAATATAATAATATTTACAAGAGATCTTGTTACTTATGCACACAAAAATAGATATCTAATTTTCCTATATACACAATCCCCAAAATAAATAAATCCTACTTATGAATACTAGCAAAAGGATTTCTACAAAAAAAAAATGCTCAATTAGACTATACAAAAGGAAGATAGGCAAAGTCAACAACCCCCCAAATATCTGCCAGGGCAATAACAACAAGCGATAAATGAACAAACAAAAAAAAACAAAAGGCCTCACGTGGTACAAAGAGGGGGAGAACGACCTGCCAGCCGGCACTCGAGTGGGCAAAATGCCTAGGACTTACAAACAAAATGGCACTTCTGAGCTTGGTATAAGATAAGTGACCTTCTCACGCTTGCGTGGCTATTATAAGCCCTCCTTCTTAAATGCCAAACTATTTTAAACTTAAAGTCAGACACTCTTTACAAGAGGAACACGGCCTTGGAACTTTTTAAAATGCTAGTGGCCTTTCTACGTTAACAAATTCTAAATAGTTTGCTTCTAATACAATTTATATTATATATAAAAAAATATTAAAAAAACAACATTTCCACTCTCACACACATTCTTACAGAGGAAGGGAGAGGGTATTGGGAAAAAGGAGTGGGAGAATGGCCCCTTCACACACACACACACACTCATCCACTCCACCATAACACCACTGCCTCACCAGTTCCTCCTCCAGGGAGCTGAGGAGCACCAAGAAGTTGGGCGGAATCCTCCGGCTGAGGAATATCTGTTCCTGTCGCGTAGATGGACAGTCAGTCCACCATTCCACTTCCAGCGGTGGCATTGTAGTGGGCCAAAAATCTAGACTAACCCCCAATCGATCCAACCCGCTTCCTACACTAATCCGGACGTGAGAAATCGAAGGAGAATGAAACGGATTGTATATACAGTCCCTTTACTTACCCCCCAAAATGTACAATAATATTTACAAAAATGTGGGGTAAATATTCACACAACAAATATATATATATAGCTATTCTCCTATACACACAATATCTGATGAATACCAGAATACCAATCAAAATTTATATAACCAACCTTTAATTAGACTATATGTATATGTAAAAGGGATAGCCTAAGTCTAACAACAAAATATCTTTGCCAGGGTAATATCCACTAACGATCACACAGTAGACAAGAATACCTAATTACAATTACACGCAGAATGGAAAGAAGATCACAGGAAGACCTGCACCGGGAGGCGGGGTTAACCCCCATTAATGTTGTCATCGAAGAACGGACAAGGAATATGCTGGAAAAGGTCAATCGAGAATTGGACGATGAAATCGTACAAATGATTGACCAGAATAGAAGAGCTATATGTCGCGCCAGATTTCCAAGCTCCGCTGGGATTTTAGCTGGCAGAGCAGAAGTGCTGTTCTACACAAGATGAGTTGTTTTTGCCCCAAACCAAGACTAAGAAACCAAACCGATTTTGACAAAAATTTCCCGATATCGACAAAACCCACCGATTGAGACACAACTACTGAAGAAGGAAAACTACCTAAGAAGATGAAACACACCAATCAAGACTACAAAGAAGAAACAAAATATACAAACTACACACACTACAAATTTACGAAAAAACAAAGACACTAAAACAGACATAGCAAGTTATAATTAATTAATTACCAAAACAACAGCAAATGCACACATCATAACCAAATACATTAGCTAATATGAAGACAAATGGCTTGAATGCCAAATTATATATATTATATATATATATGTATAAACAAAATGATAAACAACAACGGAACTACAAAACATAAAATTTTTAAAGTGATAGGCCTGATCACCAGGTTCTAGCATCACTTTGCACCCTACCACACTTCTTTCTCTTTTCACCACTGGTCTACTTTCCGCTGTCTATCCACACACCCTTTCTATCCCCTCACCTGCATACTCTCACATACCTCGGTCGAGTAGACAAGAAGTCACTAACAGGAGGCCTAAAGCAAACAAGAGGACCAAGAAAAAAGAAGGAAGGGCTCACGTGTTACCCAGGTGGGTATTGGCATCTCAAGCGTTTTACAAACCAAAAACTGGTGCCTCTGAACATGCAATATAATTTGGTAATGTCTTGAGGCTATCAAAGCCCTCTCTCTCTGTGTCCTGGCGGGACTTGACAATTTCTTCTTTCTGCTCAGTTATCGGAACCCTACCACCTCCGCCACTCCTTACAAATGGTGGCGATTAAGTCTACTGGAGTGGTCTTTTGACGAACTATTCAACATTTAGTTCGCTAAATTTACTCAGGGCAAAGTAATATTTCGTTAAATTTACTTAATACAAAGTAATATTTTGATAAAAGATTATTTTAAGCAAAGTACAATCTGAGAAAGAAAATATCAATTTTAATACATGAAATCAAATACATATATATACAAAAAGAAAATATAAAAAAAACCCTCATTCCCACTCACACACACACATTCTTACAGAGGGAGGGAGAGGGTATTGGGAAAAAGGTTTGAGAATGGTCCTTTACACACACTAGCATTCGCTCCACCACAGCATCAGGAGGGATCTTTCCTTCCCAATGGACGATGAGAGCCATCTCTCAGCATGCCGCTAATCGATCCTTGACAGAGGTTGCTGTAGTGCTCTGATGATGCATTCCTGAATGCCGAATGGTGGATCGGTTGATGGCCAGGTCAGTTGCAGCTCCTCCCAGGGATTCTGCTGTGACTGCCAAGACGTAAACAGCATTTTGATCGCTAGTTTTAGTTCTGTTAAGAACAGCCTCAGGGGTGACTATGGACTTGGGATGCACTGAAGGTGTCGTCGATGGGCCAGGAGCGGAGCAAAATGGGCCTGGGTCTGCTCCATGATGAGGGGTCTTCGGTGGAGAAGGGCGGGACGTGTTGGAGGATGAACTGCTTGACAAGAGCACGGCGGCCTCACTAGAGGTCTCCTGCCACTGTCCATCTTTTCAATGTGCCTGATCGTGTTCAGCTCTCTCCAGCCACTTCCTCTCTGCTCTGGTGTGTTCTTTTTCCTCCAGACCCATGTATCACTTGTGCTGGGTTTCCTTGTCCAAGAGAAAGGCTTTGTCTTCAGGAATCTTGATCAGGGAGTTCCAATCATTGTGTTTGATGTTAAAGAGGGAATCAATCTTCCCCTGGAAAGTGGCTTCTTTGGCCTTCTCACAGATCCCTAGGACTTCACGTACTGTCTCCGTCGCTGCTGAGCACTTCATAGTGGTGTAAGAAAAGGGTTGCTACAAGACCAGGGAAAACTAATTCAAATTCAACTTTATTTCACTACAAACTGATATTTATTTTATAAACAAAGCACATATCATACAACATTTTTGCACTATAGCGCATATGTATCAAAAGCCCACTAATGAGCAATTGAGCCTGCTACTCTTTGGGGCACAATTCAGAAAAATAACACATGACAAATATTATAATTAATTACTTAGTTATTTCATCCAGCAATGATGTCCAGTCAAGAAACAGGATGAGACAGTTTATGCAATGCAGGAGTAGTATGTTACTAGTATAATAATGCAGGAAATAAGCAAACTTAAAGTATAGTGAGAAAACAAAGTAGATATAACCTCATAGAATCAGCATTAGATCGACAAAGGCCCTCCCCCATTGTGTCCCAAGAAATCTGAATTACCTGGCGGCTTTCTGGGATTTTCTCCAGAGGTGAATCAACAGCTACACCAGCGTCTGTTTTCTTTTAGAAGAAGCCATGTTCACCTGGTAATGAAATGAAGGACATCATGCTTCGGCAACTGAGAGAATTGACGATCACCACAATTCACAATAGAGTTGAAACATTGCCGCTGTATGGCATTCCCTAAATGAACTCTGATTTCCTTCTGATTTCACCTCATGTTCACTCACGTAGCAGCAACCAATAAGCAATGAGCACCAATGAAAAAATAAAAATTGGATTTTCACTATAATTTGAGGACCACCCTACTACACACACACCCAGTGCTAGGCTGAGGGACTCAAAGATGGTGGATCCTCCAAAGGAGGGACCCCCAACCTGCCTAAGGTTTTGAGTTGGAAAAAGGAAAAAACTTTCATAGTGAGCCCAACCTCTGCCATTAAGTCATCAAAGGCGACACTACTTGAAGTTCTGCCTCTGGAAAGTATATGGCCATTCCAGTGAGAGTCTTTTCTTTGAAGAGGGCCCCCACATCTCCGAGTTAGGCCTTGAGGGCATATTCCTTCAATGGAATTGCCACAGACTCCGGGCCAACTGGGAAGAGTCGCGGATGCTCCCTAATCTCCGAGCTAGGCCTGGATCAGGGGCAATGTCTGTATATGAAGCAAGAGCCTTATACCCCTCCTGGCGTATAAGGGTTTTGCGACCCCACCACTACTGCCTGAATATCCTTTCAGGCAGTAGCTGTGCAGCTGCACCTGGATAAGTGGTATACTGTTATTTCTGCATACTGTCAGACAACTTCTCTGGGCAACCTCATCACTGTGGGTATAACTAATATTCGTAGAGTGTCGTGATTGTTTTGCAAGTCAACTTCCATGGTGGTCAGCCGAGTGTGAGATCACCCCCAAACAGAAGAATTATATCTATATGCGCCGCCGGAATGATTTTATTGTTGGCAAATTTCGTTGAGCTAGGGCTAGGTTCCAGTATATTTCAAAGCATGCCGCCGCTTTTCCTGGCAGGCATACATTTCTTTACTTAATGGGAAGACCCCTTCTAGCAGAGGTGTGGAAGTGAGTTAAAAGGATTTGGGGCAAGTTCTCACAGGACCCCGACCTGTTGTCTAGCAGAACAGGACTGCATTCTCTAGCTGGGATGCTGTGCCACCAGCATTCATTGCACGTTGTGATGTTGTGGAAGGCCACCATCTGGCCCTTACTTCCAGCTGCAGAGAACCCTTCAATGACAGATTTACATTGAGTGAGTTGCATTCTGCTCTTGCTTCATACACGGACACTGCCCCTGGTCCAGACGATGTCTCATATGCCATGCTTTGACAACTGGGTGAGCAAGGCATGGCCTTTCTGTTAGATTTGTTCAACAGGACCTGGGTACAGGGTATCCTCCCAGATTCCTGGTGAATTGCTTCTGTGCTCACTTCTGCTCAATATCTCTAACCTCTTGCCTGTGCAAGTTGATGTAGAAATGTTAGATTAGCCTATCTTCTGGACAGTGGAGGCTACCTTTCCTCTGCACAGGGCACCTTCTGCAAGTTCCACTCCATGTTGGATGCTCTGCTCTGACTGGAAAAGGTCTCTGTGAAGCCTTCCTACTTAGAAAGCACTACACCATGGTGTTTTTCGATCTTGAGAAGGCCTATGATACCATATGGTATCATGGAAACTTTTTATATGATGGGTGCTAAGGGTCGCCTCCCAATCTATGTCTGATTTTTTGCTGATCATCGATGCTGCATACGGGTTGGAATTGCTCTCAGTGTCAGACTCTTTGACCTGATATCAATGTCATTACCTTGTTGCTGCTGGAAGATGTTCTCGCTATGTTCTACATGGATGGCCTTTTCATCTCTTTTGCTGTGGCCCAGATGCCAACTCTTGAACGTCGATTCCAACAGGCATTGAACCGCATCTCTCATTATGCTGAAGCACACAGGCTTAGGTTTTCCTTGGCGAAGACTAAGGTGGTGTACTTCTGCTTCCATCCACAGCTCCACCCTGATCCAGACTTGTTTCTAAATGGGGTTCACCTGGAAGTAGTGGACTTGCAATTTTTTCCTTAGTCTTGTATTTGACTGACGCCTTACCCGGGAGGCTCATATTCACAGCCTTAGGGTCTCCTGCACCAGCACCATGGATATTCATTCATCATCTGGGGCACTGATAGGGCTACTGCCCTACTTTTTTATCGATCCTTTGTTCATTCAAAGCTTGACTAAGGTTGTGTGTTTTATGCATCTGCAGCCTAGTGTGTATTGTCGAAGGTGGACTCGATCCACCATACCGGCCTTCGCCTCATGACTGGTTCCTTCTGAACATCCCCCATTGAATGCCTAATTGTTAAGGCTGAGGAGATGCCACTCGCTCTGCGTTGTGCACAGTGCATTATTTGCCTTTACGTGCGAGCCTGGTGCCTCACTCACTCACCAACAGCTCTCGCTGCTTCTGCAACTAATCTTGATGGTGCCTATGCTGCCAAGATATGCCAGTTGTACCCTAAGCCTTTTGGTTTAGGGCTAGGAAAATCCTTTGAGAGCCTGGAATATCTCTCGGGCCGGTGTGTCCCTGGTTCTTCCCAGGTTGCCACCCAAGAGAGTACTACCTTTGACTATTTCTTTGCCATGCCTCTGCTCACAAAGCTGTTACAGTGCTGGAATTACTGCGTTCAGCATTTTGGGAGCAAACTTCATGTCACGCTGGAACTGTGCAAGTGTATATAGATGCTCCAAGTTGCAAGAGGGGGTTCAGTTTCCATACTGTATCCCCACAATTTGAAGTCACCCGGGCTCTGCTAGCCGAGCCTGTTGCAATACACTGCTCAGTATGGTAGATAACACGATGTGCCTAGTTTGGAGACCGGATTGTGATGTATGATTCGCAAAGCTCCCCGAGGGCCCTCAGAGCATTGGAATCTACACATTCCCTTCTTCGCGATATCTCTGATGCCACAATTTTGATGAGCTGGATGGATGTCGAGATTATCTTCTGCTGGGTTTCTGAATATGTAGGATTTGTGGGGAATAACACCGGCAAAGAGTGTGCGATGACTGGGCTACCAGACCAGCATTTCCTCTCTTCCTCACACTGATTACAGGGAGATGGTCGAGAGAAACCTAAAGTTGCGTGCCATTATGCCGTGACTGTTCACATGGACCTACCCCACAATGCTGCAACTGCTTTAGGTTGATTCCTGTCATCTTTGAATTGTGCACAATCACTGGGTACACCTCCATTTGATAGAGTGCTCACCCCTGTGCCTTATTGTGATAACTGTGTTGTCCCCCAGATTGTTCAGCACATTCTTGTTGAATGTCCCAATCTGGGTGATTTTCCTGCACATTACCTCTCCTGGTACCATGGAGCAGGGTTGCTACTGCTTCTCCCTTGTACTTGGAATTCATTTGTGCATAGAGACTTATGGACTATGACTCTTTGGATGACACTTGTTCCTGTGCTAAGGGGTTGTGGGCCTTCCCTCCCGACGCCTGACCAAGCTTCCTCCTTGTCGCTTTTTTGTTTTGTTTAGACTTTCTTCTCTATTGTTGTTATTACATATTATGTTTTTTTTAATATAGTCTACTAGTAGGCTCTTCCATGAGTACGGCAACTTCTGCCTAGTAGGCAGTCGCCAGATGGGCTCCTAAAATAAATAGAAAAATTCTCAGACTAGTCCCTATCCCCCTCCATCCAGATTTAAGCCTTTTATGACAAAGGCTGGAACATGATATGAGTACTCCTTAGCCCTAATTGTAGCTATAGTGGTTGGCATCTATCCTGCATCTTAGTTGATGACCAGGAAAAATAATGGAGTAGGTTGTATTAAAATGGTGGAATAAAAAGGTAAAATGCCTAGAAAAAATATGGCCCAGTTGTCTCAGTACAGTTTGAGATTACAGCCCTGGAAAGGGCATGGTGATATTTATTTGGCCATTGTGTTGATAGTACTTTGCACCCCATCCGGCCTGAGCTTTGCTTCCCCTCAGCACCTTCCGCTAATCCCTCTCTCCCTTTCTGTAATACCTCTCCTCTTCTCTCCAAAGTATTTAGTTTGACTAGATAAAGCTGCTCCCTCTGGGTTCAGACCCGAGCTTGTGATGAGTCATGGAGAGGCCTATTCCTTGTTACTGGCCCTGGTTCATCCCCTCCCCCAGGTAATTGTATCAAATGAATCCCTGACTCTTTGTTACTGGCCCTTGTTTGCCCCCCCCCCCCCCTTCCCTGTAATCGCAGTGGCAGCTACCAACCCATCCCCTCTTTTCTTGACTTTTTTGGGGACTGATAAGAAGGGGGTGTAACTCTGCAAATGGGCATTTGCTTGAAGGTGAAGTAAGGGATATACCAACCCACCAAGATACATCCTGCACAGCACATAGGTTTCTTGGTATTAGGGGATTTCTGTGGCCCATCTTCAGATTCCAGTGCCTACACACTCACTGATTTAGAAGCAGCTCATTCATTGTCTGTGCCAACAGGCATCCGCTGTGGTTACTGGAAACCATTATTCTGGTGATTTTCTTATGTTTCTGGCCCCTTCACTGATGAAAACCAGCTAGACATAATGTTCACAGATGGAGTCAGCTTTGTTTTTGTCCTAAATAACTCTTTATATCTAAAAACAAACCCAAAACCCAATAAAAATTACAACTATAAGTAAATATAAAAACAGTGGATATTTGATGGCTCACTGGAGAGTGTGATGCCCCACTCTACCATGAACTTTGTGAAAGGAATTTATAGAGAGGCCTTGAGACCCGCCCCTACACTCAAGCATGTCTGATCATGTCAGGCTCCCTGGTGTTGGTTGGTATCATACCACTAGAAGGCTTTCATGCCATTTCAGTGGGGGTTCTACTATTGCCACTGCTTCAGTCATACGAATCACTCCTTAAACATGTGAAGTTAGATATCCCTGAAGTCTGTAAGTTGTTCCAAGGCTGTCCTTAATATGTATGGCCATGTGTCAATTGCTGAGAGCTGCACCGTGCTTCCTTGTAGTAATGTGGAGCTATCTCATGGAGAAGGAAAGCCTGGCTGTTCAGGCTGCAGTTTCTCTCTCCTTTCTTGAGAATAATGACTTGGTCCTGGTGCACCTAGTGCTCCCTGTGACTTCTTATGCCTCTCTTTAAAAAAAAAGGCACCCTCTTCTCCTGGCTCCTTCTCTTTACCCTTTCCCAGTGTGACTGTTTCCTTTAAGGCAAAATATTTTTTGTCTCCTTTGAAGGTGGTTATGAGGCTGTCTTTGGGGTTTGTAAAGATGCCCCCATTATAAGGAATATAGCACCAAAAGAGTTTTGGCTCTTAAGCTCCACCAAAGGCTATGCAAAGTAAGGAAAAGACTCGCATAGAAAGCCCAACCTCCCCTGATATCTGCTAGAAAATAACAATACCTTGTTTGGCCAACAGTGCCCAGTTTCTGCCTCTGGGAAGCATATGCCATTCCTGTGAGGGTCTTCTCTTCAGAAGAGTGCCCCCTCATCTCTGCATGCTAGGCTGTGGAGCCTCATCTGCTCCCATTCCTCATAATGGGGTATAAGAGTTTTGAGTGTCTACCACCCTTGGATGGGAGGCAGGAGGAGATTTACACTCTGCATGATTTTTGTTCTATTTGCTATAAATACTTTTGTGGCAGTGCAGCTACACTGTAATTTCTCTGTACATTCCACCATTAGCTGACTTCAATGCAGGAAATTTCTGTCACATAATGACACATATGCTGAGGCACTTTCTGCTACTCATGATTTAAATGGTAGACAACCTTTCAGTAGGAACTGCAGATCAATCCCAGGGGTCAGGTCCTTGTTGACTTGGAGATAGGTGTCCTAAATGTGGTTGAGTTTACGCATCATTGCCTGACAACTGCTTCATTCTCCTGCCCTGTTCTCTATACACATCCTGATTTAGGGTAAGAGGTGATCAATGACTTTCATTGTTGTGACCTTTCCCATTCAAATATCATTTTCTGTGCTGCTACCACTTGAAAGACCACCCTGGCGGTGCTTACAACTGTTTCCAGTTCAGGTTCATGTATCAGCTGTTGAGTTCTTCTCTGGCAACCTCGAAGCTGTGGGCCCTAGAATGTCTGTTCATTTTAGATGCTGTTTACTTCCTTGGTGGTTTGCAGTGAGAGGGATGCCCTCAGCCAGAAGAGAGATCCCTGCATGCGGTATAAGGGCAACCTGAATGATTTTACTGCCAGTGATTTTTGTCAGGCATACATGATTTCACTTAAAGGGAGGACACCTTCTTGTAGAGGTGTGGAAGCTGGACCCCTCCTCTCTTGTTCTTCAGGGACTGCAATCTCAGACCCTGTATCCATGATAGTCTTTTTAACCAACTACTATGCATTCTCTAAGTCATGATGCTTTTCTGCCAGCATTCAATGCGCATTGTGATGTTGCTGAATGCCACTGACTAGACTTTGCCTCCAGAGGCAGGGAACCTTTTAACAACAGACTTACATTAGATGGGTTGTGTTCTGCTCTTGCTTCTTGCTCAGACACTACCCCTGGTCTGGACAATGTTCTGTATGCTGTGCTTCGACACCCAGGATCTGGACAGGGGGTATCCTCCCAGACTCCTGTCAAATGGCTACTGTGCTCGCCTTTCCCAAACCGGGGAGAGATGTCACTACCCTGGCAGAACGGCATCATGGAGACCCTTCACACAATGGGGGATAGCGGATGCCTCCCAATTTTTATCTTTGAATTTCTGCAATATTGTCAATTTTGCATTTGGGTGAGAACTGTCATCAGTATCGCACTCTTTGTTAAGTATCACCTTAGTACCAAATGTTTTTCTTGCTAAGCTCTCCATGGGAAACCTTTTGATCTCTTTTGGCGCGCCCCAGATGCCAACTCTGGAGTGTTGACGTGCTTGTACATGGTTCTGCCCAGGATACCACCTTGGACTATTTGTCACCATACCTCTACTCCCAAAGCCCCCACAGTGCTAGGCATATTGTGTTCAACCTTTTTTGGACCACACTTTGCATCACACTGGAGATGTGCCAGTGTACATGGATGGCTCAAAGTCCTAGGAGGTGGTCAGTATCCATGCCCTGTCCCTCCTCTGTCTGAAGTCAATAGGGCTCTACCAGGTGCTGCATCTGTCTTCACAGCCTGGCTGCAATACACCATTTGGTACAGCAGATAATGAACCATGCTCAGTTTTGGGACTGGTTTGTGATCTTTAGCAACTCAAAAAGCATCCTAAATGCTCTTGGGTCATTGGAATCTCCATACTCCCTAGTTTGCGGTATTAGTGATGTCAGTTGCTGCAAGCTGGGCAGATTTCCAGATTATTTTCTGCTGGGTTCCTGAACATGTTAGAATTAGGGGGAATGAGGGAACCAAAGAGTGGGTCAGGACTGGGCGATCAGACTACATAGTAAGAATCAGTTCAGCCCCACAGACTGCCTTGTAAATAAGATGGAAGATGAGTGCAACTTATATTTGCCTTTCTTTTCTTGCATTTGTTGTGTATAATATGTTTTGCATTTGATATTTGTTTTTTGTTTTTTGTGAGTTTTAAAGTCTTGGGGAGCGGGTCACAAAAAGTAAGTGATCCTATCTATGATAAAAATGGGCAGGATTGTTTAGTTAATGAAGGAAATTATGACAAGATTAAGACAACCTTGCTTTTATTTGTTATAGGATTCCTTCAGAGGCACAAATATGGAAGAAATAAAAGAGGAGGCCATTGAAGATCCGCTTAGTTTTCATGTGGATAATAAAAATGTAAGGTTGTCAGCATTTTTGTATTTACAGTAGCATTCAATATCATTATTTAGTCGGCATTTCAGTCAATATACTTTTACCTATCTATTGATGTAACTTTTTTTTTATATTAGGATATTTATGAAGAAATTGCTTTCAAGCAAATAAAGGAAGAGTTGTCTGATTCACATCATGGAAATGATGTAAGAGTGGTCACAGGTCTAGATGGAGCGGTTATTGATGGTTCTAATCAATTACTATCAAAAGATTTCCCTGTCAAACAGGTAGGTACAGTGAGTTGCTTGTTTACCAATGTAACCGTGGGAGTTTACTCTCTCCGACCTGATAATAGTAGCTCAAAAAGGAGCTTTGGCTAATGGATAGCAAAGGTGCACTTAGTGGTGCCTACCATGCCCCCTGTAAGGGGTTGCCCTGTGTAGCATATGACACTTGGAGCAATCCACATCAACTTGGTAAGTTGTGAAATATGGCTGGAACAGCCACTACAAGAATAGCTGTAACTCAGGAACAAAGGAAGGTGATTTTAGTGTAATTTTAAATGGAACTACATATTTACAACTTCTATTAAATAATGAAAGCTCTAAAATGATGAAAAAATCTTTTACCATAACCTTTAACCCCATAAAAAATATCTTCCCTCTCTGAAAAAAAAATCTATATTATATAAACAAATAGAGTGAAATTGGCAAAACTATCATCAATTTAAGAGACAGTTAATAAATACTTTCCTATTTAAAGAAATCCTTAGCACAGATTCTGCTCTTTGTATCTCTCATTTTAAGTAGCTATATAAGTTCTGCCGTGATGTGGTTGTTGGGTCCACTTTAGTTATAACCTATTCATTAATGATGAGTGTATCTTGTTAGTTTGTGTAGTCTCAGTGTCCCGTCCGGACCCAGCTTAGCCTTTTCTCCTTTCAGACAGCCTGTATTTCTCCCCTACTTCCTCACTTTCCCTACAACCTCTCCCACAACTTTCTCTGGTTGGCCTTTATTTTCTCAGGGTAGATGCTGAACTTCTTCTCAGCCAACTATCCTGGATCGGGGCTGAGGGGGGAAGGGACAATGTTCCCTAAGCCCTGAGCTCCGGTTCGGGATGGTTGGTTTTTAACAACCTGCTTCATCCCCACCCATACCTTCCTCACATCCCCTTTCCTTCTCACTTCACAATCTATTTGTTTTTACGCTGTGTCCAAGGTGGAGCCGCCATGCCGAGGGACTGCCAGGCCACCAGGCGGGAGGGGTGGTCTTGAATGGTGGCACCTGGCTCTGCCAGCCCTGTACGCACCCCTTGCAGAGTGGGCTACTGTGAGGGGTGATGAGCATTTGCTTCTTGTAAGAAAAAGAGGGTCACCGTGCCCAATGATGAGAAAACTAATAATCTCCCCGCAATTTCCCCCCTGTCTATCATTGGAGCCGCCCTTGGGCAGCTCCACAGAAAGAATGGAGGCCCTGTGCTCTCTAACCGGAGAGGAGGCTTACTCCTCTCCTTTGCCTATGGGTGTAGGGGACTCCCCATAACCCCCTTGTCTGGAGGTGCCTTCAGGCACCTCCCTGTTTCCAGCAGCAGTCCCTCCCTTTACTTTCCAAGGGGTCTGCCAAGAAAGCCAGCAGGCAGCCCATAGCTGACCGCTCCCCATTGAAGTGGCTTGGTAGGGCCTAACCCCCTTAGGGGGGAGAGGGAAGCCAGGCCCCTTCAGTCACTTCCCTCAAAAGACCTGCTGGCAAGAAAATGAAGCTGTTCTTGGGCAGTGATGCGTAAACTCATCCACATTTAAGACACCTATCTCAAGCTCTTCAATCAGATCTGCAAGGACTTGTCCCCTGGGATTTATTGAGTAGGTTCCCCAGAGAGGATTCCTGCCGTTCAGATCTCCAAGCAGGAGAAAGGGCCTCGGCAAATGTGCCATGACATGGCGGAAGTCCCCCGCATCAAAGTCAGCTGATGGTAGAATGTATGCAGAAATAACACTATACCTCCTATCCAGGTGAAGCTGCACAGCCACTGCCTGAAAGGAGGTATCTAAAGTGAGATATCATGCTGGGTGTAAACCGTGCATCCCCCAGCCCGGCCCCCATCTTGTGGTGGTGGGGTCGCAAAACCCTTATACCCTGGGAGGGCAGGGTATGATCTTTTGCAAAAAGATAGCTAACGGGTTGAGACGAGCCTCCACAGCTCCTCCCAGTTGGCTCAGTAAACGGCAATTCCATTGAATGAATATGCCCTCCAGGCCTAGCTCGGAGCAGACATGGGGGCCCTCTTCGAACAGAAGACCCTCACAGGAATGGCTGTATGCTTCTCAGAGGCAGAACCCGGGGCGCTGTTGGCCGGACAATGCGCTGAGGGCGCTGTTGCCGTCAAAGACTTATTGGGGGAGGTTGGGCTTGCCATGTGAGTCTTTTCCTCCGTCCGCCTCAAAACCTTAGAGGGGCGTTGTCTTCTGAGGTGGGGGAGCCCTCTTTTCGAGGTTCCACTGTCTCTGAGCCACCCAACTCACCACTAGGCATGAGCAAAGGAGCTGAAGTTCCTTTGTTGCTGTCCTTTTCTCAGGGGGCACCTTTAGGAATCCCGGAATATGGCCTGGCAACCAACTTCAGGGGTGTTGCCTCATGTGACTCTAACGACTCGGTGGAGCAGCATGGCCATTTTGCCTTACATGAAACGGTCACACTGGGGGAAGCCCTGATTTTAGCCAGGGCTGGGTGTGAACCTTATGTGCCACAGACTTCGGGTGACCCTGACCGTCTACATGAGCGATTCGTATGGCCGAAGCGGTGACAGTAATAGCGCCTCTGTGGAGGTGGCATGAATGCCAAAACACGGTACCAACTGGCATGCACCGACTCGGGGAGCTTGTCACAGTCAAACATGATGAAGAGTGTAGGGGTGGGTCTCGAGGCCCCTCCCTGTTTTCTCATCACACATTCGACCTTGACCACCCCATGGTCAGCCAGCTCTAAGTTGATGTCCTCTATGGAGTAGTCAAAGAGTTCCCTCGCATAAACTACTCCTTTCACAAAGTTCATGGTAGTGTGGTGTCACACTCACCGGGGTGCCATGAAGTGTCCGAAGAGCACTTATCTTGGCCGCCTTGGCGCGATTCGCCGCATTCGCCAGAAGGCTCCCATCCAAGAAATGGGCCACCTTCGGCTCTCTACCAATCACACTAGCTAAAGCTCTCCTCTGATGGATCATGTTGCCCTTAGCCAACATATGCCATCAGTGAAGTGTATAACGAGGAAGCGTTTAAAGCCAGCAGGCTCGAAACTGCCAGGTAATCTCTGAATGAGGGGCCCCGATGTTATCGAGGCTCTGCCCTGCACACTTTTGGTGATAGTCAGGGGCTCTGCACCCAAGGGGCAGAGGGGCCGGATGTGCCGATCTTGGCTTGGTCACCTACCAAAATGACTGCAGACCCATCCGTCCCCGCAGCCCCTGCTGATGGAGAGGAGACCCGAGTTTTTTTTTTTCTCCTTTTAAGACAGGATGCTGAGAAATGAACCCTCTTCTCCGCTCCGCTAGCAGGAGCCTCCAGGCCGGATGGACCGGCCTCAGCAAAGTCCTTCTCTGAGATGGAGAAGGTCCTGGCAGTTGTAGGGGCACTGGTTGGAGGAGGAGATCCCTTCCCTCCGTTTATGCCTTGGAAACCTTAGTCATTTGAGGAGAACCTTGCATAGGAGCGGACTCGAGTTCAGTGCTTGGCGCAGAGCCCGGATTCTCTCCCATGGAAGGCCCAACCCTCTGAGGCTGGGTTGCCTCAAGGACCATGTCTATCTCGGGTGTGGCCTCCAGTTGCCCCCCCCCCCTCCCAGGACATCACAGGTCATATTGGCAGCAGTGTCATTAGTCGAGTCTGGGTAGGCACAGGCCTTGAACCCCGCTGTGCTCTCCGGATGCACAGCCTGATTTTAATTGGGGATGGTTGATGACCTCGATGGTAGTGATCACTTTCACATTTAAATTTCATTTTCAGGGCAGCTACCGCCTGAGAGCCCACCTCGGTGGTGCGGGTGCAGTGGCCTGCATTTCAGGAAATGATTGAATTCTCTATCGCAGTCAAGGAGTTTAGGTCAGTAGATGAGGCCATTGAGTTCTTCTCTGGCAACCTCATTGCCGTGGGCCTGACTACTATTTACAGAATGTATGGCTGTTTTGCACGCTCACCACTCCTGTGGTGGTCAGCCGAGTGTGAGACGGCCTGCAAACAGAAGCATTATGCCTACATGCACTATAAGCACCCCCCGAATGATTTCACCGTCGATGAATTTCATTGGGCTAGGTTCCAGTATATTTCGAAGCATGCCCGCCGCTCTTCTTGGTGAGCATAGTGTCTTCACTTAACGAGTTGACCTCTCTAGCAGTGGTGTGGAAGTGAGTCAAAAGGATTTGAGGTAAGTTCTCGCAGGACCCCCTCCCATTCTCCAGGAGAATAGGATTGCAATCTCAGACTTTGCAACCACTTTCTCTGCATTCTTTAGCCGGGATGCTGCTCCACCAGCATTCAATGCGCGTCATGATGTCGCGTAAGGCCTCCCACCTGACTTTACCTCCAGAGGTGCAAAATCCTTCAACGACAGGTTTACTCTGAGTGAGTTGCATTCTGCTCTTGCTTTGTGTGCGCACACCGCCCATGGTTGGATGATGTCCCATACACCATGCCTCGACACCTGGGTGAGCGAGGCATGGCCTTTGTCTTAGATTTGTTAAACAGGATCTGGGTTAAGGGTCTCCTCCTGGATTCCTGGTGAATTGCTACTGTTCTCACCTTTTATAAACCGGGGAGAGATCACTCTACTCCTGCCACTTTCTGCCCAATCTCTCTAACCTTTTGCGTGTGCAAGTTGATGGAGAAATTGGTAAATGTTAGATTAGCCTTTTTCCTCGACAGCGGAGGCCATCCGTCCTCTGCACAGTGCGGCTTCTGCAAGTTCAACTCCACGTTGTATGCTCTGTTCCGACTGGATAATGCAGTCTGCGAGGCATTCCTTTGTAGACAGTACTATGCCATTGTGTTTTCGATCTGGAGAAGGCCAATGATACCGCATGGCGACACGATATCATGCAGACTGTCCACACGATGGGCATGCAGGGATGCCTCCCAATCTTTATATTTGAATTTTTGCAAGATTGTTGATTCCGCGTACAGGTGGGGGGAGCCCTCTCCAGCCCAATGGAGCAGGGAAGGGTCCTCAGTGTCACGCTCTTTTCCCTGAGCATCAACGTCATCACCTCGGTGATGCTGGAAGATGTTATCACTACGCTCTATGTGGATGACCTTTCGACCTCTTTTGGCGCGGCCCAGATGCCAACTCTGCACTTCTTCTGCCATCCACAGCTCCACCCTGACCCAGACTTGTTTCTTAATGGGGTGCGCTTGGAAGTGGTTGAATCGCACCATTTCCTTGGTCTTGTATTTGACTGATGCCTCACCTGGGAGGCTTATATTCTCAGCCTTAGGGTCTCTAGTACCCACGCTATGGATATTCTCTGTTCCGTGATGTTCAGCGCTTGGAGCGCTGATAGGGCTACTGCCCTACTTTTTTATCGACCCTTTGTTCGTTCGAAGCTCCACTATGGATGCGAGTTTTATGCATCCGCAGCTGAGCGTGTATTGCGGAAGGTGGACTCGATCCACCACACCGGCCATTGCCTGGTGACCGATGCCTTCCACACTTCCACCATTGAGAGCCTACTAGTTGATGCTGGGGAGATGCCACTTGCTCTATACCATCTACAGTGCATTATTTGCCTGTATGTGCGTGCCTGGTGCCTTCCTAAGTTACCAACAGCTCTCACTGCATCCTCAGCTGATTTCAACGGTGCCTATGCCGCCGAGAGACGCCAATCATACCCTAAGCCCTTTGTGTTTAGTGCCAGGAAACTCCTTCGGGAACTAGGTATATCTCTCGGGCTGGTAGCGCCCCTGGTTCTGCCTAGGACACCACCCTGGAGGGTACCACATTTGGCTATTTGTTGCCATGCCTCTGCTCCCAAAGCTTGGACAGTGCCGGGAGTATTGTGTGCAACCTTTTTAAGCATACCCCATGTCATGCTGGAACCGTGCCAGTGTATATGGATGGCTCCAAGTCCTAAGAGGGGGTTGGCTTCTACGCCATATACCCTCTGTTTTAAGTCAGCGGGGCTCTGCCAGACACTGGATTTGTCTTCATGGCCAAGCTGGCAGCAATACACCACTCGGTACGGGAGATTACCCGATGTGCCCAGTTTGGAGACGGGATTGTGATCTATAGTGACTCACAAAGCGCCATATACCCTCTGTTTTAAGTCAGTGGGCCTCTGCCAGGCACTGCATCTGTCTTCATGGCCAAGCTGGTGGCAATACACCACTCGGTACAGGAGATTACCCAATGTGCCCAGTTTGGAAACCGGATTGTGATCTATGACGACTCACAAAGCGTCCTGAGTGCTCTCGGGGCATTGCAATCTCCGCATCCCCTGGTTCCCAATATCCGTGATGCCACGGTTTTGGTGAGCCGGGCGGATGCTGAGATTATCTTCTGCTGGGTTCCTGGACATGTAGGAATTGCGGGGAATGAGCTCGCCAAAGAGTTTTCAAGGACTCTGCGACTGGACCAGCGTTTCACTGTTCCTCACACAGACTACATTGCAATAAGATGGGAAACGGCCGAAGGGATCTTAAAGTTGCATGCCATTGTGCTGCAACTGTTCCCATGGGCCTACCCCACAATGCTGCGAAGGCTTCAGGTTGCTTTCTGTCGTCTCTGAATTGGGCACACTCGCGGGACACACTTTTATTTCATGGAGCGCTCACCAGCGCCCTACTCTGAAGACCATTGTCTTCCAAACTGTTCACCACATTCTTGTTGAATGTCCCAGTCTGGGTGATCTCTGTGCAAGTTACCTGTCCCAGTACTGGGATGGTTGGGGTTGCTACCGCCTGTCCCTTGTACCCGGGATGAGTTCTGCACATTGACTGGTAGACTTATAGACTTTTGGGGGGAGGCTTGCCTTCTCCCCTTTATTTAACTTGTTATTGTTGTTTTCTTTGTAGGTCACCCGCATGCTCCTGTGCCGGGGGGATGGGCACCTCATATTCTTATTTTAAAGTAGCCTAGTGCTAGGCTGTCATGATTGTGGTGACTTAGGCCCAAGTGGGCAGTCGCCAGGTAGGCTCCTAAAAAAAATAAAATTGTGTAGTAATATGATTGATTAGGTACATGGCATTTTGGAAAAGATACCTCAACCTAACTTTGTTCAGGAAATATTCTCAGTATCAATGCGATCATCCAAAAGAAGGCCCCCCCCCTGTCTCCAAAGCAGCTTTGCTCGCCTAAGGTTTCGAGGTGGAGGGAGGAAAAGACTTGCATGGTGAGCCCAACCTCACCTGATAAGTCCTTCAAGGCAACAGTTCATTGTCCAGCCAACAGTGGCTGGAGTTCTGCCTTCTCTCCAAAGAGTGGATGCTGCATCTCCCCCGAGCTAGGCCTGGAGGGCATATTCCTTCAATGGAATTGCCGTTGGCTCCAGGCCAACTGGGAGGAGCTGTGTAGGCTTGTCTCCTCCCATTCCCATTAGCTATCTTTTTGCAGATGATCATGCTGGGTGCATGCCCCATGTCCACCCTCCAAGGGTATAAGGGTTTTGCACCCCACCACCATGGGATGGGGGCCTGGCGGGAGGATGTGCATAATGTCTCTAATCTTCTTTTCACTTTAGATACTTTTCAGGTAGTAGCTGTGCAGCTGCACTTGGATAGGAGGTATACTGTTATTTCAGTGTATAATCCTCAGTCAGCTGACTTTGATGTGGGGGACTTATGCTGCTTTATGGGATGGTTGCCCAGGCCTTTACTCTTGCTTGGAGATCTAAATGGTAGACACCCCTTCTGGGGGAGACTACTCTATTAATCCCCGGGGTCAAGTCCTTGCCGACCTGATCGACGAGCTTATAATAGGTGTCCTAAATGTGGATGAGTTTACACATCAGTGCCCAGGAACCACTTCATTTTTCTGTCTCAACCTATCTTTGTGCTCTTCAAATGCACATCCTGATTTTTGGTGGGGTGGGGGTCAATGACCTCGCTGGTAGTGATCACTTTCCCATTTTAATATCATTTTCTGCTTGCCACAGGTGCGGTGGTCCGCATTTCAGGAAATGACTGATTTCTCCGTCTCAGTTGAGTAATTTAGGTTGGTAGATGAGGCTATGGAGTTCTTTTCCGGCAACCTGATCGCCGTGGGCCTAACTACTATATCTAGACTGTCCTGCTTTTTTGCACACTGACTGCTCCTGTTGAAAGGGGAAAATATTTTATTGTCTACCTTTTTCTTTTTTTTTCATGAAGTTAATAGTATCTTTTATTCATGATGTCCTGTTGTGTGTGCAACTCTGTTTCATTTTTTCTAGTCTTTTTATTTTCTACTATGCCCTCTCTGGTAACACATTATGCTTGCATGGCCTTGTTCTGTTTGTCTTGCTGATTAATTTTTATTATACCTTTATGTATTCTTGCCAATAGTTTCGTTTATGTAAAGATAAAACATTATTTTTTAATTTTTTTTTTCAGGCAATGAAAGCTTAGCCCAAAGGAACTTGAGCAATGCTCGTCACTTTCACTAATTCGGAAATTTGAAAATCGAACCAATGTGCTAACTCTTCTCACGATTGTAATGTGTGTAGGGAACCTGTATAGTGGCAATTTTCTTATGTACAATTGATTCTGGTTGAGAAAAGTGTCCTGGAGTTTAGTAAGTGACCTCAATAAGTCAATCCAGAACTATTTTGTACTTGTTTTATTCTCGAAACTAGTCTTGTGATTGTGTTCACTGTCTATGTTGTGCTACTGTGGGGTTGGTTCTTGTTAGGCTAGAAGTGAAAAATATAGCACTATTGTAATGATGGTATATTACTATTTTTTGGAAAGTTACTAGTATCCCTGTATATAATTTTGGATTTAGGGAATTTTGATCATACACTCTTCATGATTACTAGTTACTAACCAGTTGTAATCCCTCCTGACTTTCACCTTTGTCTATTGTGGATCCTAGTGTGTGGATCAAAATTGAATTATATATATTATTGTTCTGGTTTATAAATGTAAATAGTTGTAAATAATTGTATATATGTATTAGGGCTAATAAGTTTTTTTTTCTCATTAAATTTAAGCTTAAGGATTCCTATTCTTTTCTCTATTGAATGTTAGGGACCTGGAAGAAAGGAGTGACTAAGCATGGGCTGATTTAGTTGCCTTCATGCCAGAATATAAAGGGGGTGCCCAGAGGATCTTTGGATTGAATTGGGGCTTATGTAGACAGTTGTGCTGAATAACCAGCAGAATTTGCTACACCATGGTGGTCAGCCCAGTGTGAGACAGCCCTCAAACAGAAGTGTTATGCCTACATGTGCTATAAGCGCTACCCGAATGACTTCACTGTCAATGAATTTTGTTGAGTTAGGGTTAGGTTCCAGTATATTTTGAAGCACGCACACCACTTCTTCCTGGCGGCCATACAAGTCTTCACTAATGGGAACACCCCTCTAGCAGAGGTGTGGAAGTGAGTAAAAAGGATTCGGGTCAAGTTCTTGCAAGAGCCCTGTACCATTCTTCAGGAGAAAAGGACCATGTGTTTGTACCAGAATCCTTTATGACCGCACTCTCTAGCTGGGATGCTGCTCCGTAAGCATTCAATGTGCGTTGTGTCATGGAAGGCCGCTGACTAGACTTTTCCCTCAGAGGGGGAGAACCCTCCAATGACAGGTTTACTCTGAGTGAGTTGCAGTCTGCTTTTGCTTAGTGGGCAGACATTGCCCCTGGCTATTCTGTTAGATTTGTTCAACAGGATCTGGGTAGAGGGTATTCTCCCAAATTCCCGGTGAATCTCTACCATGCTCACTTTTTGCAAACCCAATATCTCTAACCTGCTGTGTGTGCAGGTTGATGGAGAAATTTGTAAATATTAGATTAGCATTTTTCCTGGATAGCAGAGGCCATCTGTCCTCTGCACAGTGCGGCCTTCGCAAGCTCCACTCCATGGCAGATGCTCTGATCTGGCTGGAAAATGCCATATGTGAGGTCTTCGTAGTCAGCACTATGCCACAGTGTTTTTTGATCTGGAGAAGCCTATGATACTGCATGGCCATACAGTATCGTGGAATTTTTGCGAGATCGTTGATTCTGCGTAGAGTTGTGTGGAGCCCTCTCCCAGCCCAATTGAGCAGGAAGAGGGTGTCCCACAGGAAAGTGTCCTCATTGTCTCACTCTGCCTTGAGCATCAACGGCATCATCTCAGTGCTGCTGGAAGATATTCTTGCTATGCTCTATGTGAATGACCTTTCCATCTCTTTTGGCGGGGGCCCAGATGCCAACTCTAGGGCATCAACTCCAACAGGCATTGACTGGAGTATCTCACTATGCTGAAGCACACAGGCTTCAGTTTTCCTTGGCCAAGAGCAAGGTGGTGCATTTCTACCACCATCCTTGCTCCACCCTGACCCAGACTTGTTTCTCAATGGGGTGGGCCTAGGAATGGTGGACTCGCACCGTTTTATTTTTCTTGTATTTGACTGATGCCTCACCCAGGAAGCTCATACAGCCTTAGGGTATCTTGTACCTGCAGCATGGATATTCTTTGTTCTGTGACATTCAGCGCCTGGGGCGCTGATAGGGCTAGTGCCTTAGTTTTTATACATCCTTTGTTTGTTCAAAGCTCGACTATGGATACAAGTTTTATGCATCTGCAGCCGAGCTTGTAATGCAGAAAGTGGAGTCAATCCACCGCACTGGCCTTCTCCTGATGACCAGTGCCCTCCACACTTCTCCCATTGAGAGCCTACTTGTCTATACTGGGGAGATGCCATTCACTTTGCACCATGCACATTGCATTAAATATTGCGACTGGTGTCAAATGGGTTAGGACATTTGACAATGAAAAGTAAGTCTTTGAGGATGGTTAGTGACAAAAAGCAGCTCCAATTTATGAATCTTTTTGAGAATTAATTGACAAAATATATTCCGGCAACAAGAGAAAAAACTTTAGACCATATATATATATATACAAGGGCTGGTCAATAAGTTTTGCGAATCAGTAGGGCAAAACAGAGGAAGGGGGATGGCTGTTTGTGAGGGTGTTAGGACAAGTTATGACCACCACTCCCGTGGTGGTCAGCTGAGTGTGAGATGACCCTCAAGCAGAAGCATTATGCCTACATGCGCTAAAAGCGCCACCCGAGCGATTTCACTTGCGGGCTACTGCGAGAGGTGATGCGCGATTGCGTCCCGTGATACAAATAGGGTCACCATGCCCAATGATAAAAAAACAAACCCAACCCTCAACTTCCCCTGTATCATCAACGGAGCTGCCCTTGGGCAGCTCCACTGAAAAAATGGAGGTCCACCCCCCCCCCTCTGCTTGCGCAGGGGACCCTCCATATCTCTCTAACCAGAGAGGAGGCTTACTCCTCTCCTTCGCCTATGGGTGTAGGGGACTCCCCCTCACCCCCTTCTCTGGAGGTGCTTTCGGGCACCTCCCTTTTTCCAGCAGCAGTCCCCTCTGTTGTTTCCAAGGGGACTGCCAAGAAAGCCAGCCGCTCCACATCGAAGCGGCTCAGTAGGGCAAACCCCCTTAGGGGGGAGAGGGAAACCAGGCCCCTTTGGTCGCTTTCCTCAAATGACCTGCTGGCAAGAATATTGAACCTTGCCGGGATCAAGGACTGTGCCTTCCCACACAAGACTAGTGACGATAGTGCCAACGGGACCTGCGATGTCTTGGGGGAGATGGCCAACTGGAGGCCCCCCCAGAGGTAGACATGGTCCTTGAGGCAACCCAGCTTCAGACGGTAGGGCCTTCCATGGGGGCGACTCCTGCCCCTAGGCAAGGTCCTCCTCAAACGGCTAGGGTTTCTGAGGCAGTACAAGGAGGGCAGGGATCTCCTTCAACCGGTGCCCCTACAACTACCAGAACCTTCTCCATTTCGGAGAAGAACATGGCTGAGGCCGGTCCATCTGGCTGGGGGCTCCTTCTGGCGGAGGTGAGAAGCGGGTTCATTCCCCGCCCTCCTCTCCAAAAAAGACAAAGACAAAAAAGACTCAAAGCTCCTCTCAACCTTAAGGGGCACGGCGATTTGCTATCCTGGCTGCCGTGCTGACGGGACTCAGCACCCTGTCCAACCCCAGCTTAGCCTCTTCTCCTTCCTTCAAAACACTTGTTTCCTTGCTTTTCATACAACATCTCCCACAAATTTCTCTGGTCAGCCTCTAATTTCACAGGGTAGATGCTGATCTTCTTCTCAGCCAACCATCCCGGATCGGGGCTGAGGGGGGAGGGGACAATGTTCCCTAACCCCTGAGCTCCAGTCTGGGGGGGGGGGGGTTAACAACCTGCTTCATCCCCACCCATCCCTTCCTCACATCCATTTTTCTCTCCTCTTGAGGATCTGCGACAGATCCTTCCAAAGTGACCAAGATAAGGACTCTTCGGACACTTGATGGCACACCGGGGAGTGTGATGCCGCACTCTACCATGAACTTTGTGAAAGGAGTAGTTTATGTCAGGGAACTCGTGGACTACTCCATAGAAGATATCACTCTAGAGCTGGCCAAACACGTGGCAGTCAAGGTTGAGCATGTGATGAGAAATCAGGGGGAGAAGGGCCTCGAGACCGACCCCTACACTCTTTGTCATGTTCAACTGTGACAAGCTCCCTGAGTCAGTGCGTGCTGGTTGGTACCGCTACCACGTGAAGGCATTCGTGCCACTGCCGCGGCGGTGCTATTACTGTCACCGCTTCGGCCATACAAATCGTTCTTGTAGACGTGCAAAGTCGGGGTCACCTGAAGTTTGTGTAAATTGCTCCAAGACCGCACAAGATAAGTCCAAATCGTGTGTGGCCAAGTGTGTCAATTGCAGATAGCCGCACCCCGCTTTTTTGAAGCCATGTGGTGCATATCTCCTTGAGAAAGAAATCCTGGACGTTCAGGCCCAGGATCGACTCTCATTCCGCGAGGCTAAGGACTTGGTTTTGGCGTGCCTGACTCTGCCTGGGACATCATATGGCTCAATAGTTAGAAAGGCATCCTATGCTCCTGGCCCATCCAGGCCAATGAGCACGTTTGTTTCCACACCCATTCGGAGCCCTTCTGTGGGCTCTACTCAACCCGGGTGCTTCCCTGGTAAAGCTAGCGGCAAAAAGGGTTCCGACCCAGCCCAGGCTAAAACCAGGGCTCATCCCTCTTCCCCCAGCGTGAACGTTTCCCGTAAGGTGAAACGGCCACGCCTCTCCACCGAGTCGTTGACTCACAGGGGGCAACACGCCTGAAGCTGGTTGCCTGGCCATCTTCTGGGGTTCCTAAAGCTGTCCCCCGAAAGGAAGACAGCAACAAAGGAGCTTCGACTCCTTCGCCCACGCCTAGAGGTGGTGCGAGAGGCTCGGAGATGGTGGTTCCTCGAAAAGAGGGCCCCCCCGCCTCCGAAGCCGCAACGCCCGCCTAAGGTTTCGAGGCGGAGGGAGGAAAAGACTCGCATGGCGAGCCCAACCTTCCCCAATAAGTCCTCGAAGGCGACAGCGCTTTGTCCGGCCAACAGCTCATCGGAGCTAGGCCTGGAGGGCATATTCCTTCAATGGAATTGCTGTGGACTCCGGGCCAACTGGGAGGAGCTGCCGAGGCTTGTCTCGACCCGTTCCCCGTTAGCTATCTTTTTGCAGGAGACCATGCTAGGTGCGTGCCACCTGCCTTCCCTCCCGGGGTAGAAGGGTCTTGCGACCCCACCACCACGGGATGGCCGGGATGGGGGATGCGTGGTTTACACCCGGCATGATGTCTCCGTTCTTCCTTTCTCTTTAGATACCTCCTTTAGGCAGTGGCTGTGCAGCTGCACCTGGATAAGAGGTATACTATTATTTCTGCGTACATTCCACCGTCAGCTTACTTCGATGCGGGGGACTTCCGCCGCGTCGTGGCACGGTTGCCGAGGCCCTTTCTCTTACTTGGAGATCTAAACGGCAGGCATCGTCTCTGGGCAGATTACTCAATAAATTCCAGGGGACAAGTCCTTGCCAATCTGATCGAAGATCTTGAGATGGGTGCCCTAAACGTAAATGAGTTTATGCATCACTGTCCGAGAACCGCTTCATTTTCTTGCCTTGACCTATCTTTGTGTTCTTCGGATGCACAGCCTGATTTTGATTGGGGGGTGGTCGATGACCTCCATGGTAGTTATTACTTTCCCATTCAAATATCATTTTCAGGGCAACTGCCGCCTGAGAGCCCACCTCGGTGGTTCTTGGCGCGGTGGCCTGCATTTCTAGAAATGACTGAATTCTCTATCTCAGTCGAGGAGTTTAGGTCGGTAGATGAGGCCGTTGAGTTCTTCTCCGGCAACCTCATCGCCGTGGGCCTGACGACTACTATTCCTAGGACGTCTGGCCGTTTTGCACGCCGACCACTCCCATGGTGGTCGGCCGAGTGTGAGACGGCCCTCAAACAGAAGCGTTATGCCTACATTAGCTATAAGCGCCGCCCGAACGATTTCACTGTCGCTGAATTTCGTCGGGCTAGGGCTAGGTTCCAGTATATTTCGAAGCACGCCCGGCTGGCATACGTGTCTTCACTTAACGGGAGGACCCCTTTAGCAGAGGTGTGGAAGCAAGTCAAAAGGATTCGGGCAAGTTCTCGCAGGACCCCCCTCCCGTTCTCCAGGAGAATGGGATGGCAATCTCGGACCCCGCGTCCGTGTCGGAATCCTTAGCGACCGCTTTTTCCGTATTCTCTAGCCGGGATGTGCTCCGCCAGCATTCAATGCACGTCGTGATGTCGCCGAAGGCCGCCGGCTGGACTTTACCTCCAGAGGCGGAGAACCCTTCAATAACGGGTTTACTGTGGGTGAGTTGCGCTCCGCTCTTGCTTCGTTCGCGGACACCACCCATGGCCCGGACGATGTCCGTACGCCATGCTTCGACACTTCGGGTGAGCGAGGCATAGCGTTTCTGTTAGATTTGTTCAACAGGTTCTGGGTGGAGGGTCTTCTCCCAGATTCCTTGCGAATCGCTCTTGTGCTCGCCTTTTGCAAGCCGGGGAGAGATCACTATACTCCGACCGGTTTCCGCCCAATCTCTCTAACCTCTTGCGTGTGCAAGTTGATAAAGAAATTGGTAAATGTTAGACTAGCCTTTTTCCTGGACAGCGGAGGCCATCTGTCTTCCGCACAGTGCGGCTTTCGCAAGTTCCACTCCACGTCGGATGCTCTGCTCCGACTGGAAAATGCCGTCTGCGAGGCTTTCCTTCGTAGACAGCACTACGCTACGGTGTTGTTCGATCTGGAGAAGGCCTATGATACCGCATGGCGATACGGTATCATGGAAACTCTCCACACGATGGGGGCGAGGGGACGCCTCCCAATGTTTATATCCGAATTTTTGTGAGATCGTCGATTCCACGTAAGAGTTAGGGGAGCCCTCTCCGGCCCAAAGGAGCAGGAAGAGGGTGTCCCGCAGGGAATTGTCCTCAGTGTCGCACTTTGCCCTGAGCATCAACGGCATCACCTCGGTGATGCCAGAAGATGTTCGCGCTATGCTCTACGTGGACGACCTTTCGATCTCTTTTGGCGCGGCCCAGATGCCAACTCTGGAGCGTTGACTCCAACAGGCATTGAACCGCGTCTCTCGCTATGCTGAAGCGCACAGGTTTCGGTTTTCTTTGGCCAAGACAAGGTGGTGCACTTCTGCGGCCATCCACGGCTCCACCCCAACCCAGATTTGTTTCTTAATGGGATGCGCCTGGATGTGGTTGAGTCACACCGTTTCCTTGGTCTTGTATTCGACCGACGCCTCACCTGGGAGGCTCATATTCGCAGCCTTAGGGTCTCTTGTACCCGCGCCATGGACATTCTCCGTCCGTGACGTTCAGCGCTTGGGGCGCTAATAGGGCTACTGCCTTACTTTTTTATCGATCCTTTGTTTGTTTGAAGCTCGACTACGGATGCGAGTTTTATGCATCCGCAGCCGAGCGTTTATTGCGGAAGGTGGATTCGATCCACCACACCGGCTTTTGCCTTGCGACCGATGCCTTCCGCACTTCCCCCATTGAGAGCCTGTTGGTCGATGCTGGGGAGATGCCACTCACTCTCACTGCATCTGCAGCTGATCTCGACGGTGCCTATGCCGCCGAGAGACGCCCGTCATATCCTAAGCCCTTTCGGTTTAGGGCCAGGAAACTCCTTCGAGAGCTAGATATAGTTCTCGGGTCGGTGGCGCCCCTGGTTCTGCCCAGGACGCCACCCTGGAGGGTACACATTTGGCTATTTGTCGCTACGCCTCTGCTCCCAAAGCTTGTACGGCGCCGGGAGTATTGCGTTCGACCTTTTTTGAGCACACCTCGTGTCACGCTGGAAGCTGCCAGTGTATAAGGATGGCTCCAAGTCCGAAGAGGGGGTCGGCTTCCACGCCGTATCCCCTCTGTTTGAAGTCAGCGGGGCTCTTCCAGGCGTCTGTTTTCACGGCCGAACTGGTGGCAATACACCACTCGGTACGGGAGATTACGCGACGTCCCCGGTTCGGAGACCGGATTGTGATCTATAGCGACTTACAAAGCGCCCTGAGTGCTCTCTGGGCATTGAATCCCCTGGTTCGCGATATCCGTTACGCCACGGTTTCTGCGAGCCGGGCGGATGTCGAGATTATCTTCTGCTGGGTTCCTGGACATGTAGGAATTGCGGGAAATGAGCGCGCCAAAGAGTCCGCGAGGACTCTGTAACTGGACCAGCGTTTCGGTCTTCCTCACACCGACTACATGGCAGGAATACGGGCAGCTCTTCGGACTGCTTGGCAAAGAAGATGGTAGACTGTCAAAGGGAACTTAAAGTTGTATGCCATTGCGCCGCGACTGTTCCCATGGACCTATCCCCCAATGCCGCGACGGCTTCAGATCGCTTTCTGTCATTTCCGCATCGGGCACACTCGTGTGACGCATCGCTATGTGATGGAGCGCTCACCAGCGCCCGAATGCGACGACTGCGTCGTCCCGCAGACTGTTCGGCACATTCTTGTGGAATGTCCCATTCTGGGTGATCTTCACGCACGATACCTGTCCCGGTACTGGGATGGGCGGGTCGCCACTGCCTGTCCCTTGTGCTCGGGATCAGTTCGTGCACATTGACTTTTTGTGTGAGGCTGGCCTTCTCCCCTTTATTTAAGAAGGTTCTATTTTTTTGTTTTGTTTTTTGTTTGTTATTGTTTTCTTTTTAGGCTGCACGCTCCTGCACCGGGGTGAGGGGGACCTCCCCCATGCCGGAGATTGCTTTCTAATTTTTAAGTTTTTCCAAATTTTATCATTGTTATGTTATTTTTTCATATTTTTATCTAAAAGTAGCCTAGTTCTAGGCTGTGGTGTTTCCAGTGACTTATGCCCAAGTGGGCAGTTGCCAGATCGGCTCTAAAAAAAATAAAAAAAATTGACTATCACAATGAAGTAACATTTCCCCCATACTTTTATATCCATTGCAATACTTTTGTTAAAACTCATTGCCATTGGTAAACATGCAACTGGTCAAGGAAACAGGTCTTTTAATTTTAATACATGTTTCACAAACACTTGATAAATCATTAATTTCCTGTTCAAGATCAGTATTGTTGCTACCTGCATTTCTTAGAAGTTTTATCAATTTTTCAACTGTGGGATGTCCAAATTGTTTGTATAGCTTCAAGGTAACTTCAAGGAAGAAGCCAACATCACCTCATGAACATTAGCCTGGTCTAGTCATTTATACCACGCTAGTACTTAGTATCTAGATGAAGTTGAACCATGCTTGATCCATTTGTTGGCAATCTTCACGGTTTCATTCACAAAATCCAAAACCATGCCAGTAGTTTTCATATACTTATTGCTCAGCAATAACTGAATATTAGCCTCGATAACATCGGTAGTAATTTCCACATGCATGTTATTATTCCAACAAGGAATTGTTACTTTCTTCAATGAAGGTACAGAGGCGCCATCACCAAATGTAACAGATGGCTGCTCACACACTGATTAATGTTTACACTTTCCGACTTACACAAAATTGTACAATTACAAGAAGCTATAAATTGCTGATGACCCTTTTTGGGTAAGAACAGTCCATGTAGTTTAGCCAACAAGATTTTGACACCATCATCCTTTTAAAATCATCAACACTGATTTCTGAAATAGCTATCCCAGCCCTTCCAGTCAAGGAAAGATGGATCGCTAATGCATGTTTAGTTTTCGGCAATTCAGTAAGTTTGCACCAAATACCAATACTGTATCTTTTATCCAACTCTCATAGCACCCATCATTGTCAAATTTCGCGACCATTTTGATGAACAGACACCAATATTAACGCTTTCAATAACAGAAGTCATGACATAAGAGCTCTGCTACCACTGTTAAGAACATTTGCGCACGCTTACCTCTGAACAATGACTGCTACGGAGTGAGCACCCGGCTGCCATTACACTACCATCTGTAATATCACACTTGCCAGCCACACGGCTATGATGTCACTCCATGCCATAAACAAATGACCAGCGTGTAGCAAAAATTGCCCACCATTATTACTCCGCCATATATTAACAGCAGGAAAATGCGACCAACAAAAGCAATAAAATAGAGTGGAGTTGGCCAGCCTACTCCTGAGTACAAGGGGCAAGCGGTAGCGACCTCACTCATCCCGATCTTTTTATCCTCTTATTTGCTATTTACTTGTTATTTGTTTTTTTAATATAGCCTAGTCGTAGGGTATAGTGAGTACGACAGCCTATGCCCAAGTAGGCAGTTGCCAGATGGGCTCCTAAAATTACCAAAAAATGACCGTTACTACCAAGCATCCGGAGCTCTTGATAGCGGAGTGTATAGACTGTTGGTCCACTAATGTTGCGGTACCCGGTTCAATCCCAGTATGAACGGACACAAACATCAATGCACATAGAGATCTGGTTACTAATTGGTAGATGCGCTGTGCTCAGCCCTGTACTGGGGGTAGGTAGATCTTACACTTCTCATGACACACACAGCAAATACTGCAGCACAATACACACACCCACACACACGCTGTTCCAACAATTGGTATCTGTATCCACATACATCTGATGTGGAACAGGTCTCTTCCACCCCAGGTCAATGAAGATCCCACCTTAACACGGTTTGGTGTTGAAACATAATACTTCCTAGCACCTCTTGACCATGCCGCCCTCAGGCTCATGAGTGGTTGTCATTTTATCTTTTGTTAGCCAGTTGACATCTACCTGGATAAAGGCAGGTTGAAGAACCACCACTACTACTACTACCAAGCATTCATGAACACAGCATATAAGGAGGGCGAAAAAGTTTTCAAAGTCACTATCCATGGTAATGTCATCCTCACCGATCCAATGAACCAAATTAATAATTTATTACCGGCCAAAGAAAACTTGCACTCTTGCGATAAAGAATAGCTGCCTTCCTGTGATGGGCAATTATGAGTGTAATGTTTTGTACGAATATACATGCAACATCAGTTACTGTGAGCCTCGCACTTCGCTGTACATTGAGATTTGGGATCACATCATCAGCCCCATCTTTGCGGCTAACAACACACCTCCAAACGGAGCCATTAAATGTCACACTGCGAAGCATTGAATGACCTTCATCCGAGAAATATTAAATAGCAAAATAACCATCATTCTCCAGGAGAGCGGTTGACAATAACTGCATGAAGCTGTCACAATATGGTAGCGAAGCCCCCAAAGAAACATCCAATTCCAGCCAGAAACTAGCTTGTCCACCATACACAGTCTTAATAACCAATTTGCATCATAGACAAATTTGCTCTTACTACTCAAATATGGACCTAATTCATTGGAAATTGCTTCCATTTGTAAAGCTTCAGTAAAAAAACCTCCAAAAAATGGTTGACAAACAATTCTTCCCAATCAAAACTAAGTGTCCACATACTCGGTTAATGACATCCAATCCTGGCAAATATGGTCAAAATTTTGGCATGCCATTAATAAATCTTCCAAATTCCTACTGAATGCATCTCCTTATTTAGGGAAATATTAGCTGCATCAAAATAATGAAAGATTAGCCGATTTGATATACTGAAACTCATTGAGCCATTTATAATACATTAAGAAATGTTATAACAGACTTTTATAAATAAAGCATGGAGAGGATGAGGAGTTCCTATATCTGGAAAGAACCAGCCCAAGCCTTTATTCCACATCAATCCTAAAACATGATAATTCATAAATTAACAAGAAAAGAAGAAAAATGTTCTAATTAATACACTACAAATATTCTAATTGAATACTGAAACCGTGATATTGCAAGTGGACAAAGTTTAAAGTATATAGATATATTTGATCAATTGGCAAAAAATATTCAGTGAAGGCTGTATTTAGGCGCTGACCTGTTAAAACCTTCAATAACATTCTTAATATTGTGTATATTTCAAAACTGGGATCACAAATTGAGCTGACACTGGGAAAAATATTTCAAGAAAAAGTTGTATACATCTTAAGAACTAAAAGCAACTCATAAAAATTCAGATTTAAGCAAGAATCGGTATCCTGGGATATTGATGATTCATCTGATCCTAAAGTGTTAATAATATGCACCAAAAATGCCTTTGTTGTTGAAGCATACATAATTTCCAAATTTTACTATTGGTTATATAGCAGGATTCTTTAATATTAGTTAAGTTTTGAGTTTCATTTTAAATAATCTATCCTACTTGATTAAAAAATATTTTTATTGATTCCATATTTTGTAGAGAAGGGTTGAATTGGCCTGTATAGGCATTAAGGGTGAACAGATTTCCTAGGCATTCTAGTATTAAGAGAAGTAGATAGGCCAAAAAGTGATCCTATCCATGATAAAAAAGGGCAGGATTGTGTAGTTAATTAACTAGTTGATTGAGGAAATTCCGAGAAGATTAAGACAACCTTGCTTTTATTTGTTATAGGATTCCTTCAGAGGCACAAATATGGAAGAAATAAAAGAAGAGGCCATTGAAGATCCGCTTAATTTTCATGTGGATAATAAAAATGTAAGGTTGTCAGCATTTTTGTATTTTCAGTAACATTTAATATCATTATTTAGTTAGCATTTCAATTGATATACTTTTACCTATTTATTGATATAACTTTTTTTTTATATTAGGATATTTATGAAGAAATTGCTTTCAAGCAAATAAAGGAAGAATTGTCTGATTCACATCATGGAAATGAAATAAGAGTGGTCACTGGTCTAGATGGAGCGGTTATTGATGGTTCTAATCAATTGCTATCTCAAGATTTCCCTGTCAAACAGGTAGGTACAGTGAGTTGCTTGTTTACCAATGTAGCCGTGGGAGTTTACTTTCTCCAACCTGATAATAGTAGCTCAAAAAGGAGCTTTGGCTAATGGATAGTAAAGGTGCTCTTAGTGGTGCCTACCATACCCCCCTGTAAGGGGTTACCCTGTGTAGCCTGGTACAGTTGGTTCCTGGAGAAGCCACAAACATCTTCCCAGACTGAGTGGAAATTAGGGGAAGCCCCATCAAGGGGTTACCCTGTGTAGCCTGGTACAGTTGGTTCCTGGAGAAGCCACAAACATCTTCCCAGACTGAGTGGAAATTAGGGGAAGCCCCATCAAGGGGTTACCCTGTGTAGCCTGGTACAGTTGGTTCCTGGAGAAGCCACAAACATCTTCCCAGACTGAGTGGAAATTAGGGGAAGCCCCATCCTTGGGGTTGATAAACACTGACAGGTCAGTGGGAACTAGTACTTCATCCTCATTCCTTTTTTTTTCCCTATGACTGGGACCTGGCTAGCTGTCCCATGCTGTTTCAGAAAAGAACCTTTAGAACCTCTATAAAAAATGCTGAGGTTGCAAGAGACCAATGACTTGAAGGGTTCTGGGTGGGTGTTGAGGTATGGTTAATGGGAATATCAGTTTTGACCCAATAAGCCCTTCCCTGCTTGTAATTGGCTAACCATCTCCCTCCAGCCATTCTTGGGTGGATAAGGCTGTATTGCTAATGGTGAGTAGCCTTTACTGCCTTGTTGGGTACCCCAGAGGTGAGTATACTGTGTAGCCTGTTACACTTGGAACCTGGAGGCTATGCTTGTTCTCCTGGCCTGAGTGGAAATTAGGAAAGCCCTGTCACTGGGTTGAATTGAACTCTTTGATGGAGCCTGGGGAAATAGTTGGTGCAATTCCTCCTCATCCCCTCTCAACATTCCTTTTTCTTTGACTCTACCCTCAAGCCTCTGTCTATGCTTAAGAACCTCTACCAACCACCTCATGCTGGGATAGAAGAGAGGCTTTGAAACCTCTATAAACTATGCCCTCTAAGGCCTGCAGGTTGCAAGAGATCAGGCCTTAAAAGAACCTGGACATTGGGGTATGATTAATGGGAATATCTCTTTTGCCCCAATAAATACTTCTCTGCATGTAATGGGCTCAACACCTCCCTGTGGCGCTTCCCAGGTGCATATGGTGGTGGGCTTTACTGACAAGTTGGCTTCCAGTCAAGAAAAATCTGTATCTGCCACAACAGATTTTCAGATACTGACTGACCTGTTGACAATTAGTACATCCCAGTAGAGATATTCGCCCTGTCACCATCCTTCTCAGGCTACCCAGTTGGAAGTTGCAATCAAAGGGGAATGATGTTCATTGGGTAACTTCTGGTCAGTGTGAGTAATTGTCCAAGGTTGTGAAAGCTATTCTTTAATGAACCCAGGGGGGGGCACCTGAAAACCTGAGATGGGAGTGGTTGGATGCAGGATATTGTTCACCAGCTGCCTTCTTTTTTTCTTTAATGGTCACAAGTGTCAGAAATTACAGTGTGTTGGGAAGCTTTTCAACATTTCCAGCATTTCAGACTATCCTTATCTCTCAACATTGGTGTTGGGGCTTGTGGGTCGCTCAAATAAGCAGCATTCAGACAGGTGGAGGGGCTCCCTTCCGACTTCCTGAATGCAGCAAGGGAATTAATCCTTAGCCATCTTTGGAGCTATCTCTAGGCAACTCCACTTTGGGGAAAGAAGTACACTCTCCCTTCCCTGTGCTTTCGCAGGGAACCCTCCAAAATCTTCCAGTGGAGATCGCTTCTTCTTCTCATTTTTGGACTGGTTTTGGGGGTTTTCCCCTCGCCCTCTTTGCAGAGTTGTAACTGCCTTTGCTTTTTCAGAGACCCGCTAAAAAGACTCACAGTGAATCTATTGGGGTCAGGTGACCTACCACAAGCCCCTTAGAGGGGTAAAAGATGGCATCAACGTCTGGATGTTGAGCACTCACCTTGTCTAGTTGATGTTTGTTAAATTTGTTAGTTGACTTAACACACTCACCGTTCGGTGTAAACTAAATGGTTCCACGATGCACCATTCAGAGGTTGTCTCATAAGCTGTGACATCCTGCATAATCTTGGTTGGGATTGGCTAACCATAAATAAAGGACGGGTGTGGAAGGATACATAGCCACCTCAACAAAATATTGATGGGAGCTGGCATGCCCATTCCCCCTTTGCTGCCAATGCGGGTCAGCATGATGGGCCATATGCCCAATGAGTTGCTGGTCAGGATACATGACAACTTGGGGAGTGGAGGGCCATTTAGAGGCCCCTCCTGAGGTGGAAATGACTCCACTCGAGATAGTTAGGTCTTTCAGTGGGGAATATCCTTGGCTTGGTGCCAGACACCAAATCTTAGTTCACCCTTCTACCCCTGTAAGGAGTGTGGCGGTTTGCCTTCCTTACCACTGTACTGACCGGACTCAGCGCCTTGTCTGTCCCCAGCTTAGCCACCTCTTCTTTCTGACAACCTGCATTTTTACCTTACTTCCTTACTCTCATTACAACCTCTCCTGCAACTTTCTCTGGTCAGCTTCTTTTTTCACATGGTAGATGCTGACCAGCTTCCTCTCACCCAACTATCTCTGATCGGGGCTGAGGGGGGGAGGGGCAGCGCCCCCTCAGTCCTGAGCTCCAGTTTCCGAACTTAGAAGGGGTCAATGTACGGGCCCCCCTCTCTTCTCCGATGGATGCCAGTTCGCTGGCCCAAGAAGACAAAAGGCTCCTCAAATGGGATCTGTGATGTTTCTGCAGGGTGGTGGCTTGGCCACATGGAGCGCCCCCCACCCCCCCGAGATAGACATGTTCCCTGAGGTGACCCAGCCCCAAAAGGTAGGATCTTCCATGGGGATGAAACAGGGCTCAGTGCCAAGCACAGAACCCATGCCCACCCCTATGCAATGTCCTCCTCAGACAGTTCAAGTCCCCGAGGGATCACAAGAAGATAAGGGATCTCCTCCCCTTGTTGGTGCTCATATAACAGTCAAGAACTTCTCCATTTCAGAGAAGGATCTTGCTGAAGTTGGCCCATCTGGTCTAGGGGCTCCTACCGGTGGATGAGAGAAGCGGGTTCATTCCCCACCCTCTGCTCCTAAAAAAAAATGACTAAGAAGATGGGGGGGGGGGTTCTCTCCTTCATTGGGAGCCAAGGGGATGGATGGGTTTGCTGCCATTTTGGTAAGTGACCAAGACAAGATCGGCTTATTCAGCCCTGTTGCTTCCCAGGGTGGGGTATCCCAGACAAAAATGAGAACTGTGCTGAGCCAAGCCTTGATTACGTCAAAGCCCCTCATTCAGAGGGTACCTGGAATTTTCGAGCCTGCTGGCTTTAAACGCTTCCTTGTTATTCGCTCCACTAATGGCAGCATGTTCGTAAGGGTAACATGATCCATCAGAGGAGAGCTCTATCTAGTGTGATTGGTAGAGCGTCGAAGGTGACCTCTTTCTTGGATGGGACCCTTTTGCTGAATGCGTTGAATCCCTCCAAGGCGGCCATGATTAGTGCCCTTCGGACACTTGATTGCATGCCTGTGAGTGTGATGCCGCACTTTACCGTGAACTTAGTGAAAAGAGTAGTTTATGCGAGGGAATTCGTGGACTAATACATAGAGGACATCACCTTAGAGCTGGCCGACCATGGTGCATTCAAGGTTAAATGTGTGATGACAAAATGGGGAGGTCGCCTCGAGATCCAACCCTACAATCTTCATCACGTTCGACTGTGACAAGCTCCCTGAGTTGGTGCATGCTGGTTGGTATCACTACTGCATGAAGGCATTTGTGCCACTGCTGCAGAGGTGCTACAACTGTCAGCACTTTGGCCATACTACTTTCTCATGTAAACAGGAAAAGTCAGGTTTTTCCTGAAATTCTTTGTAGTTGCTCCAAGGTCATACACAATAATTCCTTATTGTGTATTGCCAGTTAGCTCAATTGCAGAGGGCCACCCTGCTTCCTTGAAGCAATGTGTTGTGTATCTCCTGGAGAAGGAAACTGCGGCCATTAGGCCACAGATTGTTTATCCTTTAACAAAACTAAGGACTTAGTCCTGGTCTACCCAGTGCTATCTTAGATGTCTTATGCCTCAATATTAAAAAAATAACTCCCTCTGCTCCTGGTCCCTCCAGGCCTATGAGCAAGCTGGCTTCTCCTGCCATTCGGAACCCTTATCTAAGTTCTACTCACCCTGGGAACTTGCCTGGTAGAGCTATTAGCACATAAGGTTAACACCCAGTCTCAGCTAAAACACCCAAGTTGGTCGACAGGAGGCAAACCATCTGAAGGTGGTCATGAGGCCCTCTTTGGAATTCATAAAGCTGTCACTCTAGAGGAGTTTCTACTTCATGCCCTCACCCAAGTCTGCCCCCAGCAACTCAGCACAGGTGGGACCCCCACCTACTAAAAGTTTCAAGCCCGAGGAAGGAAAAGACTTGTCTAAAGAGAGAGTCCATACTCATCACTTATGCCTTCTCTCATATTCTTGTACACTAACGGCTTCTCACACCCATAATGCACATACAGTGGGTGCAAAGGAAATGTTAACCTCTTAAATGCAATGGAAATGTTAACTTGAATTCCGCAGTTAACTTTTTTACCAGTTTCCCCCCATATAGGTAGTGGAAGGAGCTTGGTAGGACGCATGTACCTGTAGCCAGGGCTCCCTCGCAACTTCCTGCCAGGCTCAGTTTAAGTGTGCTCGTAGAGCTCAGACAGTGTACATCTGTGTTATGCTGCCCCACAGACCGTATCTTTTTCACCTTTCTGCTGACTTTGATGCCCTACCAGACACCGCCATACCATCGCAATGGGGCGTAGCAAGCTGACAATGGAGGAGAAGACCCGTGCCCTAACCCTAATGGAGCAGGAAGTGCCAGTAAAGCGTGTAGCTGCCGATCTGAATGTGAGCCATGTTTCACTCTTTAAGCTCAAAAAAGCAGCTACCACACTCCCTCCTGGCACCGCACCACCTCGCAAACCTAGCTCTGGGGGCAAGAAGAAGACAACTGCTTGGACTGACAAGGTTTTGCTACATGAGGTGAAGCAAGACCCTTCGATAACAGCTGCTGAATTGAAGTGGAAACATCCTGACTTGCTCCATAACATTGCTATTTGTATGATCCAGCACCGGCTACAAAAAGACCTGGCTTTGCCCTGCCGCCATCCCGCCAAGAAACTGCGTCTGACAGGGTATGAAGCAAAAATGGCTAGCTTTCGTGAAGAAATATCAAGATTGGACACCAGAGCAGTGGAAGAAAGTCATGTGGAGTGACGAGATCAGTTTTCGGCTCATCAGGGGTGGCTCGAAAGTGGTGCGGCGACCCAGTGATGTGAGCAGATATGACCACCGCTACACCGTGAAGACCGTGAAGCACCCCGATGGCATCATGGTTTGGGGATGCTTCGGTGGGGAGAAGGGCAGGGGGGGGGGGTCTCTATTTCCAACCCAAGAATGTCACCATGAAGGGAAAGAATTACATTGAGGTTTTGGAGGAACATCTGCTCCATTTCTACGCTCTCCATGGCTGCGACTTTTTTATGCATGAGCAAAACATTGAAGTTTTGGACTGGCCAGGCAACTCACCCGACTTAAACCCCATAGAGAATGCCTGGAACCAAATGAAAAATGAAGTTGCTAAGTCCTGACCCACCTTGATCCCCACCCTGAAGGAGACACTCATTAAGCTGTGGGTGGCAATGGACGGCTCTTACTTCGAGAATTCTTGCAACATCCATGCCCAACAGGATCCAGGAGGTGTTGAAGACCCGTGGGAACATGACAAAGTACCAAATGTAAAGAAATGTAAGTAAAAGGACCCAATAAAACAAACTTGAAATGTACTTTTGTGCTTAATTATCCCCAAATTCTTAATGTTAACATTTCCTTTGCGCCCATTGTACACAACCACCCCATATATTCTACTCACTACAATTAAAACTTACTGGAAGCCTGGAACTTCAGGCATAAGTATTGCTTTCAACTCCATGTAGTTCCATACCTGGCTATACCAATCACATTGAGCCTCTTGTATACCTCAATCTTTGTAGCAACAGGGTCCCAGGGCCCGCACTACAATCCCTGCCACTCGAACAGAGCCGCCTGGGTATTTGAGGTGAGGATAATGAGGGGGTTAATCTAATTATTTCTTTATTGACTAAACTGAAAACAAATATGATAAACAAACAGCCAACCCCAACCAATTAAGAGTATTAATACATCCAAACTATGTATAGCCTCACAATATACATCACCAGTGTAGAAATAGAAATCATATATGCAAATAAATAGGTATAAATCTTGGCCGCCTCGGCGGCCAAGATAAGTGCTCTTCAAACACTTCATGGCACCCAGGTGAGTGTGACGCCGCACTCTACCATGAACTTTGTGAAAGGAGTAGTTTATGCGAGGGAACTCATTGACTACTCCAGTGAGGACATCACCCTAGAGCTGGCCGACCATGGGGCGGTCAAGGTCGAACGTGTGATGAGAAAAAAGGGAGGGGACTCGAGACCCACCCCTACACTCTTCGTCACGTTCGACTGTGACAAGCTCCCGGAGTCGGTGCGTGCAGGTTGGTACCGCTACCGTGTGAAGGCATTCGTGCCACTGCCACGGCGGTGCATTTACTGTCACCGCTTCGGCCATACAAATCGCTCATGTAGACGTGCAAAGTCGGGGTCACCCGAAGTCTGTGTGAATTGCTCCAAGGTCGCACACGATAAGTCCAAATCGTGTGTGGCCAAGTGTGTCAATTGCGGAGAGCCGCACCCCGCTTCTTCGAAGCAATGTGGTGCATATCTCCTGGAGAAAGAAATCCTGGCCGTTCAGGCCCAGGATAGACTCTCATTCCGCGAGGCTAAGGACTTGGTCCTGGCGCGCCCGGCTCTGCCTGGGCGTCAACCTCATATGCCTCAGTAGTTAGAAAGGCACCCTCTGCTCCTGGCCCATCCAGGTCAATGAGCACGGTTGTTTCCGCGCCCATTCGGAGCCCTTCTGCGGGCTCTACCCAACCGGGCGCTTCCCTGGTAAAGCTGGCAGCAAAAAGGGTTCCTACCCAGCCCAGGCTAAAACCAGGGCTCCCCCCTCTTTCCCCAGCGTGACCGTTTCCCGCAAGGCGAAACGACCACGCGCCTCCACCGAGTCGTTAGACTCACAGGAGGCAACACCCCTGAAGATGGTCGCTAGGCCATCTTCGGGGGTTCCTAAAGCTGTCCCCCGAAAGGAGGACAGCAACAAAGGAGCTTCGGCTCCTTCGCTCACGCCCCGAGGTGGAGCGAGTGACTCGGAGATGGTGGTTCCTCGAAAAGAGGGCCCTCCGCCTCCGAAGCCGCAACGCCCGCCTAAGGTTTCGAGGCGGAGGGAGGAAAAGAATCGCATGGCGAGCCCAACCTCCCCCAATAAGTCCTCGAAGGTGACAGCGCCTTCAGCGCTTTTGTCCGGCAACAGCTCCCGGGGTTCTGCCCCCGGGAAGCGTACGGCCATTCTCGTGAGGGTCTTCAGTTCGAGGAGGGCCCCCGCGTCTCCTCCGAGCTAGGCCTGGAGGGCATATTCCTTCAATGGAATTGCCGTGGACTCCGGGCCAAGTGGAAGGAGCTGCGGAGGCTCGTCTCGTCCCGTTCCCTGTTAGCTATTTTTTTGCAGGAAACCATGCTAGGCGCGTGCCCCCTGCCTGCCCTCCCGGGGTATAAGGGTCTTGCGACCCCACCACCACGGTTTGCCGGGGCTGGGGGATGCGCGGTTTACACCCGGCATGATGTCTCCGTTCTTCCTTTCTCTTTAGATACCTCCTTTCAGGCAGTGGCTGTGCAGCTGCACCTGGATAGGAGGTATACTATCATTTCTGCGTACATTCCACCGTCAGCTGACTTCGACGCGGGGGACTTCCGCCGCGTCGTGGCACGGTTGCCGAGGCCCTATCTCTTGCTTGGAGATCTGAACGGCAGCCATCCTCTCCGTGGAGATTACTCCATAAATCCAAGGAGACAAGTCCTTGCCGGTTTGATCGAAGAGCTTGAGATGGGTGTCCTAAACGTGGATGAGTTTACTCATCACTGTCGGAGAACCGCTTCATTTTCTTGCCTTGACCTATCTCTGTGCTCTTCGGATGCACAGCCTGATTTTGATTGGGGGGTGGTCGATGACCTCCATGGTAGTGATCACTTTCCCATTCAAATATCATTTTCAGGGCAACTGCCGCCTCAGAGACCACCTCGGTGGTGCTTGGCGCGGGTGCGGTGGCCTGCATTTCAGGAAATGACTGAATTCTCTATCTCAGTCGAGGAGTTTAGGTCGGTAGATGAGGCCGTGGGCCTGACTACTATTCCTAGGACGTCTGGCGGTTTTGCACGCCGACCACTCCCATGGTGGTCGGCCGAGTGTGAGACGGCCCTCAAACAGAAGTGTTATGCCTACATGCGCTATAAGCGCCGCCCGAACGATTTCACTGTCGCTGAATTTCGTCGGGCTAGGGCCAGGTTTCGGTATATTTCGAAGCACGCCCGCCGCTCTTCTTGGCGGGCATACGTGTCTTCACTTAACGGAAAGACCCCTTTAGCTGATGTGTGGAAGCGAGTCAAAAGGATTTGGGGCAAGTTCTCGCAGGACCCCCCTCCCGTTCTCCAAGAGAATGGGTCCGCAATCTCGGACCCCGCGTCCGTGACGGAATCCTTAGCGACCGCTTTTTCCGCATTCTCTAGCCGGGATGCTGCTCCACCAGCATTCAATGCACGTCGTGATGTCGCGGAAGTTCGCCGGCTGGACTTTACCTCCAGAGGCGGAGAACCTTTCAACTACAAGTTTACTGTGAGTGAGTTGCGTTCCGCTCTCGCTTTGTACGCGGACACCGCCCATGGTCCGGACGATGTCCCGTACGCCATGCTTCGACACCTGGGTGAGCAAAGCATGGCCTTTCTGTTAGATTTGTTCAACAGGATCTGGGTGGAAGGTCTTCTCCCAGACTCCTGGCGAATCGCTACTGTGTTAGCCTTTTGCAAGCCGGGGAGAGATCACTATACTCCGACCGGTTTCCGCCCAATCTCTCTAACCTCTTGCGTGTGCAAGTTGATGGAGAAATTGGTAAATGTTAGATTAGCCTTTTCCTGGACAGCGGAGGCCATCTGTCTTCGGCACAGTGCAGCTTCCGCAAGTTCCACTCCACGTCGGATGCTCTGCTCCGACTGGAAGGTGCCGTCTGTGAAGCTTTCCTTTCTAGACAGCACTACGCCACGGTCTTTTTCGATCTGGAGAAGGCCTATTATACCGCATGGCGATACGGTATCATGGAGACTCTCCACACTAAGGGGGCGAGGGGACGCCTCCCAATATTTATATCTGAATTTTTGCGAGATCGTCGATTCTGCGTACGGGTGGGGGGAGCCCTCTCCGGCCCAAAGGAGCAGGAAGAGGGTGTCCTGGAGGGAAGTGTCCTTAGTGTCACACTCTTTCCCCTGAGCATCAACGGCATCACCTCGGTGCTGCCGGAAGATGTTCTCGCTACGCTCTACGTGGACGACCTTTCGATCTCTTTTGGCGCGGCCCAGATGCCAACTCTGGAGCGTCGACTCCAACAGGCATTGAACCGCGTCTCTCGCTATGCCGAAGCGCACAGGTTTCAGTTTTCTTTGGCCAAGACTAAGGTGGTGCACTTCTGCCGCCATCCACGGCTTCACCCCGACCCAGACTTGATTCTTAATGGTGTGCGCCTGGATGTGGTTGAGTCGCACCGTTTCCTTGGTCTTATATTCGACCGACGCCTCACCTGGGAGGCTCATATTCGCAGCCTTAGGGTCTCTTGTACCCGCGCCATGGACATTCTCCGCTCCGTGACGTTCAGCGCTTGGGGCGCTGATAGGGCTACTGCCTTACTTTTTTTATCGATCCTTTGTTCGTTCGAAGCTCGACTACGGATGCGAGTTTTATGCATCCGCAGCCGAGCGTTTATTGGGGAAGGTGGATTCGATCGACCACACCGGCCTTCGCCTTGCGACCGGTGCCTTCCGCACTTCCCCCATTGAGAGCCTGTTGGTCGATGCTGGGGATATGCCACTCGCTCTGCGCCGCGTGCAGTGCATCGCTCGCCTGTACACGCGAGCCCGGCGTCTCCCTCAGTCGCCAACAGCTCTCACTGCATCCGCAGCTGATCTCGATGGTGCCTATGCCGCCGAGAGACGCCAGTCATACCCTAAGCCCTTTGGGTTTAGGGCCAGGAAACTGCTTTGAGAGGTAGATATAGCTCTCGGGCCGGTGGCGCCCCTGGTTCTGCCCAGGACGCCACCCTGGAGGGTACCACATTTGGCTTTTTGTCGCCACGCCTCTGCTCCCAAAGCTTGTACTGCGCCGGGAGTATTGCGTTCGACCTTTTTGGAGCACACATCGTGTCACACTGGAACCGTGCCAGTGTATACGGATGGCTCCAAGTCCCAAGAGGAGGTCGGCTTCCACGCCGTATCCCCTCTGTTTGAAGTCAGCGGGGCTCTACCAGGCGCTGCGTCTGTCTTCACGGCCGAGCTGGTTGCAATACACCACTCGGTACGGGAGATTACGCGACGTGCCCGGTTCAGAGACCGGAATGTGATCTATTGCGACTCACAAAGCGCCCTGAGTGCTCTCGGGGCATTGGAATCTCTGAATCCCCTGGTTTCGATATCCGTGACCCCACGGTTTGGGCGAGCCAGGCAGATGTCTAGATTATCTTCTGCTGGGTTCCTTGACATGTAGGAATTGCGGGGAATGAGCGCACCGATGAGGGCGCCAAAGAGTCCGCGAGGACTCTGCGACCGGACCAGCGTTTCGCTCTTCCTCACACCGACTACATGGCAGGAATACGGGCAGCTCTTCGGACTGCTTGGCAAAGAAGATGGGAGACGGTCGAAGGGAACTTACAGTTGCGTGCGATTGCGCCGCAACTCTTCCCATGGACCTATCCCTAAATGCCGCGGCGGCTTCAGGTTGCTTTCTGTCGTCTCCGAATCGGACACCCTCGTGTGACGCATCGCTATTTGATGGAGCGCTCGCCTGCGCCCTATTGCAACGACTGCGTCGTCGCCCAGACTGTTCGGCACATTCTTGTCGAGTGTCCCAGTCTGGGTGATCTTCGCCACGATACCTGTCCCGGTACCGGGATTGTTGGGGTCGCTACCGCCTGTCCCTTGTACTCGGGATAGATTCGTGCACATTGACTTGTGGACTTGTTGACTTCTTGCGGGAGGCCAGCCTTCTCCCTATTATTTAAGTAAGTTTTTTTTGTTTTTTTTTCTTTGGTTTCACGCTCCTACGCCGGGGGGACCTCTCCCCGACGCATCAGCTTGCTTCCTTTCTCCCTTTTTGGGGTGTTTTTTTTTTATCTCTATTTTTATTTTAAAGTAGCCTAGAACTAGGCCAGTTTTAATACGGCGACTAATGCCCAAGTAGGCAGTCTCCAGATGAGCTCTTAAAAAAAAAAAAATAATAAAATAATTCAGGTAATCCCCCCCCCCTCCCAACAAGGTCCAACTTCCTAAATAAATGCATCCCATACATACTGTAGACACACTCAATCACCACATACATCTCTTTTCACAGTGATCCACCTTCAAAATATCCACATACAACCTTAATCTTCCATCTGGCTTTCGTATTGGGACAATCAGAGTATTTCATAGACTTTACACTATGATCACACCCAACTGCTCTAATTCCCTACATTACCCTTCTATCTCATCAGGTACTGGGTGGGGGAACTGTCAGGGCCTCTGATTGATTGGTGTGTCATCCCTCAGGACAATACTAAACTTAAGTAGCTGAGCTCTCACAAGATAAATATCATCCTTACTTAGCACATCCTTTCATTCAAACAACATTCTGTATTCATCTTCTTTCTCATTGTCAGTCAAGTGCTCTTTCAATCATTCTACCTGTCTCAATTCATTATTTGTCCACTCACTAACTCTCTCATTTACCACATTCACATCCATCAAATCACTATCGTTTCTATTATCATTAGCTGTGTACAAGTGGCCAATAACATCAGCAACCTTTACAGCTCTCAATCCAGGCTGACTCTTCAATCCAGGATGCACTTGCACACACACACATTCATCAATCCACTAAGCACACAAGCTACTTACTAGCTGTAACTTATATGCTGCTTTCTTTCCATCTACATTCACATCACTGCTATCCAAACCACTCCCCAATCAATCATCCCATCCTACTTTCACATTCTTTATACAACCTTATGACTCCTTCACAACTACTTCAATCCCACCAAACACATCCTATCATCTCTCCATTATCACCTACATACTGTGGGTGGGTTTGCAATACCCATTCCCAATAGGTTCCGCTGCCCCAACAAGGTCTGCTCGGAGGTTCAAGGAGAGAGTCTGTTTTTAAATTTTATTAAAAACCAATAAATAATGCAAACTAAACCAAAATTACAGCCCCAAAACCTTTTTAAAATAAATATAGCTTATAGCCTAAACTCAAAATGATTAAATATACATACTAGTCTATATAAGTATATAGTCTATATAAATATACAAATATACACACTAATCTATATATGTAATCTTTATTCGTTACATATATATTGGCCAACAACCGCACTCACAAAGTGAAATGTCTGGGTGCTTACAAATAGATTTCCCAACACCAAGATGTCTGTCCCAAATGGATTGGATCCCATCACGCTGTTACCAGTATCAAGGGCGGGGGGGGGACTTGCTTTCTGAGGTCCAGGACTCAGCAAAATGTCCCAACTTCAGGGAACTGGGACACTCTGGTTCCAATCACTGTGTTGGAGTGTCTGGGCGCTAGCTCCAATTATGTCCTGGGGCTTGCGAGGTGCTCTTGAGAGCCTACACTTATAATCGGTCCTTTTCTCAGGTGAGGCTCTCGACTGACTCCTGCCACCTCTTAAAAGCCAGAGAATGACGTGACTTTTATCACTGGCACCACAGAGCTATTTTTCATCCAGCTGGCTCTTCCTTTCACTTCCAAAACAACCAAGTTTTGCACACAGTGTTTCACTCTGTAATCGCAAGTCTAGTTATCTCATCAATCATGCTTTCAAATTAGGGGTTTTTTTTCAAATATATTGCCTGAAAAAGAAGAGATGGGGGAGGGGAGGCAGAAAACAATACACAACCAGTCTATTCTCTTTTATAAACTCATACCTAAGAATCAACCCATACCCAAGACTCACTTTGTGAATTACATAGAACTTGCATTCATTCATCTGTATCCCATGCAATCTAACTGGCAAATGGACTGCTCCAGGCACCAGGACTGTCAAATTTCCAATACCTACCAAGCTTCCTCCACACTCTTCAACAATCATGTAATCCTTCATGCTCTCATATATATCTTGATACATCAAACTTCTTACATCCTGAATCAATCAAGTCCAAGCACACTAATCCTTTCACTTCAATCATAACACTCATTCATTCATATCTCACTCCAGACATAACAACTATCACATCACTCACACTCACAGAGGACACCCCACCATATATCCTCTCATATTCTATTCTCCCAATACGGCAGTCCCTTTATTTCCACTTCCCCTAAGCTGTTTGGTCATACCCAGTTGGCATGCCAGCAAACCTGGGTCTTATAGTCACCTCTGCCACAGTGTCCACATAGCTGCCTTACTTCCATACACATGTGTGCAAGTTTCCCTTCTGTCCACATTTACCACATACATACCTGCTGCCGTTTGATTCTTTACCATTCTTACCCATCTATAGCTTTGGGCATTCTCTCATTAAATGACCTTTCTCACCACAGCAACAACAACCAATCCCAGGCACTCAACTTCTTAATCATATGCCCTTTCATACCATATCCAAAACATGCACCCATTGTCCATTTACACTATGCCAACACGTGTCCTGGTTTCTTGCACTAATGTCTCTCCCATGCCAGCAATTAGAATTCCTCCATTCTCCCAAATATTTCTTGTTATTTAGGAACTTCATTTTGTATTAATTGAATTCCCTCACATCTTTCATACTGTATACATCCTAAGTACCCACCCTCAGTATCTTGCGGATGTAAATGCTACCCCAGCTTAGCTTCCTCACTTTCTCTCCACCTCTCCCACCACTTTATCTTGTCAGCCTCAAATTTCTCAGGGTAAATGCAGACCAGCTTCCTCTCATCCAACCATCCTGGATCGGAGCTGAGGGGGGAGGGGATAATGCCCTCTCAACCCTGAGCTTCAGTTTGGGGAGGTGGGTTTTTAACAACCTGTCTCAATCCCACCCTCACATACCCTTTCACAGTCTATAAATTTTATACTTCGGGGCCCAAGGTGAAGTTGCCATGCTGATGGGCTGCCTGACTGTTCCCATGGACCTACCCTTCAATGCAGCAAAGGCTTCAGGTTGCTTTCTGTCATCTCTGAATTGAACACACTCGCAGGATGCACTGCCATTTGATAGAGCACTCGCCAGTGCCCTATGTGAAGACTGGCTGTTCCCCAGACTGTTAGGCACATTCTTGTTGAATGTCCCAGTCTGAGCAATCTCCGCGCATGTTACCTGTCCCGGTACCGGGATGGATCAGGTTGCTACTGCCTGTCGCTTGTACTCGGGATGAGTTTGTGGACTTGTAGACTTTGGGGGGGGAGGCCAGCCTTCTCCCCTTTATTTAACTAGGTTTTGTTTTTTTGTTATTTTAGTAGGTCACATGTTCCTGCGCCAGGGGGAGGCAGACCTCTCCCACGATGCCTGAGCTTGCTTCCTGCTTATTACCCTTTTCTTTATTTTATTTTATTGTTTTTTTTATTGTTTTTTTTAGCATCCTCTTTTAAAGATGCCTAATTTTAGGTAATGTTGAATACGGCGCCTAATGCCCAAGTAGACAGTCACCAGATGAGCTCTTAAAATTAAAAAAATAAAATAAATTGATGGGCTGCCTGGCCTTAAATGATGGCAGCTTACGTTGCCGGTCCCATATTCACCCCTCGCAGAGCAGGCTTCAGCATGGTGTGATTAGCATTTGTGTCCTGTGATGCAAATAGGGTCACCATGACCAATGATAGAAAAGTAAAAAAACTCCTCCACTTCCCCTTAACCATCGTCAGAGCCACTCTCAGGCATCTCCATGGAGGAAAAGGAGGTCCCCTTGCCCTATACCTTTGCAGGTTGTAGCAGGCGGTCCCAGAAACTATTCACTGGTGAGACACCCATTGAATTGTAAGGAGGCTCAAGGAAACATGATTTCTCAATTTTCTTTAAAAAAAAATTTCAATATGTATATATTTATTTACACCATCTAATACAATCGCAAATTTTTTTTTACAAAATAATCAAAAAATCACGCAAATAATACCAACTAAAGTAATAATATTAAGTGCATATAAGCCAAATTAAGGCAATATATACAATGTTCTTTGCACAACCTTACAAGCTCATTCTCCCACTCAAATGCAGTTTTAGTACAACCACAACTACAAGCCACTTTGACTTTGCAGTCACTAATTTGCCCTGGGGCGGTCTCTTTAACATTCTTGTGTATTTATAGTGAGTCTTCTCACCCTCCTTGAGTGTGGAGTAGGGGGGGGGGGGGGGAAGGAGGCACTGGTGTCTGGCTAGATTCGTTTTGGCCTCGTATTCTTGCTAATGACAGGCCAGGGAGAAGGATAGCTGAGGTCCATAAATCATGCCACACAGAGGTTTCTTGGTTCCACGCTCCCTGACTCCTTCCTCATGCCGAAATGAGAGCAACCAGTGGTACCTTAGGAGATTGAAAAGAGGAAAAGAAATTACCTCCTGCTCACTCCTTAATGATGTTACGTATCCCTCCTCCCTTATATACATATATATATCGCACATAATATTCCCACCAATACACACCGAGCTTTACATCCAGCTCGGCTTGTTGGTGTACACTCGCTCCAACAGTTTTCTGAATTTACTCAATGTTCCCAACTTATCCCCAGCACATATCCCTCCCAAACTTTTCTTTTGTAAGCAAGGCAACACTTGCGCACAAACTCTTGGATTTTTCAGATCAATCACCCCATCATAAACATATGCAACCCTTCATACTTGATATTTTGCACTATTGCCGTTCAAAATAAACATATTTTCATCATCCTCGCATATTCTTATGCCTGGACTCCATCCCTTTTTAATGATACATTCTAAATAGCAAACAGGTCCAGTTCCTTTATCAAATTCAGTCTCCCTTCCATCCTGATTCACATACCATTGGCACCTCAAGCTTCTATTCCTCTTACATTCTATCATCCCCTGCTCTGGATCTATCATCATAGCATTGTCTTTCAGAAACTTATACTCTAACAACATTTCATAATTCTTATGTACACCATCTACCACATAAAACTCATCCTCTCTCATTTGAAAAGTGCCAACTAACACCTCCTTAAATCTGGCAATAATTGGCACCTCTTTCTTTCCCAATCCAGCCAAACTACATTCACTTTCATAAATTCCATTAACATTCATGTCTTCAAATGCTTCTCGAAATACCACATTCACTTGACAACCTGTATCTATCAATGCAAGTATCTCTCGCCCTCCACATTTAACTATCACACACATACATTTATTCTCTCTCACCCCAATACACTCCACATCTCGAGAACCCTTCTCTCACATTCATCACATTCAATACCTGCACACCAGAGGGTTCCACAAAAAGGACCCTCTCACTACTCACTTTTCCAGATTTGCATTTTCCCCAGTAGTCACAGGATTCATTCTCCCACTTAGGTTTTCCGATCCATTTATAGTTTGACACAACCTTGTCAAGTGACCAACTACACCACACTTCTCACATATACTCCTTGGGCTAGCATACATTCTTGCATAATGTCCTACCTTTTCAGTTTCCACATACTCCATGCCCATTTCTATTCACTTTTCCACCTTCTGCACAGGTTCGAGCAAAATGTCCCATCTTTCCACACTGGTAGCACCGGAGCATTCTGGCAATCCTTAATAAGGTGACCTGATTGACCACATCTAAAACAGGTTGTTGCTACCAGGCGAAATTCTGCTTTCACATGGCCAACCTTGTTACACTCCCAACACCTCATTTGTTGATTCATACATCCATCCACTCTGCTTTACATTCCAGTTCCCTTCATTCATACAATTTCTACTTGTAAAGTTCCTCCCATTGCCAGTCATACCACTATTACCCCTGCCTCTCATTGCACTACCAGTTTGATTTTGTACCTGCTCCCGACCTATGTAAACCCTTCTTTGCTCCTTTAAGTAGCTATAGTATTCCTCCAGGAACTTGGCCATGACTTCCACTGGGTTTGGCATCAAGGCCCCCTTACACACTAAACTTACTTACCTTCAGGACCTCTCTTATCAAAACACTCTTGCGCACTTCCACCTCATTTTCACTTTCCCTCTCATACTCAGACCTGTCACTTGTATTAATACTAGAGTACAGAGAATCTATACTCTTTGACTTCATATGTATTAGTCTGTTGCTTCTCAGAAGTCTTCTTTTCCTTTTCCTGACTGGCGGCTCACCTATATCTGATGACACTATGTCCTTTTCTGATCTTTCCTTCCTGACCCCTGCTGCTACTGGAGTTGAGGTCCCTTTCGCACTATTTCTCTCTTCTCTCAACCTAGCCCAATTCTCCCTTTTCATTTCCAATTGCTCCGACTTTCACTATCCTTGATTCTCTCTTCTATCCTAACTTCCATTTCCCTCATTTTCCTTTTCAAATAGTCATTCTCCTCTCTCAGCTCTGCATTCTCACAGTTTTTCTGATGCAATATATCCCACAATCGCTTCAACTCCAATTCCATACTTTCATACCCATTACTCTTCATTTTATTTTATTTTAATTACTTTCCTTTTATTTTTCTCTTTTCAAGGGCAAAAAAAATTAACAACAATTGTCTCCAGTCTCCTCCAAATCTAACGAGTGTCTCTATGTAGCAGATGGTCCCGTAAACCATCCGCCACAAGGGTCTGCTCACTCCCCTGTTAGATTAGAAGGAAGCTAAAAAAACTTGAATTGTCAATTTTCTTTAAAAAAAATATTCAATATATATATTTATCCCCACCATCCAATACAATCACAAAAAATATATTCAAAATAATCAAGAAAAAAAGGCAAATAATACCAACTAAAGTAATAATTGTAATTGCATATATAAGACAAATTAAGGCAATATATACAATGGTATACAGTCTACACACAACCTCACTCTCCCTCTCAAATACAGTTTTAGCTCAACTACAACTACAAGCTTCCTCAACTTTGTTGCCCCAAATTTGCCTTGGGGCAGTCTCTTTAAAATTCTCACGTGTTTATAATTAGTACTCTCACTCTCCTTGACTGTGGAGTGGGGGGCTGGTAGAAAAGGGCTCTGACATTTGACTAGATCCATCTCATCCTCATGTTCTCCTTCTTGCTAATGACGGGCCAGGGAGACTGACAGCTGGTGTCCGTAAATCACATCACACAGGTTTCTCAGCTCCACACTCCCTGACTCATTCCTCACACTGAAATGAGAGCAGTCAGTGGTACCTTAGAGCTGGAAAAGGGGGAAGAAAAACTATCCCCTGCACGCTCTTTAATGGTGTTATGTATCCCCCCTCCCTTATATATACATATATACCACCCACGCACAATATTCCCACCAATACACAACCTGGCTTTACATCCAGCTCCACTTGATGTTGTGCACTCGGATGGAAACAAAAGTTTCAAGTCTTTTATTTTGTTTGTTTGTTTTAAATTTCACAACTGTTCCACGGTTACTTTTATTTTCAAATTCTCATTCACGACCTGTGGGAGGGAAAGGTTCAGTCCCTTGGGAAAGACAGGTGCCTGATACTGCTTCAAGACATCTTGTCCTACCTCCTTCCTTATAAAGCCATCCTGATGGGACTCAGCACCCCATCTGGTCCTCTCTTCTTCTTTGACACCCTGTCTTCTTAGCCTGCTTCCTCACCTTCCATTCAACTTCTCCCCACAACTTCCTCTGGCTGGCCTCTAATTTCACAGGGTAGATGCCGACAAGCTTCTCCTCACCCAACCATCCCGGATCGGGGCTTATGGGTGAGGGGGTGTTTCCCTCCCAGAACTCCAGTTTGTGTTAGTGTGTTTTTAACGAGCTGTTTCACCCCTGCCCTCACCTTTCTCACATCCCCTTTCTCTCTCCTTTCACAGTCTATTAATTTTATACTGAGCCTAAGGAGGAGTGGCCTCAAATGGCAGCAGCTGGCTTTGCCAGCCCTGTATTTACCCCTCGCAGTGAGAGCTCCCACGTAGAATGATTAGTGTATGCGCCCATGCTACAAAAAGGGTCACCATACCCACTGATGAGAATTTAAAAATTTCCCTCTACCACCAGTGGAGCCAACCTCAGGCAGCTTTACTGCAGAAAAGGAGGTTCCCCCTCACCCCTGTGTACTTTCTCAGGAGACCCTCCAAATTTCTTTGGAGGTGCCCCCACAGATGACCCAACCACAGACAGTAGGATCTTCCTTGGGGTCAAACCCAGGCTCAGTGCCAAGAACAGAAACGGAGTCCACCCCAGTGCAAGCTCATCAGATGGCTCGGGCCCTCAAGGTCTCACAAGGAGAGGAGGGATCTCTTTCCCTGACTGGTTATCCTGTGAGAACCAAGACCTTCTCCATTTCAGGGAGAAGAATCTTGCCGAGACCGGTCCATCTAGCCTGGGGGCTCATGCTGGTGGGGGGAGAAGCAGAGGTTAATTCCCCGCCCTCCTCTTCTAAAAAGAAAAGAAGTAGAAAAAAGAATCGGGGAAGCTCCTCTCCCTCCACTGGAGCTGCGAGGAAGGAGGGGGCTGCTGCCCTTTTGGTATGCAGCTAAAAGCTTTCTGGTCGGTGGGCTCCTTGTTCTGCCCACAATGCCACCCTGGAGGGTACCACCTTTGAGGATTTGTTGCCAGGCCTCTGCTACCCAAACTACTACAGTGCCGAGAGTATTGTGCTCTGCCTTTTGGGAGCATACTTCGTGTCATGCCAGAACTGTGCCCTTCTATATGGATGGCTCCAAGTCCTAATAGGGAGTCAGTTTCCATGCTGTATCTCCTGTTTTCAAGTCAGCATGGCTCTGTCTTCACTGCTGAGCTGTTTGCCATACACCACTCAGTACGGGAGATAATGTGATGTACCAAATTCAGAGACTAGATTGTGATTTATAGCGAATCACATAGCACCTAGAGTGCTCTCGGGACATTAGAATCTCTGCACCACTCAGTACGGGAGATAATGTGATGTACCAAATTCAGAGACTAGATTGTGATTTATAGCGAATCACATAGCACCCAGAGTGCTCTCGGGACATTAGAATCTCTGCACCCCTGTTGCGCGATATCTGTGACACCACAGTTGTGGTGAACCGGGTGAATGGTGAGATTATCTTCTGTTGGCTTCCTGGACATGTAGGAATTGCAGGAACTGTGGGCGCCATGCCATGTCACGCCAAAGAATCTGCAAGGACTGGGTGACCAGACCAGGGTTTTGTTCTTCCTCACACTGATTACATGGCAGGAATACTGGCAGCTCTCTGGGCTGCTTGGCAAAGGAGATGAGAGACGGTTGATGGGAACTTAAAGTTGCGTACCATTGCACTGTGACTGTTCCCATGGACCTACCCCCCCCCCCCCCCCCCGCCATGCTGTGATGGCTTCAGGCTGCTTCCTGTCATCTCCGAATTGGTGGACACACTCACAGGATGCACTGCCATTTGGTGGAGTGCTCCTCTGTGCCTTATTCTGAAGACTGCAGTCTCCCAAACTTTTTTGGCACATTCTTGTTGAATGTCCCAGTCTGGGTGACCTTCGCACTCATTACCCCTCTCGGTATTGGGATGAGCGGGGGGGCAATACTGCTTGTCCCTTGTACTCTGCACAGGTTTTTCCACACAGACTTGAGGACTATATGACTTTTGGGGGGAGGCTGGCCTCCACTTTATTTCACTGTTGTATGTCACATATTCCTGGACTTGGCGGAGGAGGGCCTACCCCAATGCCGAAGCCTGTTTCCCTCTTGTTGCTCTTTTTTATCATTATTTATTTACTTGTTATTTGTTTAGTCGTAGTTTGTGGTGAGTATGGTGACTTTTGCTCTAGTCAGCAGTTGCCAGATGGGCTCCTAAAATATTTTTTTAAAAATCCTGTTATTAGTTGCCCTATGCCTTACCATTCATCATCTTGTGAGACTATGAATTTATGTTAGGAAATAAAATAATAATTATTCTTTTTCAGGAGATAAAATCGCCTTCCTCCAGTAACCCTGAGGCTAATCCTCAATTTATGGGTATGTTACCATCGCCACCGCAAGCCCTTGATCATGATCTAAATTGTAGTAGTAATGTATATTCAAGTTCTGAAATCCCCAGGAAATGCACTGAAAACAACTCTCTAAGAACCCAGAGGGGAGAGAAGCCTTTCAAATGCAACCTCTGCCCTTATCAGGCTGCAACAAATGGACAAGTTAAAAGGCATTCACTTACTCACACAGGCGAGAAGCCTTTCAAATGCAGCCTCTGCCCTTATCAGGCTGTAACAAAAATACAAGTTAAAAGACATTCATGTATTCACACTGGCAAGAAACCTTTCAAATGCAACTTCTGCCCTTATGAGGCTGCAATGAAAGGACAAGTTAAGAGGCATTCACTTATTCACACTAGCGATAAGCCATTTAAATGCAACCTCTGCCCTTATCAGGCTGTAACAAAAATACAATTTCAGAGACATTCCTATTCTCACACTAGTGAGAAGCCTTTCAAATGCAACCTTTGCCCTTATCAGGCTGTTACAAAAGCTGAGGTGAAGAAACATTCAAGCACTCACACAGATGTGAAACCTTTCAAATGCAGCTCTTGTGCATATGAGACTGCAACAAAGGATAATCTTGTGTCACATTTAAGATCACACACTGGTGAGAAGCTTTTCAAATGCAACCTCTGCCCCTATCAAGCTGCAAGAAAAGGAGATGTTAAGAAACATTCAAGTACTCACACGGGTGAGAAGCCTTTTAAATGCACTTCATGTCCCTATGAGACTGTGAGAAAGGACAATCTTGTGTCACATCTTAGAACACACACTGGTGAGAAACCCTTCAAATGCACCTCCTGCCCCTATGAGAGTGCGAGAAAGGACAACCTTGTGACACATTTAAGAACACACACTGGTGAGAAACCTTTTAAATGTAGCCTCTGCCCTTATCAGACTGCAAGACAAATTGATATTAAAAAACATTCTAGTATTCACACAGGTGAGAAGCCTTTCAAATGCAGCTCTTGTCCATATGAATGTGCCACAAAGGGTACTCTTGTAATTCATTTAAGAACACACACCGGTGAGAAACCTTACAAATGCACCCTCTGCCATTATCAGGCTGCAACAAAAAGACAAGTTAAGAGTCATTCGTATAATCGTCACCGCCACCAAAATATCCTTGAGACTGCTTCAGCCCAGAATAAAGAGAAAAGACCCAGCTAACAAAATTAACTACCTGCTTTTCATGGAGACCTAAAGCTATTTGCAGAAATGTAGCATCCAAGAAGTACAAGCAAGCAGTTTAAAAGCTTCGCTTGAATGAGTTTTTTTTTGAGAATCGGTATTGCTCAGTGGATTCACCACTCACTATCAGTGGTCCTGCGAAGCAAGAAGATTTTGCAACTCGCTTGTGCTACTTTTGTTCTCTTTTTTTCAACCCTTTTCCTACACCCTTCTATCTACAATTGCATACAACCAAGAACTTCTAAGATAGTATCAGTATTGACAAGTGTGCCTAATGCATACTAGAGGCAGGTAAAAAAAGGTTAACCTGCAAAGCATTAATCTTAATGAAGAAATGCCTTCAAGAGACTGATAGTTATCAAGCCTACAAACACCTCAGGATTGAAAAGAATGACAAAAATCACCCCCAGAAGATAAGATATAAAGTGAATAATTAAACAGGGTGGAAAGAATATATAAAACAAACCTGAACTCCCAAAACAAAAGAAATGCAATCACCCAACTAACGATACTAGTCATTAGATATGGGACCATGAATATCCTTCTTGCCATCATTACCTACTGTGGCTTTACCTACAATGAAACTGGAAGGAATTGGGCTATCTGAGATAAACTTCACAGGGCAATCATAGTAAGCACTGCACAATATCTAAACTATTGCAAGTGGAAAACATTTTATGGCTGATGGATGCATTATTTCATCAAATGAATGACAAAAGAAAATACCCCAGCCACATAAATGACTATAATAGAAGAAGCTGGAAAAAAGTTGTAGCAGAGTGAAAAAGACACAACAAACCTAGAAATTTGTAGAAGAGGCTCAATAAGGAATATATTGGCAACAAAGATTCACTTAGCGGCTCAAAAGGGATGTCCTAGTTTGGGTGTGTTGAGAGGCTTATAATGGGAGCCCCAAGACTAGGGACTGTTTGCCAATGGCTTTAAAAAGATAGCTGGGATAGCAGCAGATGAGAGATGTAGGCTCTGCCATGCATGAACTACCTCATATTAGGTTGTGGAACCCTACCTGCAGGATGCCAGTACATAAAACTCCATAGTGAAAAGCAACTTCATTAAGTATCCCCCACAATTCAGTCATTGTGTTAATCAAATTCCTGCCAGTTATTGTCACCTTTGAGGATCAGAACAACTTGGACTCCTAGTGATCGCAATCCGAGAGCTGTTCTTTCAGATTGGCCTCGATGTTGCTGAGTTGGTTCTTGGTCACACTGTGGAGCCGAGCCATGAAGCTTCCTACAATCAATCTCGTTTCAGCATAAGCTACAATCAGTCAAGTGGAGATGTAGCTCAACAAGACCTGGAAAAGTACACTGACCAGCTTCCATGACATCTTCAAGAATTAAGAGGAGCTCCTTCAGGATATCAGCTCATCACATGACACCATTCTTATGCCTTGAGTTTGTAGGCAACAAACATACCCTCCCAAACAGCAGAGGAATATTATGGCCAATCTGTCCATGTCCTGTTCATTGACCAGGTGTTCAGTGAGCTGCTGAGCAGGTTCCTTAATGACACTATTCCGGTCATCTTCAAAATCAACATTTGCTCAGCAGCATCAATGGAAATGTTGCCTCTTTACTGGAGGCAGCAAAAGTCTACAAGGCTGACATCGATCGAGACTTTCAGCCTCATCTAGTGTTGCAAAAAGAAAAAAAAACCTTGTTGTTTTTTATATATATATATATATATATTTTTTACCCCTTAACTGGCATGGACTAGTATTCTTGTCCCCCAGTTTTTTTTTTATTTTCAGCCTAGGATGAAAATGAGGCGAACAAGTTGACTCATCGTTCACAAATGGTGTATTCATGCTTATCGTACGCCTGGGATTTGTATGAGCTGCAGAATGGAGACTGGCAGTGCGTTGCCTTATTTATAAGTGTTTTAGAAAAGTAATGGTTCTTTGTTGGAAGGATAAAAAAGATGTCTTGGTTCTTTCAACCATTCACAATCCAGCAATGAAATCAGTTGACACAAGGCAAGGTGAAAAATTAGAGCCTCAGGTAGTAAATGACTACAATTACACAATGGGAGGAGTTGACAAAGTAGACCAGAGATTAGTAGACTACCTAATCCCAAGAAAAAGGATGAAAAAATACTACAAAAAAGTATTTTTTCATCTTATAGATATTGCTGTATGGAATGTCCTACATAAAGAGGCTTTGCAAGAAAGGCAAATTCAGCAGACCAAAATTCTGACACATCTCAAATTTAGACTGGCCATTGTGAGATCAATATTGGGAAAATACCATCCAGATATTCCACATCCAAAGGTTGGCCGGCCTTCAACCTTTACAGTAACAAGGTTATCAGCTCCTGCACATTTTCCCATGGAAATCCCTGCAACCGAAAAGAAGAAGAACCCAACTTGGAAATGCACAAATTGTGCAAAGAAGAGTCGACTCCAGGGGCAACCCATTAGAAAAGAGTCTCGGTATATGTGTGAATCATGCAATGTGCCATTGTGTGTTGCCACCTGCTTCAAAGAGTTCCATACAAAATTTTGTAATCTATAAATTTTAAAATGTTTGTTAAAATTGGGGGGTTTTTTATCTTTTTGACTATATAGGTAAAATTTTTTGAATTATATAATGGTCTAAAAGGGCAATGAGTATACTCATCCTTGCAAGTTTAGGAAAAATTAAAGGTAAGAAACTTGCATAAAATAAAAAGAGCATTTTTCTTTAAAAACAGTAGGACAAATGCTAACAAAAAAAGAAATAAAAAAATTGGTCTGGTTTTGAATTAATTGCCTTGGGCAAAATAATTAGCCAGTTAAGGGCTTTAAAAACACTTTAAATTTATATCTGATAGTAATTTTGATGTTTAGCCTGATTGAGGACCTATGACCTATTTTAAAGTGTTTTCTATCATCCATAATTACATTTGGTGAAAAAAACATAATTTTACTCCTATCTTTATTTCATTGTTTTAATATGTTCCTTTCAAAAAACTTAATCATTGGCATATAATAATATATGAGGGGCGGTCAATAAGTTTTGCAATTCAGATATAAGGAAACGAGATATGAGGAAAAGTATTTTATTATTTATCAGTATAACTACCCTCGACTTCAATGCACTTGCGCCATTTGTCCCTGAGGCTTCGAATTTCCGACAAATAGAAATCTCCCGACTGCTGTTCAATCCACTCCTGGACGGCAAGCTGGACATCTTCATCGTCCTCAAATCGGCGTCCACGCAGTGCAGCCTTGAGCTGGCGGAATAAATAGTAGTCGCTAGAGGCCAGATCTGGATTGTAGGGGGGATGGTTGAGCTCCTCGAATCCGCACTCGCGCAGGACAGCTTGTGCAACTCTGGCCTTGTGGACTTTGACGACGTTGAAGTCGATCATGGGGCGTGAGGTTTCTAGGGACCCAACGGGCAGAGATCTAAGTCATGGCCAAATTGTTGTGGATGATGATTATAACACTTCCATGTGATATTCCGAGTTCTCGCTCAATTTCTTCGACCTTCACCCGTCGATTTTCGAGGATCATCCTCTCCACACGGGCCACATTGTCCTCGTTGGTCATGTTTGACGGGCGTCCTGGACGGGGGTCATCTTAAAGGGACTCACGACCATGGCGGAACTCCCTATTCCAGCGAGCAATGGTTATATAGGAAGGAGCGGTGTCGGTGTACACTGCAGCCATGCGTTCATGGATCTCTTTTTGGCATTCTTGCCTTCCTTGGTCAAAAATCTGATCACTGCGCGCTGCTCAACCTTCTCCATTGTTGAAAAATTTGTGACTGACGATCTGCGATCAGCTACTGCTTCTTAAATAGACGAGGCAGGAGTGTGGAGCTGCAGGACCTAACTTTTTATAACTTGTCCTAACATCCCCACAAACAGCCATTACCCTTTCTCTGTTTTCCCCTACCGATTCGCAAAACTTATTGCCTGCCCCTCGTATACATCTGGGATATGAGAGGCCTTTTACTGTCACCTATTCAAAGTTTTTTAGCATCTTGATTTCTCAAGGTACATGTTGGAGACGCATACTCTGACATGTAACCCCAAGAGGAGGGAGTTCCTCAGGTTGTTTTAAGTTTTTTATGTTTTATAATTGTGATCAATGATATTTCGTCTCTCCTAGAGGGTGTATCGGCAACTGTTTCTCGATGATTTAGCACTATATTGTTCCTTACCTTGCCTTCCATCAGCAGTGCGTCTGCTACAACTGGCAGTCGATGCTGTCTCCAAAAGAGCACAACTTAAGTGATTCTGCTTTTCCACGAACAAAACCCAAGCAATGTATTTCCACCTAGACAGAGGGGTTCTTGTTCCGCCATTTATCTCCCTACAAGGCTGACGATATAGAGTTTGTCTCCGACTTTCACTTTCTTGGCAGAACTCTCGATCCAAAGTTATCCTGGTTACCACACCTATGCCGTCTTAGAACAGGCTGACTGCGGGCTCTAGACATTTTGAAAGTCCTCTCACACACTTTGTGGGGCAACAATGACAAACATTGTGGAAATTATACACAGCCCTTGTCCAATCCAAATTGGATTATGGCTGTCAAATTTACTCATCGGCTTCCCCTTCAGCCTTTAAAATGCTGAACCCCATTCGAAACCTCGGAGTTTGCCTCTCCAGTGGAGCCTTCCGTACTTCTCCTGTCAACAGCCTTTACTGCATGCGATACCTCTGCCGAGTACAGCAAGCCCCTGTATCAGAGGTCTACAGATGCCTCTATGCTGCCAAATCAACGGCGGCATATGATAAGTTGCCATCTTTACCCCGCCCGTTGAACTTTTGCATGGGAGATTATCTCTCTAACCTGGGTGCTCTAAAGGTTCTTACCCTTCCATCCTTACTGACGCCTAGTTGGCATGTTCCTCTCCCCACATTTTGTACCTACATGTGGCACCTGGAGAAGTCTTCCATGGACCCTCGCATCATTAAGAGCCCGTTTTTAGATTATTCAACCTCACACAAACAATGCTGCTCTAAGTCGGACAGTGGTGTGGGTGCCGCAGCCATCTACCCAGGAGGAGAATTCCTAACTTTATCTTTGCTGCCAGCAGCTTCCATTTTTACCGCTGAACTTTCAGCAATCCTTTTAGCCTTTAGACTCATCCAAATTTTATCTTCTAATAATTTTTTTTTTTTTTCCGACTCAAGAGTGTTTTACAGTCAATTAGGTCTTTTAATGCGTCCCATTCCTTAGTCACAGAAATTTCCAACTGGCTGGTCCAAAATGCGTCTTGATATAGAATTAGTTTTTGCTTGCTCTCTGGGCAATGAGAGGGCTGATCGGCTGACCCGCTCTGCACATTATGTGTCCTTAGAACATGTTCTGCCTTTTAGGGATCCTTTCCTTCAATAAGAAAATATATTTTTCAAAACTGTGGCAGAATGAATGGGATGGGATGACTGTTCATCATCCAAACTGTACAAAATTAAAAGTTCTGTTCATTCTTGTCCCTTGAGCTGTCATAGATTGCATTTGTTGGAGGTAGCCCTTTGCCGAGTTTGCATTGGCCATACAAGACTTACTCACAACCATCTTGTTTTGGGTGATGTTCATATCAGCCCTTGCTGTCAGTTTTGTGGTGGGGACCAATCGTTTCCCCATGTTTTATTAGATTACACCCATTTCGCCACCAGTTGTCCTGTTTCCTGATCCTTTTAACTATCCCGTCTTTGATTCATATTAAAATTTTTATCACAAAGTGGTCTCCTCCATCTTTTATAGATAATTTGCCTTGTTTTATCCTAGCTGCCATATAGAATCCACTTAGATTTGGCAGCAACCCACTAGTTCTTTACCTTAAACCCTCTAAAACTGTTATGGCAAGTTTCACAATGTGCAATTTTAATGGTATGTCTCATAGTCTGTTTTTACTCTTATTAGTCTTGTATTGGCATTTTTGTATAATACACGATAATAGATATAATTATACAAATGATTCTATACTTACTATTTGAGACTCATTTTCTTTTGGTGGGAAAATAATGACTCTCCAGAAGCAGACTTCGGTCTTGAACTTGATGTTGTAGTTCCATGCTCTTCAGTAGATTATCTCCTTAATGTTGTTTGTTGTCTGGTCCCGGAAATAATCTCTGATGTAAGGCTGCAGTGTCTCAGATCTACTAGTTGGTGTGGATGCTGCTGTCAAGAATTTCCTGTTCTGAATCACTTACACCTATTTCCACTGTTGATTTAGTATCAGCTCCACTCTTTCCTCTACCTTTTGATGGTAAATACTTCATTTTCACTGCACTTCTTACAATTGGCAATATGCCTAAGGATCCTTGTGCCATTTTTAGCTATTTCTGCTGCACAAAAATTGCCACTTTGGTATTGCTTTGGATATTTTTGCAAAGACTAGCTACTGGAGTTTTCTTTCTGCCTACTTTAGGCATTTTGAGGTAACTATTGGAATAATAAGAGTAGGTGCTATATAATAAGACCACTGAAATATTTAAAAAGTTAAATAATTTTGACTTTTATACACCTTGTCCTTGCACCGTGCAAGAAAGCACACTCTACATTAACACAAGCTGCACTCTACTGAGTTGTTGTGTTAGGCTTAATTGCTCTGGCTGCCAAGCAGTTAGGCCTATCCTATTCACACTGAATCACACAGTGGCCTCAGCTGCCTCACTGTTTGTTTACAAGTTACTGCGCAGTTACCTGTTAGTAGTTGAATACTAGAATAATTTCCAGTCAACCAATGGGACAATGTTCCCTAACCCCTGAGCTCTGGTTTGGGATGTTGGATTTTCAACATCTAGCTTCATCTCCACCCATACCTTCCTCACATTCCCTTTCCTTCTCACTTAACACTCTATCCTTTTTACGCCGTGCCCAAGGTGGAGTCACTATGCTGAAGGACTGCAAGGGCACCAGGCTGGAGAGGTGGCCTAAAATGGAAGCACCTGGCTCTGCCAGTTCCATATGCACCCCTCGCAGACGGGGCCAGTGCGAGAGGTGATTAGAATTTGCTTCCCTCCAAATCTCTTTCAGCGGAGAGGAGAAATACTCCTCTCCTTTGCCTACGGGTGTAGGGGACTCACCCCCTTGTCTGGAGATGCCTGCGGGGCCTCCCTTTACTTTCCAAGGGGACTGCCAAGAAAGCCTGCTGCCAAGAATATTGAACCTTGCCGTGTTCGAGGCCTGTGTCTCCCCACACCACCTGACAATTGGCAATGATGCTAACAGGACCTGTGATGTCCTGGGGGAGGGGGGGGGTTGGCCAACTGGAGGCCCCCCATGAGATAGACATGGTCCTTGAGGAAAACCAGCCTCAGGCGGTAGGGCGTTCCATGGGGCCGAATCCGGGCCCGGCGTCAAGCAACGAACTCGAGTCCGCTCCTATGCAAGGTCCTCCTCAAACGGCTTGAGTCTCCAGGGCAGTACAAGGAGGGGAGGGATGATCTCCTCCGGCTGGTGCCCCTGCAACCGCCAGAACCTTCTCCATCTCTGATAAGGACCTTCCTGAGGCTGGTCCATCCGGCTTGGGGGCTCCTGCCGGCGGAGGGGAGAAGTGGGTTCATTCCTTGCCCTCCTAAAAAGAAAAAAAAAAATAAAAGGACTCGGGACTCCTCTCCGTCTGCGGGGGCAGCGGATGGGTCTGCTGCCACTTCGGTAAGCGACCAAGCCAAGATCGGCACATCCGGCCCTTCTGCTCCCCCATCCCCGGTGCAGAGCCCCTGACTAAGACCAAAAGTGCTGGTGCGCAGAGCGGAGACTCGATTACATCTGGGCCCTTCATTCAGAGACTACCCGGCGTTTTCGAGCCCGTTATTCGCTCCACTGATGGCAACATGATCCATGAGAGGAGATCTTTACCTAGTGTGATTGGTAGAGAGCCGAAGGTGACCCGTTTCTCGGACGAAAGCCTTTTGGCGAATGCGTCGAATCCCCTCCCGCAAGGGGCGCGGCGATTTGCCTTCATGGCCGCCGCGCTGACGGGACTCAGCGCCCCATCCGGCCCCAGCTTAGCCTCTTCTCCTTTCAGACAGCTTGTGTTTCTCCCCTACTTCCTCACTTCCCCTACAACCCCTCCCACAACTTTCTCTTTTTTGGCCTCTATTTTCACAGGGTAGATGCTGACCTTCTTCTCAGCCAACTATCCCGGATCGAGGCTGGGGGTGGAGGACAATGTTCCCTAACCCCTAAGGTCCGGTTTTTAACAACCTGCTTCATGCCCATCCACACCTTCCTCACTTCCCCTTTCCTTTCTCTTTTCAATTTCTATCCATTTTACGCCGTGCCCAAGGTTGAGCCGCCATGCTGAAGGGCTGTCAAGTCACTAGGCGTGAGGGGTGGCCTGAAATCACGGCATCTGGCTCTGGCAGCCCCGTACTTACAGCAGGCTACTGCGAGGGGTGATAGCGTATGCATCCCGCAGAACGAATCAAGTTACCATGCCCCATGATGAAAATGAAACAATTTTCCCTTATCCACCGTCGAAGCCTCCCTCGGGCAGCTCTAATGAAGAAATGGAGCCCCCTTCCCCCCCAAGCCTGTGCTTTCGCAGAGGAACCTCCAAAACTAGACTCCAAAACTCTAAACTGGAGAGGAAGCTTACTCCACTCCATTTCCCCTTAAGGGGCACGGTGATTTGCTCTCCTGGCCGCCGTGCTGGCGGGACTCAGCGCCCCCTCATGCCCCGTCTTGGCATTCTCTTTCTCCTGCTAATCCCTACTTTGTCTTCTGTGGCAATTTTCTTTTACCCTGCATCGTCCTTCCATCTACGTTTGTTTGTCGATCACGGTGTATCACAACTGTCCGTCAGGGGGTGCGACCCCATGGCTGGGTCCTTCCTGTGTTGGTTGCTGGGTGCCTGAGCCGAAGTGGTGCTCTTGTGGGGGTCTTTGCTTTCCCAACAGGTAAATTTTGAAGGCTGGCCGGCCATTTTTAAAACGGTTGACGGGCTTACCCTCCTGGTTGGGCCGGCGCTCCTTGTAGGTGTCTCGACCGTAGACAGTGACTGCGCTGCCCGAGTTCGCCCCCTTTCCCTTTATACTCTACTTTATATTGGTAATAATAAAAAAATTCTCTCCCAGGTTCTCGTACTACGCCTGTCAATAAGTCCTCTTTTCCGCGTTTGTTTGATCCCTTCGCAGAAGAGAGAGATCCTGATTTCGATTATCCTCGTTTCCTGGTGCTGAATTCCAGTTCCCGGTCTCCGCTTTCTAAATTGGACGTGTTTGATTTGAATGAGGAGTTTGAGTCCCGCTGGGGTGCGCCCTGCCGTATGTGGGCCCATGGTAGTGGCGATTTAGTGGTTGAGGTATCTTTGCGAGAGCAGTGTAGCGCCGTGTGGGATTTGTCCTCCCTTTCGGAGCTCCTGGTTTCGGTCGTGCCCCATCCCCGCCTTAAATTTGTTAAGGGAGTGATTCGCTCCAACGAATTATTGCAATATGATGTTTAGAGACTAAAGGATTAACTCGTCCCAGAGGTTTACGGACGTTTATAGGGTTTCTAAGTCTGTTGATCCCGCTAAGGTTCCTACGAGTACGGTAATCGTTACCTTTGAGCGTCAGGATCTGCCCAAGTTTGTTCGTGCTGGTTATCTTCGTGTCCCTTTATGTCGAGCTTCCCAGACGTTGTTTTAATTGCCATCAGTTTGTCCATATAAGCAGCAATTGTAGGCAGGCTCGTCGTTGCGTGGCCTGTGCGTTGGCGTATCTTGGCTCCTCTTGTGGGAATTATGAATGTGGCGCTAATTGTGGTGGTTCCCATAGCGTGGTTCGCGTTTTTGTCCCATATTCCTTTTTGAGAAGGAGTTCCTGGCTCTTCGGGACTTCCATGAGGCCCGCCGTAGGGTGCGGGCGCAGCTGGCCGCCTCTTCTCTGAAGTTCTCAGGGAGGCGGGGTCCCGCCGTCCTCTTTCCGGTCGTCCCACTTCTGTGTCTTCTCGCGGTCCCTCTGTTGCTTGTTGCTCCTTCTTCCCTGCCTTTGGTCCCTCCATTCCGTCCTCTCCTTTGCCATTGATCTCTTCTCATGTTCTTCCCTCTGTCGCGAACCATGAGACCGACCGAGCTGAGACGCTGGAGGATATCCGGCAGTTTTTCTAGGCGTCTGCCCCCGCTGTTCCTTTGCCTCAGCGCAAACGGAAGGGTTCCTCTTCACCCCGTTCGGAGTCCAAGGGCGCTTCCTCTGATGAGGCTGGTTTGGCCCCCCAGTCGGTTGTTGGGGTGCCCTCCATTTTGATGTCTCCTCCTCCCCGCTCTTCGCTGCCCTTCCCCGTCGGCATCATCGATGTCATTATCCGGGTGGAAGTTAATCCGGTTCCGTCTTCCTTGCCTCCTACTCCCGTCCCTTCTTCCTTGCTCCTTACCTCTGTGCAATCTTCTATGTCTCCTACCCCACTTTCGTCTCCCTTGCCTCCTACCCCTGTTCCTTCCTCTCCATCTAATCCAATTCCCTCCTTACCCTCTGACCCTGTTCCCGTCCCACCCTCTGCCCATGTTCCGCTAGTTCTCGTCCTTCTCTGCTCGATCTTCCTTTACCTCCGGGCCATGAGCCCTCCACGTTGGCGGTTCGGCCTTTCTCTCAGCTGTCACCTCCCGCCGTTTACGCTGCGAAGTCCGTGCCGGGTGCGTCCCGCACTCATCACAATTTGTCATTTGCCCCTTCTGGGCCTTCTGGTAGTCGGGAACCTTCGACGGTTTCCGTCACTCGAATCCCGACGTTGGTGTCGAGACGACAATAATGTCTGCCATCCTACAGTGGAATTGTCAAGGGGTCTCCCCAAGTGGGAGGAACTCCAGCTCTTGTTTTCTAGTGTTCGGCCTTCGGTGGTCTGTTTGCAAGAAAATAAGCTTGGGGCTCGCCCCTTCCCGGCACTTCCGCACTTCGGGGTGTTTAATTCCATCCCCCGGGCCGGGGGCGTGTCCCATGGTGGTGCTTCTCTTTTAATTTCCTCTTCGCTATTCTCTGCGCCACTTCCCGTCCGTACTACCTTGCAGGCTTTTGCTGCGAGGGTTTTTATTTCCAAGCTTTTAACTGTTTGTCCTGTGTACATCCCCCCAGATTTTAATTTGAGTCGGTCTGACCTTTTAGAGCTCACAAGTCAGTTACCTACCCATTTTTTTTACTTGGTGATTTTAATGCTTGCCACCCGTCTTGGGGTGATACTGCCTGTAATTCCCGGAGCGGAGTGGTTGAATCCCTCTTATTATCCGATTCCCTTTGTCTTTTAATTTCCAGCGATTTCACTTACCATGTTCAAACGGATTCTTTTAGAGCTGTAGACTTGTCCTTATGTTCGCTCGACTGTTTCATCGATTTCCGGTGGTCGATTCGGGACGATCTTTCCGGGAGTGATCACTTCCCGATAGTCCTGTCGGTCGCCCTTTCTGGGCCGTGCTTTCCCTTCCTCCTTGTTGGGATCTGCGGCGAGCAAATTGGGTTGGGTTCCGGGAGGCTTCCTTTATTGATGCCTCCCGGGTTTCCTTCGATACCGTAAATTCGGCGGTCTCATAGTTTAGAGGCTGCTGAGCGATTCGTTCCGCGGAGGTGCCCTGTTTCGGGGTGCTCTACCGTCCCCTAGTGGTCGAGAGATTGCGCGTCAGCTATTTCTGCCTATCAGTTGTCCCATTCCCATTATAGGCTGAATCCGACGGTCTCGAATAGGATCGATCGGAACCGGGCTCGTACCATCCGCCAAAGGACCCTCGGTCGTGCCCGCCGTGAGTCTTGGCTCCGGTACGTATCTTCCATTTCTTCGTTCACGCCACTGACTCGGGTTGGAAGCGGGACAATAAGATCCGTGGTCACTACGCTGGTCATGCCATACCCACTGAACATCGGAGGCTCGCTTGTGTCCGATGGCCGGTTGGTCAGCGAAGCTCTTCTTGACCATTTTGCTTCAGTGAGTAGCGCTGGTAGCTATCCTCGACGGTTTCTCGATCATAAGGTCGCCTTTTAGATTTGACCACGTGCGCCATCTACTCTTATAATGCTCTCTTTTCCGTCTATGAGCTGCGGGATGCTTTGTGTCAATGTGGCTCCACCTCTCCCGGTGATGATTGCATCCACTACGACTTTCTCCGTCGTCTCCACCCCCACTCAGTTATTTTTGGTTGACCTCTACAACCTGCTTTTGGTCCTAGGAATCTCTCCGTCTTCCTGGTGTGTGGATTTTTCTACCTTTTCTCAAGCCCGGTAGGGACGGTTTGGACCCCAGCCACTGTCGCCCGATTGCTCTTACGAGCTGCCTCAGTAAGTTATTCAAGAAGATGGTTCAAGTTTGCCTCACTTGGTTTTTGGAATCCAACTCGCTCCTCTCCATTTCAGTTCGGTTTTCGCAGCGGCCGTAGTACTCTTGACCACCTCATTCGTTTGGAAGCCTTCGTTTCACGATACCACTTGGAGAAATGGTGTTTTATGTCATTTATATGATTGGGGTATGAGGGGCTTTTGGCCGGTTTTTATTCAAGAATTTTTATCGTCCCGTAATTTTAAGGTCCGTATTGGGGATGCTTTCTCGGGCTTGCGGGATTCAAGAGGAGGGTGTGTTTTGAGTGTGACATATTTCGCCGTTGCCATTAATAGTCTGGTGTCTACTCTTCCGGAGTTGGTTTTGGCTTCTCTTTTCGTGGATGACTTGACGTTGTTTTGTTCATCTCCCCGCTTACCTTCTGCTGCCCGTTGATTACAACTGGCAATTGGTGCCGTGTCGGGTCGTGCTGTCTCAAAGGGTTTTTGGTCACCAAAACGAAGGCCATGCATTTTTATCGGGGTCGTGGTGTCCTTGGTCCCCCTCCACTCTTCTTGGATGGCACGGCGATTGAATATGTCGCCGTTTTTAAGTTCTTGGGTTTAACGCTTGATAGTAAGCTCACTTGAGTGCCCTATCTGCGTCGCTTGAGTGCGTCCTGTTCGAAAGCTATGGATTTGCTTAGGGTTTTATCCCACACCACTTGGGGTGGTGATAGGCGCACCTTGTGATGGCTTTATTCGGCATTGGTCCAATCCCGGCTGGACTACGGTTGCCAGGTATACTCTTCAGCATCTCCTTCAGCCTTGAAAATACTTGGCCTTGTTCGTTCCCTTGGGTCCCGACTTAGTAGTGGAGGCTTCCACACCACGCCTTTCCCTAGCCTCTTTGTTGAGGGTGGCGTGCTTCCCTTGCGATGCCACCGGTTGCAGTTGTGCCTACGATCCCTGTTTCGTGTTCAGTAATACCCTTCATCCACAGTCCATGAGTGCCTTTTTGCCCCGTCCTCTTCGGCATCTTTTGATCGGCGGCCATCTCTACCCCGGCCTCTGGGGCTCCGAGTTGGGGACCATCTCGCTTCCCGGGGTGTTGACCCTCCCATTCCCGCTCCGGCTTCGTGTTGGAGCGTTCGACCTCCTGAGGTCTGTACTGCTTTTTGGCATTTCGAGAAAGGGTCTACTGACCCTCGTCTTTTAAAGTGCCTGTTTCTTAAACATGCGTGTTCTCATGTTCACCAGCGTCCCATCTGTACTGATGGCTCGAAGTCGGCCGTGGTATCCTCTACGGAGTCTCTTCGGTCCGCCCTCCTTCCTGTAGCATCCGTTTTTACCGCAGAGTCGACGGCCATTCTTTTGGCTTTTAATTTGATTTTATCCCTTGATTCTTCAGATTTTATTGTTTTTAGCGATTCCTGACCTGCTTTGGAGGTGTTTCGTTCTTTTACTTCCACACACCCTTTGGTTTTATGGATTCGCTCCTGGCTGGTCAGAAATGCCTCCTGTTACAGGGTGGCGTTCTTTTGGGGTCCCGGGCAACGAGGCGGCCGATCGACCGCCCAGGAGGCGCCGGATGCAGCCCCTCTGCCCTTTAGTGATTCCTACCCAGTAATCAGGGCGTATGTCTTTTGTTTGTGGCAGATAGATTGGGATTCGTTCCCCTCTTCTAAGCTGTCCCTTATTAAACGCTCTGTCCGTTCCTGGTCCTCTAGTTCTCAGCAACTCCGGTCTTGGGAGGTTGCGAGTTGTGCACACCCGACTCACCCAATGCTATTTAGTTTTGGGTGGAGGCCGAGTTGCCCCTGGTTGTCCCTTTTGCGGTGGCGAGCTGTCTGTGGTTCACATTTTAATAGTTTGGCCCCGCCTTGCTTCTCTTCTAAATTCTTGCTTTGCTACCCTTTCTGGCGTCGCCTTTCCTGCTCGGCTTCACTTTATTTTAACAGAGGACTCCCTTCGGTCGACCTCCCTCCTTACATTTCTATCACGAAGTGGCATTTTATCCCTTTTATAAATGTCTTTCCATTTTTATGTTTAGTTTTATTATTTTATCTTTTATCCTATGCCCTCCCCTGCGGCTGGCGCATGTTATTTGTTTATTGCCCCAGCCGCCCTTGTTTTTAGAATGTGTGCTGTATGCCCGTAATTTAAGTGTGCGTCTCTGTGTGATGTGACTCGATCTTACTACTGGGAGCCCCACCTTTAGGATCTCAGGGGACTGCCAAGAAAGGCAGCCCATAACCAGCCGCTCCCCGTTGAAGCAGTGCAGTAGGGCAAACCCCCTTGGGAGGGAGAGGGAAGACGGGGCCCATCGTCCCCTTCCCTCGAAAGACGTGTTGGATCGAATATTGAACCTAGCGGGGGTCAAGGCATGTGCCTCCTCTCACCCACTATCTAACCCGACTACAGAGAGCGCTCCCAATGGGACCTTTGATGTCCTGGAGGGTGCACATGGAGCGCCCCCTTCCCCGAGATAGACAGGGTCCTTGAGGAAACCCAACCCCAGACAGTAGGACCTTCCACGGGGGCTAATCCGGTCTCGGCTCTAATCACCGAACCCGAGTCCGCCCCTCTGCAAAATCCTCCTCAGACGGCTCGTCTCCAAGACTTTACAAGGAGGGTAGGGATTTCCTCCTCCTGCTGGTGCCCCTGCGACCGCCGGGACCTTCTCAATTTTTGAAGGACCTTGCTGAGGCCGGTCCATCTGTCCCGGGGGCTCCTACCGGTGTCGCAGAGAAGCGGGCTCATTTCCCGCCTTCCTCTCCAAAAAAGAAAACAAAACAGGAAAAAGACTCGGGGTCAACTCTCCATCCGCGGTGGCTGCGGGGACGGATTGCTCTGCTGCCACTTCGGTAAGCGACCGAGCCAGGATCGGCACGTCCGGTCCGAATGAAGAGTCTCTCATTCAGATACTACCCGCGGTTTTGGAGCCCGCTGGCTTCAAACCGTTTCTTGTTATTCACTCGACTGTGGCAGGATGTTGGCTAAGGGCAACATGATCCATGAGAGGAGAGCTTTAGCTAGTTTGATTGGTAGGTAGCCGAAGGTGAGCCATTTCTCTGGCGATTTCGTCGGATACCTCGGAGGCGGCCAAGATTAGTGCTCTTCGAACACTTAATGGCACTCCCGTGAGTGTGACGCCGCACTCTACCATGAACTTCGTGAAAAGAGTAGTTTATGTGAGGGAACTCTTGGACTACTACATAGATGACATCAGCCTGGACAAGCTCCCTGAGTCGGTGCGTGCCGGTTGGTACCGCTACCGCGTGAAGGCATTCGCTCCACTGCTACGGAGGTACTATTACTGTCACCGCTTCGGCCATACTAATCGCTCATGTCGATTTGCAAAGTCGGGGTTACCCGAAGTCTGTGGGAATTGTTCCAAGGCCGCATACGATAAGTACAAATCGTGTGTGGCTAAGTGTTTCACCTGCAGAGAGACACACCCGGCTGCTTCGAAGCAATGTGGTGCATTTCTCCTTGAGAAAGAAATCTGGCCCTTTAGGCACAGGATCGTCTCTCTTTCCGAGAGGCTAATGACTTGGTCCTGCCACCCCCGGCTCTGCCTAGAATATACTAGGCCTCAATAGTAAGAAAAACGCCCTCTGCCTGCCCCTCCAGGCCTCCGAGTACGGTCGTTTCCGCGCCGATTCGGAACCATTCTGCGGGTTCTACCCACCCCAGGCGCTTCCCTGGTAAGGCTGATGGCACAAAGGGTCCACACCCAGCCCCAGCTAAAACCAGGGTCACCCCCCTCTTTCAGCGGGACTGTTTCCCGTAAGCCGAAATGGCCACGCGCCTCCACTGAGTGTTTAGACTCACAGGTGGCAACACCTCTGAAGTTGGTCGCCAGGTCATCTTTCGGAGTTCCCAAAGCTGACCCCCGAAAAGCAAACAGTATTAAAAGAGCTTCGGCTCTTCGCCCACACCCACTGGTAAGCTGGGTGGGTCAGACTATGTGTCCTGCAAAGGAGGGACCACCGCCTTTAAGCTCATCTAAGGTTTCAAGGCTGAGAGAGGAAAAGACTCGCATAGCGAGCTCAACTTCCCTGGATAAATCCTAGAAGGCGACAGCGCATTGTCCCGCCAACAGCGCCCAGAGTTTTGCCTCCGGAAAACGTACAGCTATTCTCGTGAGGGTCTTCTCTTCGAAGAGTGCCCACACATCTCCTCCGAGCTAGGCCTGGAGGGCATATTCCTTAAATGGAATTGCTGCGCACTCCGGGCCAACTGGGAGGAGTTGCGGAGGCTCGTCTCCTCCCGTTCAACGTTAGCTATCGTTTTGCAGGAGACCATGCTGGGAGCATGCCCGCTGATCACCCCGGGGTATAAGGGTTTTGCGACCCCACCACCACGGCGATGAGGGCAGGGCGGTTTGATGTGCGATTTACACCCGGCATGATGTCTCCGTTCTTCTCTTCACTTTAGATACCTACTTTCAAACAGTAGCTTTGTAGCTGCACCTGGATAGGAGCTATACTGTTATTTCCGCGTACATTCCACCGTCAGCTGACTTCCGCTGCGTCGTAGCATGGTTGCCGAGACCCTTTCTCTTGCTCGAAGATCTGAACGGTAGACACCTCAATTAATCCCAGGGGTCAAGTCAGCTTGAGATGGGTGTCTTAAATGTGCTTAAATCTATCTTTGTGCTCTCCGGATGCACAGCTTGTTTTTGATTGGGGGTGGTCGATGACCTCCATGGTAGAGATCACTTTCCCATTTAAATATCATTTTCTGGGCTGCTGGCGCCTGAGAGCCCACCCCGGTGCTGCTTGGCGCGGTGGTCTGCATTTTTGGAAATGACTGAATTCTCTAGCTCAGTCGAGGAGTTTAGGTCGGTAGATGAGGCCGTTGAGTTCTCCGGCAACCTCATTGTCGCGGGCCTAACTACTATTCCTAGAAGATTGGCCGTTTTGCACGCCGACCACTCCCGTGGTGGTCAACCGAGTGCAGGAGGTGCATGTCCTCTCTGCCTTACTGCAAATTAGGGAATCCCTGTCTCTGGTTGATTTAAACACACTGATTGGGTCTGGGAAAGTTGTTGGTGCATTCTTCCTTCACTAAGCACTATTATACTTTTTATTAGTATTAGCTATTATCATCATTGTTATTATTTAGTATTATTTTTATATTAGTATTATGATTATTATTAGTATATTAGCATTATTATTTGTCGTGGTACAACACTCTATACCATACACTACTACTATATTATGTGGGCGGTGACTTGACCACCTACTGCAACGCGAACCTTTGAAGAACTTCGCAAGGATTAACGACTGACTAAGAGGTCACACTTGAGCTGTTGGGTTTCAAATCCTTAGTAATCAGACACAGTGCATAATTGGTTGGCGAGATTACTTGAATAGGCCGAGAGTATCGTTCAAGGTTAGTTAAAGATAAAACTACAGAAATATAATTTATTTACAAAGATCAAAATAAGAATAATAATAATAGGCAAAAGGGAATTATTTAAATTAAAATAGTCTCTTGATTATTTTTATGAGGAGGGATTCTCAAATGGAATTAATTGATTAATGTAACTAGGCTCAGATCAAAAGGGGGAACTTGACAATACTAATAATGGAGGGGGTTTCAGTCGTACGGGTCGGTGACTTCGAGGAAGGTCCTTTTTGCGATGAGGCGAGTAGGGAACGATCCGATGAGGCAAGTGGGGCACGATCCGAACCAACATTCCGATGAAGATAGCCAATCTTTAAAGATGACGCTTGACGGGAGATGTCGGATTACTCGTAATTCCACTGGAAGAGGAAACTTCTTTTCTTCAAAGGTAATCGATGGATATTTTCATCGGTTCGATTAAACGAATGGAGACTGTCGTACAACTTCAAAGGTTTGCTGTTCACAGAAGCTACCAATTGACTCCTGTAGAATTACGCCGGAGAAAGTCATGCTGTCTGACGAACGCTCACGGGACTTACTTGAGACGATGAGGATGGCGTTGACGTGCGGGCTGGACTCCTCGAACTACAGTGAAACCAAAATATTTGTATGCCTGATTCTGAAGGCAAGGGGGAGTTTGAAGAAAAGTCACAAGCTCCAGACATCTTAATCCGGAGGCGGAGTCGATTCATCATTTAGCAGCAAGGTGTGAGAAACCGGTGCTTCCCCCGCCTCGCCACCGGAAGGGAGGGGGAGGCTTGCACGAGTTGGCAGGATTGGGGAATATTTGCTCAATGCGCTCAGGAGTCCTAATTCGTGAATCTTCGAACAGCCAGTGACGTTCTCCATGGCTGGAATACCATCGCACCTAGTCTCCGATAAAATGGGGGAGGGGGGGGATCAGAGGTTCTTTTACACTTTACACCCCTCCCAGGATGTCGTAGAGAGGACCCAAAGGAGTATCCGGCCCAGAGTGAGAGCGGACGTACGCCATACGCCCGTGTCACTCCTGGAACGACCTTCTCAGAAGTCGCAAAGAGGGGTGCCTCCTCGCCAACAAACAAGCCGAGAAACGTAAGGGCGTAGAGAGTCCTACAGTCGGGGACTCGCTGAAAGTTCTGTTCAATGCGAGGTCCATCAGGGACAAATTTCCTGAGCTCCGTGGCCTCATAGCGACGGAAGAACCCGAAATGGTAGCCATAACAGAATCGTGGATAAAAACCTCAAACCGAGACTTTGAAGGCGAATTCACGGTTCCTGGCTACCAACTCTTCCACAAAGATAGGCCAGACAGAGAGGGTGGCGGTGTAATGTTGTATGTCAAGGATACAATCGAATCTACGAACTCCAACATTATATCCGACCACAAGCTCCTAGGCGTTGACCTAGAGATAGGTCCTGTCGGATACAGGATCCTGCTGCTTTACAGACCCCCTTCCCAACCCGTTGAGAAGGACAGGGAACTGTACCTGCTGCTGGGTAAGCTTGTTCAAGGCAGTGTGTGCATCGTTATGGGCGACTTCAACAGCCAAGTTGACTGGGAAACCAGAGCAGCCTGTGGCGAGAGCGCGCTACTCCTGGAGTTCGCCAACAACGAGTTCCTCACTCAATGGGTCAGAGAACCGATGAGAGGAGACAATCTCCTCGACTTGGTCTTCACCTCTGAGAATGATATCGTTGAGGATGTCTCTGTAGGCGAAGAGCTCGGTGGCAGTGATCACCAGCTAGTTGGATTTACCGTCAAGATCCCGAAGGTAAGGTCTGTTGCCAGTCAATCAAAGAAACTTGACTTGAGAAGAGCAAACTTTGCAAGCCTTCATGCTGGGCTGAATGATATAAGGCTAGCGGTATGCCAAGATGTTGAGGATTAGTGGAACAATTTCAAAAATAAGTTCATGAGTCTTCAATTAAGTTGCATCCCTCTGAAATGCCTCCGTCGGTCTTCTGTTCAACCAAAGTGGTTTAATCGAGAAATCGGCCAACTGCTTAGGGAGAAGAGAAATGCGTACCGGCGATCGAAGATCTCGGGGTGCCTTTGACGAGTACCGGAGGATAGCCAGAAGAGTGAAGTCCAGCATAAGGGCGGCTAAGCGTACTGAGGAACTCCGAGTGGCGAGACTCTGCAAGGAGAATCCTAAGGAGTTCTTTGGCCATGTAAATAGCCGTAAACCAATCCATCGTAGGATTGGGCCCTTAGTGGACGAGAGGGGTGCATTAACTCACTAAGATGCAGAAAATGCTAACCTGCTCAATGACTACTTCTCTTCAGTGTTTACTAAAGAGTGTAGTCCCAGCCCACGGATTCCTCTTTGGTGGTCGGGGGGGGGGGAGCTGGAGGCAATGTACTTCACCGAAGGAGAAATAAAGAAAAAGATCGCTGACCTAAAGACGAATAAGTCCCCTGGACCGGACGGGTTTCTATCTAAGGTGTTGAAGGAAGTTTGCGATGAAGTATCACGACATATGTGCGCTATCTTTAACACGTCAATCCGTACCGGATGCGTTCCTAGAGACTGGCGTGAGGCGGAGGTGACTCCGATCTTCAAGAAAGGAGACCCAGCCATCCGTCACACTACCGACCAATCAGTTTGACTTCGATAGTTGGTAAACTCATGGAAAGCATGATAGTGGACAAGATAACGTCTTATTTAGAGTCAAACCTGCTACTAAAGAGTTCCCAGCACGGCTTCCGAAGGCAACGGTCATGGCTGACCAACCTTGTGGAATTCTTCCACTTCGTCTTCAGTGAGCATGATCGGGATAAAGCGGTGGATGATGTGTACCTGGACTTTCAAAAGGCCTTTGACAAGGTACCACACCGCCGCTTTCTCCGGAAAGTGCGTGCGCAGGGCATAGACGGCAAGGTAGCAGGTTGGATAGAGAGATGGCTAAGTGACAGACGGCAACGAGTAGTGGTGAATGGACGGGTCTCTGAATGGGCGCCCGTATCTAGCGGTGTCCCTCAAGGTTCCGTCCTGGGACCACTACTGTTTATTAGCTATGTCAACGACATGGACGGTGACATGGTTGCCAAGATTTCCAAATTTGCTGACGACACCAAGCTTGGTATCAATGTGGCCTAGGAGGGGAACACTGCGCGCCTCCAAGAGGACCTTCAAAGGATTGGAGAGTGGTCGGACACGTGACAAATGTCTTTCAACGTGGGAAATGCAAAGTAATGCATATCGGCACCGAAACCCCAAATCTCAGTACATCCTTAAGGGCACTGCTCTTGAATCGAGTGACACTGAGAAGCACTTGGGGGGTGGGGGGTAATTATCACTAGCGACCTCAAGTTCTCGAAACAGTGCATCGAGGCAGAGAAGAAAGCCCAAAGGATTTTACGCTACATAAAGCGCCAGTTTGGATACCGTAACAAGGAGATAGTACTTTGTCTGTACAACTCCCTCGTTCGGCCGCACCTGGAGTATGCCGTACAATTTTGGAGTCCTTCGTTACGAAAGGACATCGCAAGGTTGAAACGCGTACAAGCCAGGACAACCAAGATGATTCCCTCTATCCGACGTAAAAGTTATGAGGATAGACTAAGGGAATTAGATCTGTTCTCGCTGGAAACCCGTAGACTGCGTGGTCAGCTCATCGAAGTTTTCAAAATATTTCGAGGGTTCGACAATGTTGCCCACCCGGATATTTTCACACTGAGTGAGAACAGAACGCGCAATCATGGCTTCAAACTTAAACTGAAGCGTTACAACCGCAATATGTGTGGATTTTTTTCACTCACAGTATCTGCGGTAAGTGGAACGCACTTCCAGTGGAAGTTGTCAATAGTGAATCTGTTGACCAGTTCAAGTCAAGACTAGACAAGGTCTTGAAAAGTGGCCGTTTAGGGACGCAAAACAATTGAGCAACGTTGCACCCGCTCGATTGCTAGTCGAAAGGTACCCTCTTTGAATGGACTGTAAGATCTCCTAGGTTACTTCCTTTCCTTGTTACTCCTTCTTACTCCCTTCAATACGATGGAACTTTTCTGAGATAGAGAGAAGAACAAGTGACATCGCAAATTTGGATAGGAGGAATTATTATTGAGGCGTCAGACTTATAAAACAAAAACGGGGGACCTGACCTGCATTCGACAGGCTTACAAAAAGGCTATGATATGGATCTGAGTAAAAAATATAAATGGTTCGACAAAAAGAAAACATTTAAATTAAGCAACCAGATTAGAACTTTGTCTAAAAGCGTAGTGGAACAACAACACAAAAAAAATTATATTATATAAGTATCTACAGTGACCATAGATTACATATGTACAAAATTAAAAAGAAATAATATATACATGATTAGCTTACGGGTTTACAGGCGACCTATAATTTAGTGGATTAGCCAGCATTGTCGGCTAAGATTATCAGCTGCATAATTCTCGGTACCACGTTAATACCAAACTTTAAAATGATATTGTTGGTGTATCAAAAGTCATCGCATTTTACTTCAGTTCTGGCTCTTAGTATTTCAGAGGTAAGACAAAGGGCGATGGTCCATTTCGACAACAAACTCTTTCCCTATTAAATACATGCTAAATTTGGTAATACTCCATACTGTAGCTAAAGCTTCCCGTTCTATTACCCAGGAATTACGTTCACGGGGAAGTAGCTTTCGGCTCGCGTAAGCCACCGGGTGGCTTTCACCTTGGTTGGTGTATTGGAGCAGCACGCATCCAATTACTTCGTCACTCGGATCCGTCAGGATGCCCAAGGATTTAGAGGAATTAGGGAGCCTCAAAATGGGGGCGGACGCTAGCTTGTCCTTGAGCTGCTGCAACTTGGCAGTAGCTTTGGTAATCCATAAAAGGGGATCTCTTCTGAAGGCGGGCACTTAAAGTGGCGGAAACAGACGCGAAGTTAGGGATAAATTACGGTAAAAGGAGGCCGATCCCATGAATGACCTCGGTTGTTTCTTCGTGCAGCAAGGGGCATCTCGACAATGGCTTTGACCTTTTCGTCCTGGGGACCTATCTGATTTTTCGAGCGAACAGCTCTTGAGTAGTAAGGTCGATGTTATGCTCAAATTGATTGGAGCAACCGCGAGTCTCGGAGATGATTATCTTCAAATCCATTAAACAATTGCAGCTGACTCTTTTGAAGAGGCGCTAGCCTGGGGAAGACATCCAGCACGGAGGATGATGATTCCGGGAGTCCAGGTAAAGATGGGATAGGGTAATCACCATCTTGCTCAATGCATACTACTTGCACGACATTGAGGGGGTCAGCGGGATACATCGCTCCTAAAAGGGGACTCTTCATCGAGGGCCACAATATTGTTGATACACGCTTGCCGGTAATATGTCTTCAACATATTGATGTGGAAAACCTTATTTCCTGAAGGGGAGTCAAATTAGGTAATCCACTGATCGTTTTACCTCTAAAACGAAAAGGGGCCCTTCCACTGGCTCAGGAGTTTATTATTCTCCATGGGAAGTAGCAACAGCACCTCTTCACCAGGCTTAAAACTTCTTTCCTTCGCCTTTAAATTGAAATGAGTTCGATACTTCTCCAAATTTACCTCAGCATTTTGTTACGCGATGTCGGTACAAATCTCGAGGCGTTTTCGGAGGTCTAGGAGGTACGAATAGGAGGATTATATTTAGTTATCCAGGCGGGGATTGGTGAAAAGTTCCTTTAAAATAGCAAGGGGGCCTCGAATATTACGGCCATGCAGTAATTCGAAGGAGGCGAATCATAGGGTCCTATTGGGGATTTCACGACACGCAAACAGTGTCACGGGTAAAAAGCGGTGCCATTCTCGGGGCTGATCGATACACAATTTTCTGAAGATTGATATCAATGTGCCATTTAGCTTTTCGCAAACTCCGTTTGCGGCTGGGCGGTATGGGGTGGTAAACGGAGGTTTTACCATGAGGAGCTTGCCGACATACTCCATAAACTCGGGAGTTTAGGTCGGTAGATGAGGCCGTTGAGTTCTTCTCCGGCAAACTCATCGCCGTGGGCCTGACTACTATTCCTAGGACGTCTGGCCGTTTTGCACGCCGACCGCTCCCCTAGTGGTCGGCTGAGTGTGAGACGGCCCTCAAACAGAAGCGTTATGCCTACATGCGCTATAAGCGCCGCCCGAACGATTTCACTGTCGCTGAATTTCGTCGGGCTAGGGCTAGGTTCAGGTATATTTCGAAACACGCCCGCCGCTCTTCTTGGCGGGCATACGTGTCTTCACTTAACGGAAGACCCCTTTAGCTGAGGTGTGGAAGCGAGTCAAAAGGATTCGGGGCAAGTTCTCGCAAGACCCCCTTCCCGTTCTCCAGGAGAATGGGACCGCAATCTCGGACCCCGCGTCCGTGGCGGAATCCTTCGCGACCGCTTTTTCTGCATTCTCTAGCCGTGATGCTGCTCCGCCAGCATTCAATGCACGTCGTGATGTCGCGGAAGGCCGCCGGCTGGACTTTACCTCCAGAGGCGGAGAACCCTTCAACGACAAGTTTACTGTAAGCGAGTTGCGTTCCGCTCTCACTTCGTGCGCGGACACCGCCCATGGTCCGGACGATGTCCCGTACCCCATGTTTCGACACCTAGGTGAGCGAGGCATTGCCTTTCTGTTAGATTTGTTCAACAGGATCTGGGTGGAAGGTCTTCTCCCAGACTCCTGGCGAATCGCTACTGCCTTTCGAAAACCGGGGAGAGATCACTCTACTCCGACCGGTTTCCGCTTAATCTCTCTAAACTCTTGCGTGTGCAAGTTGATGGAGAAATTGGTAAATGTTAGATTAGCCTTTTTCCTGGACAGCGGAGGCCATCTGTCTTCCGCACAGTGCGGCTTCCGTAAGTTCCACTCCACGTCGGATGCTCTGCTCCGACTGGAAAATGCCGTCTGCGAGGCTTTCCTTCGTAGACAGCACTACGCCACGGTGTTTTTCGAACTGGAGAAGGCCTATGATACCGCATGGCGATACGGTATCATGGAGACTCTCCACACGATGGGGGCGAGGGGACGCCTCCCAATGTTTATATCTGAATTTTTGCGAGATCGTCGATTCCGCGTACGGGTGGGGGGAGCCCTCTCCGGCCCAAAGGAGCAGGAAGAGGGTGTCCCGCAGGGAAGTGTCCTCAGTGTCACACTCTTTGCCCTGAGCATCAACGGCATCACCTCGGTGCTGCCGGGAGATGTTCTCGCTACGCTATACGTGGACGACCTTTCGATCTCTTTTGGCGCGGCCCAGATGCCAACTCTGGAGCGTCGACTCTAACAGGCATTGAACCGCGTCTCTCGCTATGCCGAAGCGCACAGGTTTCAGTTTTCTGTGGCCAAGACTAAGGTGGTGCACTTCTGCCGCCATCCACGGCTTCACCCCGACCCAGATTTGTTTCTTAATGGGGTGCGCCTGGATGTAGTTGAGTCACACCGTTTCCTTGGTCTTGTATTCGACCGACGCCTCACCTGGGAGGCTCATATTCGCAGCCTTAGGGTCTCTTGTACCCGCGCCATGGACATTCTCCGTTCCGTGACGTTCAGCGCTTGAAGCGCTGATAGGGCTACTGCCTTACTTTTTTATCGATCCTTTGTTCGCTCGAAGCTCGACTACGGATGCGAGTTTTAAGCATCCGCAGCCGAGCGTTTATTGCGGAAGGTGGATTCGATCCACCACACCGGCCTTCGCCTTGGGACCGGTGCCTTCCGCACTTCCCCCATTGAGAGCCTGTTGGTCGATGCTGGGGAGATGCCACTTGCTCTGCGCCGCGTGCAGTGTATCACTCGACTGTACGCGCGAGCCCGGCGCCTCCCTCAGTCGCCAACAGCTCTCACTGCATCCGCAGCTGATCTCGATGGTGCCTATGCCGTCGAGAGACGCCAGTCATACCGTAAGCCTTTTGGGTTTAGGGCGAGGAAACTCCTTCGAGAGGTAGATATCGCTCTCGGGCCGGTGGCGCCCCTGGTTTTGCCCAGGACGCCACCCTGGAGGGTACCACAATTGGCTATTTGTCGCCACGCCTCTGCTCCTAAAGCTTGTACTGCGCCGGGAGTATTGCGTTTGAACTTTTTGGAGCACACATCGTGTCACGCTGGAACCGTGCCAGTGTATACGGATGGCTCCAAGTCCCAACAGGGGGTCGGCTTCCACGCCGTATCCCCTCTGTTTGAAGTCAGCGGGGCTCTACCAGGCGCTGCGTCTGTCTTCACGGCCGAGCTGGTGGCAATACACCACTCGGTACGGGAGATTACGCGACGTGCCAGGTTCGGAGACCGGATTGTGATCTATAGCGACTCAAAAAGCACCCTGAGTGCTCTCGGGGCATTGGAATCTCCGCATCCCCTGGTTCGCGATATCCGTGACGCCACGGTTTTGGCGAGCCGGGCAGATGTCGAGATTATCTTCTGCTGGGTTCCTGGACATGTAGGAATTGCGGGGAATGAGCGTGCCGATGAGGGCGCCGAAGAGTCCGCGAGGACTCTGCGACCGGACCAGCGTTTCGCTCTTCCTCACACCGACTACATGGCAGGAATACGGGCAGCTCTTCGGAACTCTTGGCAAAGAAGATGGGAGACGGTCGAAGGGAACTTAAAGTTGCGTGCCATTGCGCCGCGACTGTTCCCATGGACCTATCCCCCAATGCCGCGGTGGCTTCAGGTTGCTTTCTGTCGTCTTCGAATCGGACACACTCGTGTGACGCATCGCTACTTGATGGCGTTCTCGCCTGCGCCCTATTGCAACGACTGCGTCGTCCCCCAGACTGTTCGGCATATTCTTGTCGAATGTCCCAGTCTGAGTGATCTTCGCGCACGATACCTGTCTCGGTACCGGGATGGGCGGGGTCGCTACCGCCTTTCCCTTGTACTCGGGACGAGTGCGTGCACCATGACTGGTGGACTTTTGACTTTTTGGGGGAGGCCTGCCTTCTCCCCTTTATTTAAGGTTCTTTTTTTGTTATTGTTTTGTTTGTAGGTTGCACTCTCCTGCACCGGGGTGAGGGGGACCTCCCCCCGCTGCCGGAGATTGCTTCGATTGTTAAGTTTTTCCAATTTATATCATTGTTAAGTTTTCATATTTTTACTTTAAAGTAGCCTAGTTCTAGGCTGTCGTGTTTTTCGGCGACTTAGGCCCAAGTGGGTAGTTGCCAGATGGGCTCCATAAAATTATATTACCATAAACTCGGAGGTAAATTGCCTTCCTCGATCCGACAATACCTCTTTCGGAATTCTTACCCGAGAAAAAATGGAAATGAGGTCTTCGGCACACGAAACACTATCAATGTGCTTAAGGGTAACTGCCTCAGGAAAACGGGTAGCGAAATCTACCAAAGTGATAACGTAACTGTGTTCTTCACTAGACTGGAGATGAATAGGGCTAATAAGATCAATGGCCACATGAGAAAAAGGTTCCGAGATGATCGAGCTTTTCTGAAGGGTGGCTGGCTTCACGCGCCCTTTTGCTGATGTCCTTTGGCGGGCATCGCATGATTCGCAGTACTCTGCAATTTCTCTAGCCGCACCTGGCCAATAAAAATATTTTAAAACCCTCTGAGCGGTTTTGTTATGACTAAAAGGACCGGAGAATAAACTACCGTGAGAAATCGGGTTGACGTGAGAGCGGGGAACACACAAGGTGTGTCTTTCAGGTTTGGTTCCATCGGAACATTTACGATGTAACAGCTCATCCTTGACAAGGATGATATGCTTTTTCCACCACGGAAGACTTGCTCCTGAGTCCTGGCTTTCTCTCAAGGGGGGGGGATGAGGTGAGTTGCGCACCACTTCTGGGTACGGGCAAAATCCTCGTCCGGAGAGTCTCCATCCCCGGATCGACGGGGTTTTCTAAAGGAACGGGTTTCCTGGGAAGCCTTGGCGGCCTGGGCACGGGTTTTGCTACCTGGTTACTTGTATCCTGGGGTCTCTGACCAATTAGTACAGAGAAAAACTTGATTGGGGCTGCTACCACTTCAACCCAACCAGTCAAATATTCGCATTCGATGTTGCATTTAACAATAGGAAAACTATTCGCTCGGCCGAGGTAATCATGGACCACAGCGAACATTTGGTGGTCAGGAGCGACCAGGGGAAGTTAATTCTCGGATACCACGTTGCATTTGCACCCAGTGTCACGTACAAGGGTGGACACACGGCATCCGTTCATGGCTCCATTTTCAAATTTCAAAGCACTGGGGGAGTCTTATTAACGAAGTAATTTACTTGGTGACCGGAGTTGTAGGTCGACGAGAGAGACGTAGTGGTATCCTGGAGAGACGGGGTAGGAGCAGGAGTGGCACTAACTTGGTGTACCTGATGGGAGGACACACTTCTAAATTCGTAATTTTTATGGCAGTTCGTGCGTACTTGACCGTTTATTCCGCACGTAAACAGACTATCTGCCTTCTGGGAAATAAGGACGCGAGAGGAGTGGTAATTATTGGCTTAATGTTTCTTGGTTCCGAAGAAGGGAGATTCCTGAGCTTCGAAGGGCCTTGAACTTTCAGGAATTTAGGGTTTTTTCTTGGAGGGGAGCTGGAGTTATTAATCTTAAACGGGGGAGGCTTCTTAGAAACCTTGGGCTACAAGTTATGGCTACTTGCATAAACATCAGCCTCTTCTAGGCATTCCTTGAACGTAGAGCAGAGCTTGTCCTTAACGAAGGCACGGATTTCGTGAGTCAGTGAAGCTAAGAATTGATCTATTAAAACGAAGTCCAGAGGGGACTCTTACTCTTGGGCAACTTTACACGCCTTTAACCAACATTGGAGGCGTTTCTGGAGGATGTACCCAAAATGGCGAAACGTCTAACTGACGTGGGGGGGGGGATCTTTTCGTAACGGAAACGGGCACGATAAAAGTCTGGGGTCATATATACGGCAGCTAAGAGTTCAGACTTGAGGGTAGAGTAGTCCACAGTGGACTCTGAGGGAAGGGAAATGAATATGTCTCTCAACTGTGAGTTTAGGAGGGGGAGCACTTTGGCGACACCATCTGACTCTATTTCCCAATTGTTGATTTCAAAAATATTCTTGAAATGTGTAAGATATGATCTAAAATCTTCCTTAAAGACGGGTAATTTTACTGACTGGGACTATGGAGTTTCGGTCCAGGAGTTAACTGACATCGACTCCAATTGATTACGGCTTAACTCCAGTTCATGCTGCCTTATTATCTCACGCTCTTCCATTTCTCGTTCTACTCTTAGTTCTTGTTTCTTCTCTCTTCTCTTTCATTTCTCTCTTCCTGAATATAAGTTAATAATTCTCGGCCTGACAGGCACAACGACTTTCCTTGACTCGTGAAACTGTCAAACGAAGAAGACATGTTGTTGGCATACTAGGGGGAACGTAATGCACAAACGGGGCTATTGACGTAACGGAATTCCTCGGCAATATACGTAAAACCTAACGTTTCTCCCAAAAAAATATTTAAAAATTATACTACTAAAGGGGGCAGAGGTTGTTCTTTTACATTATTCAATATTATTCAATAGTAGTATTAATATTATGGCTATACCCTTAACCTTTTCTACCCGCACTTTGTACTAGGAGGAATTTTTTTTGCATCTCTACCGAGTTCTGTCCGGTAGCCATGCTGGACTTCATGCTACTCTTGAGTCACCTAGCACCAGGGTATATCATACAAGGTGACCCACCTATCTCTACTTCTCGTTATTACATGCCTTCCTACCACTTTCTACATTTGCACTCCAATCTACAGATATTCTGGATGTACGCCTCACTTTCGTCTTCTTATAAGCCTTAGTCGAGGAGCAGTGTATACATTAACGATCCTATTGTTTGAATCCTGTAAGGGGCATGGCGATTTACTTTCCTGAGCGCCGTGCTGACATGACTCGGCGCCCCGTCCAGCCCTAGCTTCGCCTCAGACATCTCCTTTCAGGCAGTAGCTGTGCAGCTGCACCTGAATAAGCGGTATACTGCTATTTCTGCGTACATTCCACCTTCAGCTGACTTCAACGCGGGGAACTTCCGCAGCGTCATGGCACGATTGCCGAGGCCCTTTCTCTTGCTCAGGGATCTGAACGGTAGCGCAGGCGGGCGATTTTCAAATGGCGGAGCGTCCCGAGAGAGTGTCCAATTCGAAGACGACAGAAAGCAACCTGAAGTTGTTGCGGCATTGGGGAATAGGTCCATGGGAACAGTCGCGGTGGATTGGCACGTAATTTTGTTTCCCTCAACTGTCTTCCATATTCTTTGCTAAACAGCTTGGAAAACTGCTTGTATCCATGCCCTATAATCGGTGTGAGGAAGAACGAAGCGCGAGTTTGGTCGCCCAGTCCTCGCGGACTCTTTGGCGTGCTCATCCCCCGCAATTACTGCATCTCCAGCAAGCACAAGATAATCTCGGCATCTACACGGTTCGACAAAACCTTGGCGTCACTGATATCACGCAACTGGGGTTGCAGAGGTTCTAATGCCCCGAGAGCACTCGGAGCGCTATGTGATCAATATAATTCACAATCCAGTCTCCGAACCAGCTATGTCGCGTTATCTCCCGTACCGATAGGTGTGTTGCAACCGGTTAGCTAGGCCGTGAAGACAGACACAGCGCATACCCGAGCCTAGGTGACATTTAGCCATCTCCCCAAGACATCACCTTCCATTTCGAGGCACCTTTTCTCCTGTCTTGGGCCGCCAAACTGATATCCGTCGGGGAAGAGAGAGGGGCACGTACAGTGAACCCCTTTTAACTCTATATGCACGCCAGCAAGACTTTAGAGCGCACGGGCCGGCGGGTGCTGGCATCTCTTGTTCCCCTTAAGGGTGGGGGGGGGCTATCGAGCCGGTCGATTATGAGCCACTGGCGTGCTCTTTTGGCAGTCCCCTGTGAAAGTAAAGCGGCGACTCGAGAGAAGTAGTTGTCGTAGGCTTAGCAGAGGAGTAAGCATCCTCACCAGTCATACATGATTGGAAGGTTCCCTGAGAAATGATATTAGGGAAGAGGAGGCTCATTTTCGTATGTGGAGCTGTTCGAGGGCGGCTACGGCGATTGCAGAGGGGAAGGTAAAGGGCGAGATTTAAGTTCATAATTTTCATACATTTCTATGGGACCCTATTAGTATCACGTAGCGCAAACATTCATCGTCCCACAAGTAAGCCCCTCAAAATAATAATAATAAAGATCCAAGTTCTTAAGCTATTATAGAATCAATAACAAATCTAAGGTAATACTTAAGTTTATGGACGCATGCTATCGGAGGCTGATTCTGGGCTACAATTTTGGCTTTATGAGGTCAGACGGTAGCTTTGAATGTGCCACTTCACGGCGTTGTATTTGTTTTGCTATTTGTTTTGGAGGTATCTATTCTTTATTATTTAGTAAGTGTCTGCACTTCTACTCGATTATATTAATTAGTAATGTAATGAATTTGGTAATACTTCACTTTAAGGGCGCTATTTCTGGGCTACGATTTATATCTTTATTGCGTCAGATGGTAACCTAATCTGGATATGACCAATCACGGCGTTTTATTTGTTATTTTGTTTTTAACCTTTATTATTTAGTGAATTCCTGGACTTCAACTCAATTATATTATTTAGAAATGTATTCGATTTTTGTATGTTTAGTAATGTATGACATTTTTTATGTTTCGTTTACCTAAAGTAAACCATTATTTTCACACACTAGAACCCTTGATTCGACTTTATTTCAAACATTGGCAACCCTGAAGCCTTAGCAGTTAAAAGAGCGCGGTTCTTGTGCATTCCGTTTGTTTAACTTTATTACGACTTTTGCTAATTCCTCGGTCAATTTAATAGGTGCATAGATCATGGCCTCATTTTAATAGCGAAAATATGCAACATGTGTAGAAAAGAAGCGCGGCTCGATTATAATAGTGAAAGGTAGAGATGATTTAGCTTTTGCCATTAAATGATTATTTATTAGGTAATTTAAGACGACGAGAGCGCCGCCGACATTTAGCAATCGCCTTGTGCATTCAAATCTGATGTTAGCCTTTCGAATTAGGAATATTGCGAGTTTTTTTTTTAAGGAGCATGATGATACAACAGACTCGGGGAAGGGGTTCCAAAGCTCAATAACACGAACAGGAAAGAAGCGAGATCTAACATTAGTTGCAAAACGTGGCATAAAGATCTTCTTGCTACGACCTCTAGTATGGTTGTAAGCTGCTTGCATGAATAGGCCATTTAGGTGAGGACAATGACCATTTAAAATTTTTCACACAACAAACATAGCGCGAATCAATCTCACCTTAATTGAATACAAGTTAAGATATGACAATCGCTCAGCATAGGAGTAAAATGAGAGTCCAGCAATCTTTTTTGTCCATCTCCTCTTAACTGATTCGAGCAATCGTGAATCACCCAAATATCCAGTGTTCCACAAAACACTACCAAAGAAGTTGTTGAGGGCAGAAAAATAGTCATTTACTGATATGTCATTGAAGACAAAACGGCTATGAGCTACTTGGTGAGCAAAAGGGTCATGCGGAAAACCTTCCTCAAAAAAAGTGAGTCGCCATATGATTGGCCATCATCTCAGCATCACTGAACAAAGATCCATTCACTAGAAGAGGACCAACCAATGGTCGATTAACTTTCTTTTTCTTCAAGTATGAATGGAGGCGTTTGGAATCATTATTAGTCAACAAGGAATATTATATTTGGATAGTGCTCTTCTTACATTATCTTTATATGATATGTTAGCATCTCTAAACCCTAGCCAGGCTTGTACTGTTTGAGGAGAATTACAACCAAGTAAAGACCTGACATGTTTATAGTGTCTCCATGCAGAAGTTTTCTGCCTTGAAAGGGCATTGCATATGTTTCTGGTCCATCGTATTTTTTTGGACATGGACGACTTAATCTGAACAAAAGTATTAAAAGACTTTTTAACAAAATATTAGTGAATTTAGAAAAAAAATACGTCAGGATTATAACCATAGAATTCACTTTCCCAGTCAATAAAAATCAAATAATTTGAGAGCACCAAAGTCAAAATGAAACCTGTCATAGAATACAGGATTCGGTAAGGGAGATGTGGAAAGGACACTACATATAAACAATATTCCTACGTGATCACAGCATGGAAGAGACCAGTGCAGTTCAAATCAGAAATTCGATCATGCACCGAGGTCAGAACTAGATCGTGGAGACCATGGCCCTGGCACTAAAATTGCACTAGCAAAGTGCCTCGCAGGAATAGGAAGAATGGTAACAAATGTCATTGCGGTTACACACAGACACACACACACACACACACATATATATATATATATATATATTTGTAAACTGGTCAAGGAAGTAGGCCGAAAGCCGAGAATTCAGATAGCAGCAAAATTTGGCGACAGTGTATTAAAAACGAACATTTCTCGTCTGGAAATGGAATTAACCCAGACAGCTGTCTGCGTCTCAGGAATGATAAAATTATATCGAGAAAGTGAGTATAGAAGCTCTGCAGCGCTACATATATATATATATATATATATATATATATATATATATATATATATATATATATATATATATATATATATATATATATATATATATATATATATATATATATATATATATATATATATATATATATATATAACACTAAAAGTTTATCTATTTTTTCTTAATTATATATTCGTAAAAAGTCTTCAAAAACAATTGGCAACATTTTTGGCAAAATTTACACCAACGTACTAACGCTTCCAAATATTCCGCATGGGAAACAAAATTTTCACTTGTTCTCTTGCCAGCACAAAGCATCAAGGTCAGTTGAATTCTTTCTCCATTTTATCCTTAAGTTTCACAAACAAAAACGCACTGTGTAATTCTTTATATTTCCTTTCCAGACATTCCAAAATTTCCCCTTTTAACAATCGTGATTTCAATTAGTTACAAATACATTTCAATTAGTTATGAATAGATTTCAATTAGTTACAAATACATTTTAATTTACTAGCTATATACCATTACCTTTGTAACTATTTACCACTCATAAGTTGCCTAGCAAAATATTATTATATTTACCATTACCTTTGCGACCTATTTACCCTTACCTTGTTACCTACTTACCATTACCTATCTACCTTACACCAAGTTTAGTCACGACGAAAATTCAGCATTAAACTCTTTGTATAATTAAGTTCAAATTTAACCAATATAATTTCAAATATGTTCCATTCTTGTTAATATATAATAATATATGTTTTGTTCTATGCTCGTTGTATTTCAACCATTCCTTAACGATTTCGTCTCCAACCATTAAGCCTAATTTCGCCATAAACTTAGCCGCTCGAGCCTTTTTTTACGATTCAATAACTCTCCTCAAAAACTTATAGATATAGGTTTATTGTGAGGTATCTATCTAGGCACACACCACGATGGCCCTATATCTATAAGTGTAATTTTTTAGGCGCCATGAATCAATGACCTTCGGAGGCCATGGGATAAGCAATATCCCGCCCATTGGGCGGAGATAAAAACTGTAATCCTGAGGCCACGCCTCCTATACTATTTATAGAAGAAAAATGGAGAATTCAAGGAGATTCATTCACTCTTGGGTAGACAGTTAAGTTAGATAGACGATCGATAGTAAAGAACTAATTATGGTTCGTTTAGCGTAGCGAAGCCCCCGTTGTACCGCCAGAGTCTTTTTCTCGTAACACTCGCTTCCCTGACAGGTAGTGAAATATTCCCTCACCTTAATCGTGTAAAAGCGAGCCTCCTTTTGCTTGTGTTTGTTGGAATTAAACATTTTTTCGTAATTCCTGTCAGTCCTTTCTCAATCACAAGCCTTCGGTAAGCCCAACCAAGCCGGAATATTATTTGAGTATCTTTAGAGTCAGATACGAGATTAACGCCACCTATCACCTCGTGGGACTTGAGGGACCTCTCCAAAATATCCGCCTCATTTTAACCTTAAACTGGTGACGTCCTTCCTCTCCCATAAACTGGGTTTCCTCATTCCCTCATAAATTGGTGAGGGTTAACTTTACCTCCTTGCCAGAAAGTGGTGGCGCCTACGTCGCGAATAGTGAAGGCATTGAAGATATGGACTCTGCAAGCAACTATCAGACAGGACAAGGCGAACGGGACTTCACAACATAAGTGAACCTCACACTTCCTGCAGAATACTGACACTTTACCATTACATCAAGGCAGTTTATATATACACCTTTTTTTCAGATAAAAGAAAATGCCCAATCATATCAAACCTTATGTCTCTATCTGGAATTGTTTTAGTTGCTTTTCCAGTTCTTTTTTTGGTAGTGTATCAGTTCAGTTGATGGTTTGAGGTATTGCCTTCACTTTGGCACCTCTAATTATACTTCTCATTAAAAACAGAAATATCCTTTCCTTTTATCTATCAATCTATTCTATCTTAGAGCAGTATCATAATTAATTATCAAATCAGGTATGGTACATATTATAGGTTACAATTTTGTTTTCCAAAACATCATTGGTAGCTAAATTTAGCTTTATCTTTATCATTAATAACTTCAGATTTTCATCATTGTTAACATTTTTATAAATACATTTATTTACAATACTGTACATGGGAAAATATGTGACTTAAAGAGTGTTAAAGTATTTTTGTATGTATGCCCAAGATTGGGTCTCCCCTTAAAAGGTGTTTATGAGGAAGTGGGTAAACGAGTTTTCCATACATTACATTAGTGTGTGGGGTACTGTACTGCAGAGAAATTTCTTTTAAGGGGGTGAATATAGAGAGCTACCCCTAACCCACATTTCTGCCTCCCTACATTTTACTAACCCTGAAGCACCTTGAATATGAAGATAGACTGAGGGTATTAAATATGTTTTCATTTGAAAGAAGGTGTGTGAGGGGAGATATGATTGAGCTTTTTAAAATCTTTTCTGGGATGGATAAATTGGATTTCAGCAAGTTATTTGAGTTAGAAGGTAGTAATAGAACTAGAGGCCACCACTTAAAGATTAAAAAACAGAGGTGCAGACTGGATGTTAGAAAATATTTTTTCACTAACAGAGTGGTGGATTATTGGAATAGTTTGCCACCTGAGACTGTAGACAGCCCAAACTTGAATGTTTTCAAGCGCAGATTGGATGATTATATGGGGATGGAGGGTTAATCTCTTGCTTTTTGGTATGTGGATATGTTTCTTGACTCATTCCTGTGGATGCAGTTTCTTTTTATTGTATATTTTGGGGGACTTTGATTTTGTTTTTGACAGACTCCTATGGAGGCTTTAAATTATATATTGTAGATGCATGGTTGGACATTCCTATGGATTGTTAAATTGTATATTGTAGATGCATGATCTGACAAAATCCTATGGATGCTTTATGTGGGTGTGATTTGATGGATACGGATGACCTTTGATAGGCCCTTGTGGCTTTTGTCATCGGTGAAATTATGTTATTTTATGCTAATAGTGAAACCTGCCCCATCTTTATCAGTGGATTACAGTACATGCTATCATGCTCTTTCTAGAAGTCTTTTTTTTTTTTTGCCTTCCAAATTTCTCTTGAGTATTTTTTAAATTTGCTTCTTGTGTTTCTGTAAACAGTAATATTTTTCCTATGCTTAAATTTTCTATATTATATATTTTTCTGATATTTTCTAGCTTTTTACACTTCTTGATTAAATGTTCTAGAGTCTCAGTCTCTTCTCTGCAGAGAAGAGACTGTATAGTGTTTACGCCAGTCTAAATTTAGAGTATTGCTTCTGCAATTAAATAAAAGCACAGATAACAAGTCATTACTATAAATTTTTTCTTCTGAGACTGATCTTTTATTTGCTTTGTATAAGCCAAGTGTTTGATTTTGTTCTAGTTCCTCTATCCATATCCTGGTATCAAGATCCTTTATCTGTGTCTTGAGTTCCTCCTTTTTCAGCTCCTTTAATTTTCTTTTATTCATTTCAATTTGCTCTATGTATTTTTCAATGGTAGTTTTCCATGTTTTATGAAGTTTTTCATTCAATATTTCTTCCATTATTCTTTTATTGAGTTCTGTGCCTCCATCTAGGATATATTTAACAAAATTAATTTTGGTGTCAATGTCTCTTGTTAGCATTGATGATGCCCCAATTTCTCCATGCAGTACCACTGAAGGTGCAAAGCCTTGGGCTTTGCACCTATTTTCTATTCTTTGTAATTCGTCAAAGTCTTTCTTTTTCCAACATATCACTGATATTCCTGTCAATATACTTGGCAGTACAATACTTTTCCAGAAAGTTTTACCAATCATTACTTTGTTACAGGATCTAGATATAACTGAGAATGTAAGATTTCTCAATTTTTTTGCCTGATTTAATTTCTCTTCTCTATGTTTACTGAAGCAATCTTTTATCAACAACAGTGATTCCTAAATATTTTATTTCATGGGTTATTTCAATGTCTCTAATCTTGGTCAATTTCTTTTGCCTTGTATTAAATATTATTTTGCTTTTATTTTTATTAATTTCTAATCCACATGCTCTTGCTATATCTATGATAATATCAATCATAAGTTTCATTTCTTCTATTGAATTTGACATTATTATACCATAGTCTGCAAAGAACAGTAATGGGATATAAAAATTCTCTCTATACCCCATATTCAGATTGCAAAGTTTTTCTATGAGTATGTTTATGACCATTATAAAGATCTGAGGATGTGGCGGCAGAGTCGTGACTTAAAAACATAAGAACATAAGAAAAGAAGGAGACTGCAAAAGACCATTCATGGCCTACACTTGGCAGCTCCTGTTCCAGTCAACACACAAAAGATTTCTTACCAGAGAAAAGTCATCAACATTGTCACCCTTTACAGGAGTTCATCAGATCTAATCTACAATATACATAAAATGCATCCAGAGGATTATGTCCATTCATGCAACGGCAAATATAATCTCCCCACTCCTTAGAAAAATATATACATATGTACATAAAAAAAGTCAGTCCCATCTAGCAGCTTCATTCATATATTTATCTAATCTATTCTTAAAACTACCCAGAGAGGAGGCTTCTATCCCATGTCTAGTGAGCCTATTCCATTCATCTACCAAACGATTTGTAAACCAATTCCTCCCAATCTCCTTCCTAAACCTATACTTATCAAGCTTAAACCCATTGCTACGTGTCCTGTCATGTTCACTAAGTATAAGAACCTTACCCAGATCCCCTTTATTATATCCTTTTACCCATTTGAAGACTTCAAGACTTCATTTGGAGAGCTTATAAGCTCGCCAAGCATTTGTCTCCAGCAGTTGGAAGAATCTCATCTGCACACATTATGAACACTCAAGATTTCATTGACCGCCTCAACCACTTGCAATTACTGGATGGAAAACTTGTGAGCTTTGATGTAAACTCTTTGTTTACCAAAGTTCCGGTTGACCAAACCATGGGCCTTCTGCGGGAAGTCATGCCTAGACTTAATTTGGATCTTCCCATTTCTACAAGTAAATTTATCGATTTTGTTGAATTATGTCTCTCTGACAATGTGTTTCAAGTAAATAATGAGTTTTATAGACAAATATTTGGCCTTAGCATGGGAAATAGTTTATCTCCGATATTGGCATGTCTCTTCATGGAATATTTTGAGACTGAACTCCTTCCCACAATTTCTCCCCCTTACTTTATATGGTTAAGGTACATTGACAATGTATTTTCTGTATGGCCTAATGGCCATGATTTTGATACCTTTTTTAATAATTTGAATAATCTGCATGTCTCCATCAAATTTAAATATGAATGGGAATATGATAATAGATTACCCTTTTTAGATGTCCTCATTAATAAAGATCACAATGAATTAAAACGACGTGTATAGGAAACCAACCCACTCGAATGCCTAACATAACATAACATAATTACATGGATGACAAAAGCCACAAGGGCCTATCAAAGGTCATCCGCCTCCATCAAAACCCACCCACAAAAAGCACCATCACCAGGGGAAGACAAAATCAAAGTCCCCCACAATATAATATAACAGATGACAAAAGTCACAAGAGCCCATCATAGGTCATCCGAGTCAAACGGCCTCTTTTTTAAGGCACCCAAACTCCCAGGAAAACTACATCCAGAGGATTGCATCCAGAAACAAGGGTATCACCAATCAAGGCTTGTCAAGAACTAAATCATGCAGCTATAGATATATACAAACAATATTAATATATACAAAACTTAGGAACCATCACAACCTTTCCTTCCCATAAACTCATCTAACCGACTCTTAAATACATTTAGATTTCGACTACCTACTACCCTCTGCGGCAATTTGTTCCAGAAGTCTACCACTCTATTGGTGAAAAAATATTTTCTTAAATCCAACCTACACCCTTCCTTTTTAATTTTCAAGTGGTGACCTCTGGTCCGATTTCCATCATCTAACTACTGTTAAAAAATCGGTAATTTCTAACCTTTTCCTTAGAGCATACAAAATATGTCATTCTTCCTCTTCCTATTTAGATGAAGAAATTGTCATTATCAGGACCATTTTTTCTAATTTGTATTACCCCGATTGGTTCATATTGTCTGCCCATTTTGCAGCTAGGAAAACATTCTATGGTAATAAGCCTTCCTGCACTAATGACTTCAACATATGTATAACATTGCCATTTAATAATAAATTAAATAGTTTAAAGGACACATTTGGAAAAGCGGGTATTAATCTAGCCTTTAAATATAATAATTCCTTAAACCAATTGATGATTGCCAGGAAACCCAAAGAACATATTAACATAGGAGTTTATGCAATACCATGCAATGATTGCCATAAAGTTTATATAGGGGAAACAGGGAGAAATCTAGACAAGAGATTGTATGAACACAAAAGAGATATTAGAGTGGGCAGTGAAAGCAGTGGAATATTTTGCCATATTAGAGACAAGAATCATATGATCGATCTCAATGGAAGTAAAATGGTATTTAAATTGGCTAACTATGTTAAGAGAAGAATCGTAGAATCGAGCTTGATATCGTTAGTTCCTAATTTAGATCTACCTGAGGGTCAATTTTCTTTTAATCCTGTAATAAGAAAGCAAATAAATAAAATAGTAAAATGTCAGCCCTTCAATATGTTTAGGCCTAACCCTCCCCCAGATTAGCCACAAGTAGGGGATTGGGGATAAAAGAGGGGATATTTCATGACCTGTTATGCTTGTATGCCTTTTTTTCTTATATTTTCTATCTAGTGTCAGTTGAAAAAGGGTGTGAGATACACCAAAACTGTTCTGAATTAAATTGTCTTTGGAGAATGTGGTTTAATTCCTCATCTTTTCTTGCGATATTGCATTAATTTTCATCATATATATATATATATTATATATATATATATATATATCTATATATATATATATATATATATATATATATATATATATATATATATATATATATATATATATATATATATATTTTTAGGTGGCCTTACTAAATACCTTGGCCAACAACTGCAATCTCAAAAAAGGAAATGTCTAGCGCTTTAAAAAAAATTGCCTAATGCAAAGATGCGAGTCTGTCCAAAATGTATCCAGATATCCTGGAGCACTAATACCGGTATAAAGGGGAGGAATGGAAAAGGGATGCAGGACCGCTTTCTGAGGGAAGAGGGGGTCCTTAGGGTCTTCTTTCCTGTCAGTCTGGCAGTCCAGCTCCAGCCTCAATGATAGGGATGCGGTGGTTCTGGTCAATGTGGAAAGTGAGAGGGCTCTGGCTCCAATCAATGCATAGGTGGCTTGGAGGCAGTCTGGAGACTCACACTTTGAAAAACCATCCGCTTACTGCCACATGAGGGTCAAGATTGGCTTCAGCTGTCTCTAAAAGCCAGATGTCGATGTCTCTCGGTACCACAGAGCTGGAAAAGAGAAGGCACATTCAGTCACTGCTTCACTGCCACACTCAAACATCTCTACTCCTAATACATTCAACCACACCCACTCTCATACAATTTTCACTCACCTATTTTATGTCCAGTCAGCTCTTCCTTCCTCAATCACAACTATTGATTTAATTACAGAACTATAGTTACGCTGAAAGAATCCGCCTAAAAAGAAAATAGCGATAAATGGGGGAGCACGATAGAGGTCTATCAAGTCCCCCCACACAAAGCAATGATGGTGATCACGCGACCCACACACATATTCTAAAAAAGAATAAAGGGATTAGACATAGGGGAGGGGAGGCGGACAACCAAACTACTACATCTCTCCAAGCCAAATTCGCTTCACCTCACCATGTCTCAATCCCCATCTTCATAGACCTATTTCATTCATTCACAACACTTTCTTCATCACCCAGTCATACTTTTTCACTCTGCCTCTCCTCCTAGTCACAGGTCCATCAACTGTCTCTGTCATCTGTTGTAATGTCTCTTCATCATGTCTGTCCATGGCCCCTTCGCTATGTACTTCATCCACACACACATCTGACACTTCCTGACCAATCTCACTAAAATCCTCAACTAACTTCTCTACTTCATTCATCAAACCTTCCCATTCTTTCACAGCATTTATTGACTCTTGTTCCAATTGCACACTTATCCCATTTATACTCTCAAGCATAGACTCAGACTCATTCAAAGGAAACTTACAAATACTATACATTCTATCATATACTCCATCTCAATCTTGCACAAATCCAGAAAACTCTCCCACCTTACTCTCACCAAACTGTTCCATCCATTCATCCTTTCTCAATGGTTTACTCTTTCGCTTTCCCCTTCCATGTTCAACTAACACTAACTGCTTGCCCCCTAAAGCACTAGCTATATCATCCACTATTTCACAGTCTTCCATTCTTTCATACAGATATTCATTCACTGGGTTTGCACCAAATATTCAGGAGGTTCACACTACCTTCGCAAGTGACTTTGATGCGCTCTATATTCATCCAAACTTCCATCCTCTCTTTCATGACTATCAGATAACTTTCCCATTTGACCAAACCTTTCTTACTACAAACGGACCTTCAAACTTCTCTTTCAACTTATCTACATTCAGTCTACCTTTTGTCTCAATCTCCTTTAGTACTTTATCACCAACAGAAAAACTCTCAAACCTTTCATTCCCTTTTCTCCACAACTCATGATCCTTCTCACTAATTCCCATACGTGGCCTAATCATTCATTCAAAGTTCAGTAAATACTTACACGGTGACATTCCAATCGCCTTATGCACTGTCATATTATATGCCCAAACATTCATCCCATTCTTTTCCATCTTTCACCATCAATTGCAACATCTCACTCAAACTTCTTATCGTTCTCTCAGCCAAACCATTCTCAATTAACCAATTATAATGCACACCACTCAAACATTGCAGGTGCAACTCACATACCTGTAAGGGGCGCGGCGATTTGCCTTCCTGGCCGCCGTGCTGACAGGACTCAGCGCCCCGTCCGGCCACAGCTTAGCCTCTTCTCCTTCTTTTCTTACTTTTGCCTCTGTATAGGTCGATGGATGCACCCACTGGGGGCATCATCTGCAGGACCGTGCCTTAGAGGAGGTTTAGTTGCCTGGGTCATCATTTTGTTTCTGGGAGGTCTTAGCACCACAGTCCAGAGAATTTCCATTATGCGGCTCCACTGTTTTTAAAATGACAGTGGGAGTCGGGGGGTGGGTTACCCCATCTGGACTGTATGGGTGCTCTTTGGACTCACAAAGATGATTTAGTGCATGCCCTCGGCTCCAGGGGCAACCCAAAATATAATATATACTTATATGGGTAAATTTAACAAATATAACTCACATCCCAGGCAGGTCTCTGGTCATTGTGCCTTGGACCCTGACAGTAGATGCTTTGATCCTTTTGGGTCAGAAGTCGACCCTGAGTTGGATTACGAGCGATTTTTAGTCTTGAAAGCGAATGATAGTCCTCTTAGTAAGGCTGACATCTTTTGATGTCTATAAGGATTTTGTTGAGAAATGTGGTGAACCTGCCCAAATGTGGCCACATAATCATGGCGCATTGATAGTCGAGGCAAAATCAAGCAAGCAGCATCAGCGGATTAAGACTCTACAGTCTTTAGCTTCTGTAAGCATGTCCTCTGCTTTGCACCCGACACTTAACACCAGTAAAGGTGTTATCCGATCGGGAGAGTTAATAGATTATGATGTTGACAGGCTGGTATCAAATTTACCAATCAGAAGGTTGTAAGTGCCCACCGCATTTCCAGGTTTGTGAATGGTGCTAGGTTACCTACTGCCACCATAATCCTGACCTTCAACAGATTGGAACCACCCAAGTACGTTGAGGCTATCTATCTTAACATCCCAGTCAAGCCTTATGTTGAAAACCCACAATGATGCCTCCATTGCCAATGCTTTGGCCATGTAAGCAAGTTTTGTAAATAGGAAGGTTGTGTGTGAATTGCGGATTGGATTATCAAGGACATCATGTTCTCAACAGCCGTGCTGCCCTAATTCTGGTAGAGAACACCCTACAACATCACAGCAATGCACTTTCTTTCTCTATGAGAGAGAAGTCATTGCCATTAGAAACAACAACAGGGTCAGTTTTAAAGAGGCCAGAAGAAGAGTAAAGGAGATGTATGTCCAACCTGGTGTGAGCTTTTCTGATGCTCTGTGCTCTACCGGGCCAAAGAAAGGGAGAAGCCAGAGACCTCCTACTGGTTCTCCTGTGCCAACCAGGTAAAAAGTCCTTCCTGTCCTAAACGTACATCTCCTCATGATGAACACTCTTGGTCAGCACCTAACAGTGCTTCTGAGGGTTACCAACAAGAAGAGGAACCTTCCATCCTCTCCTGGTTCCCCAAGGGTGGTTAAGCACCTTGCTATCACTCCAGATCATGTGGATGTTGATCATGTTGGTCCTCAGGTGGTTTTCATTCCACCTCTGGACATTCACCCTGCCCCTAAAGCACCAAGGTCTTCTTCAGCTTCAAGGCCAGTTATCACTCCCCCCTCCCCCCTTGTTGATACTGCTTTGTAATTCCTTTGATCCCTGAATGAGAAGGAACCAACCTTTGCTCCTTCCCAGGAACCAGCTGTTTTGGAGGTTACCCCCTCATCTGAGGAAGACTCTCAAAAACTGACTCCACATCCATCTCTATCAGCATCGAATTCGCAACCTTTGCCGATGTCCTTGCCACCACTATCGCCTCTACCATCCCAACCATTACCACCAGTTGTGTCAACATCGTCTGTTCCCTCGACATCTGAACTGCCCCCTGGAGTTGCTTCCATCTCTGCTTCTCTAGCCACTTATCAAAATCTGATGCGCCACCTCTTAAAGAAAAACCAAAAGCAAAACTCAAGCTTCCGATGCCTCCTTTGTCATATTCCAAGGCTAATATGACACAAACTACTTCCGCTTGTAGTTCAAATCCCAAATCTCATACCCCTAAGGGTAGGAAGAAATCTTCATTATGCTTAAACGGTAACAATGTTTCCAATTATTCATTGGAATCTCCAAGGTCTCTTCCATAAATGGGAAGAGTTCAAGCTCCTGCTTAAGGATTACAATCTTGATTGTATTGCTTTACAGGAGACTTGCTTGGGTACTCGCAGAGTATCCAACATTTCAGGTTTGTGGGATATTATAAGAACCCCGGAGAACCAATTCATGGTTCTGCTATTTTTGTTAATAACAGGGTTTTCCACAACCAACTCTCTTAAAACAGACCTGCAGACGGTGTCTGACCACCTGTTTTCCAGTCATCATTATTCGGTCTGTTCGCTCTGTCTTCCTCCTGATGAGGAAAGAGATACAGCTGTTTTAGCTACAAAGTTAACTAATTTAATTTCTCAACTCCCTCTTCCCTTTTTATTGATTGGCGACTTAATGCTCGACACCCCCTTTGAGGGGACCATGATAACAACCCTAGAGGAAATATGATTGAGAGATTTCTGGGCACTAATGATGTCTGCTTTCTTAACGATGGCAGCCACACATCATTTCACATCCAGATGAACAGCTTTACATGTGTGGACTTGTCTCTTTGTTCACCAAGCTGTAGAGCTGATTTTGACTGGGCAGGGGATCCTGACTTGCAAGGCAGTGATCACCTTCCCATTGTAATAACACCATGTACAGGTAGTCCTCCTCCACCACCTAGCAAAAGATAGAATACAAAAAAAGCAAACTGGCCTAAGTTCAGGCACCTCTCAAGCCATGATGGGTCCTTCCCTCATGAAAATATTGGTGGCTATTGATGATCTTCTAGCCAATGTCAATCATGCAGCTAATTCCTCCATCTCCGGCTCAACTGCTCGGCTCAACTGCTTGTGGACCACAATTGCCCTGGTGGTCTGCTGAATGCTTGCTCGAGAGTTGTCACTGAATGTAAACAGGCTTGCTGATGTTACCATCAGTGTCCCATGATGGTAAAGAAACTTGCTCATAACTGAGCAAGGGCAGCATGGCGATGCACCCTTCGACGAGCTCGAAAGTCCTCGTTGGATGGTTCCATCGCATCGATATGTTGGCAGACCCCTGTAGACAAAATCTGGAAGAGGGTCAAAAAGCTATTGGGGAAATCCAATGGCTTTACAGCTCCCAACATTGTTCAGGCCAGAGAACTGTTGGGAGACTTGTCCCATATTTCCGATGTTTTGGCCCGATCATTTGCTAATATTTCAAGCCCAGACAACTATTCCATCTAATTCCAGCACTTTAGGCTCAAACAGGAGCAGCATCCTATCAACTTTATGGAGCCTTACATGGATAATGAGCCTTATAACTGGTTCTTTTCTATCCATGAGCTCCATAATGTACTGAAGCTCTGTGGATCCAGTGCACCAAGATCGGATGGCATTTCATCCCAACCTCTCACATTTGTTGGACATCTATAACTTCATCTGGATTAGGGGCTGCTTCCCTTCTATGTGGAGGGAGGCTGTGGTTTTACCTTTCCAAAAACCAGAAAAGGATGGGATGGAACCCACCCATTACTGCCCATTGCCCTTACTAGTTATCCATGCAAATTGTTTGAGAGGATGATAAATACAAGACTCGTCTGGTTTTTGGAGACAAACCATCTTATATCTCCCTCTCAATCAGGGTTCAGAAAAAAACAGAGTACCATCGACCTGCTTGTTAGAATGGAGTCTTATATGAGATGCTTTTTCAAAGAGGCAGCATTCTGTTGCTTTTTTCTTTGATATTGAGTAAGCATATGATACCACTTGGAGGCGTGGTATCCTTAAGCAACTCCATTGTTAGGGCCTGCAAGGCTTTCTCCCCAGTTTTGTTGAGCAATTCCTCATGTGGCAGACACTACATGTAAAAGTTGGAAATGCCCTATCAGAGCCTGTAGAGCAAGTTGAGGGTGTGCCACAGGGAAGTGTACTCAGTGTCACCTGCTTCTCTGTGGCCATCAATAGCATTATCGCAAATCTTCCAGCTGAGATTTCCTCAACTCTATATGTGGATGACTTAGCGCTTATCTGTTTATCACCTAGACTTCCATAAGCTACAGTGGGTTATAAATACGGTAGCTGATAGTGCTTCTTCCAAGGGCTTCCGCTTTTCTGCAGTAAAGACCAAGGCTGTCCACTTTTACAATCATAGATTGGTGATATGGGACCCTCCCCATTTGTCACTCTATGGTGTCCCTGTCACATTTGAGCCCCATTTCAGATTTCTAGGGGTGATCTTTGATTCAAGGCTTTCTTGGCGGCCTCATTTAGACGCTTTGAAAAGTTCTTGTCTGAAGAGAATGGATATAATGAAATTACTGTCACACACTTCTTGGGGAAGTGATCGATGCGCCCTGTGGCTTCTGTATTCAGCATTGGTCCAGTCAAAGCTGGACTATGGGTCACAGGTGTACTCCTCTGCCTCACCGTCCATCCTTGAAAAATTAAATATTGTGCATAACCAGGATGTGCGCCTGGCTTCTGGAGCCTTCAAGTCCTCCCCTGTGTGGAGTCTCTATGGAGTCTCTTTTCACAGGCTCAAGTCTAACCTCAAATATCTTTTTAGACTTGAGCAATTACCATGGTCGCCAGTATATGAGTGCATGTTCAATTTGCGAACAGTGGCCTCATATGATAGATTTCCATCCCTTGCTCGTCCCTTTGCTCTGCGCATGGCTTAGCACACAGGAAGTCTAAGGGAGTTTTCTGTTATTCCATTTTCAATACCAAAGATTCCCCCATGGCTCATACCACCTGTAGTGGTATGATGCAAGAGGCTTACTGATAGGCCCAAGGATCAGTTCTTGCCTGTAGCCTTGAGAACCATGTATGATCAACACTCCTCCCACCATCAGCCTAGTACCTTTGTGTTCACCGACAGGTCCAAGCTTCCCATATCAGACAGCATTGGTTCGCCTACCAAGTGCAGCTTCTGTTTTCACAGCAGAACTTGTTGCCATTCTTGCTGCACTCTGTTATTGCTCCTATGCCATCTGTTTGTCTTACGATTTTCTCTGACTCCCTTAGTTCTCTGGAGGCACTGAGTGCTTTTGGTTCTAGCCATCCGCTGGTTTCCAAGATCCAGTGGTGGCTTTTTTATCTTTCTCCTATTCATAAGATTTATTTTTGCTGGGTGCCCAGTCATGTGGGCATTCCAGGTAATGAAAGGGTGGATGCTGCGGCCAAGGAGGTGGCATCATTGGGGACACCCCCATCAGCCCCAGTCCCACTTCGTGATGTCTATCCCCTCATCACCGAATATGTAGTTGGCTTATGGCAGAAGATGTGGGATGAGCTTCCTCCCACCAAGCTCCATCCCATAAAACCTTCAGTCCTCCCATGGCCACGTACCATGAGACCATGTAGACTGGAGGTTGTTTTGTGCCGACTGAGGATAGGCCATTGCCGCCTCACTCATGGGCACTTGATGAATGGGCAGCCCCCACCTTTGTGCATCTTGTGCGGAGTGCAGCTCTCCATTGTTCACATCTTTGCCGAATGTCTCTTTCTGAGAAATCTTGGGAGGAGGGTCTTCCCTTTCATTACTGGGTAGATGCCCCCCCCCCCCCAACAGGTTCTGCAGGGCATCTTGTCTGAGACTCGTGTCTCTTTTAGTATGAATAGAATTTTTAAATTTTTAGAAGAATCTAATCTATTAGCCAAAATTTAATATATTGTTTCATGATTTTATATTTTCTGTTCTTATATCTATTGTTGATCCATCTATAGTCTATGTTTTTATCCTTTGTCAAGTTCACAATAGTTTATTTTTATATCCTTTTACACCCCTTGATGGTTTTAAATTCCTGTACTTCCATTCTATTGATCTTGATTTCATAGCTATATTTTTGTATATTTTCCAGATGTCTATATTTTTATTGAGAATTTACCCGTCCTTGAATTTGGCTGCGGGTGAGTCCATTTGGGCTTTGCAGCATTTATTTTCAGCACTATTCATTCATTCATGCAACTCATACAACACTGGCTTCTCCACACCATAATGTACATATACTCTCACACCCAACAGCTTACTCACTATCACTAACACTTCCTGAAACAACATCACTCCTGGCATACACATACTTCTCAACTCTTTTCTTAACCTACTTGAATTTTCCATTCCAATTGCTCCGGTCTTTTACACGCTTCTTCCATAACCACCTTTCATAATGCATTCACACTTTCTGGCACCTTCTCAAGCAATCCATCTTTGATCAAGTCTCATAAACCATACAACACACTTTCGAACATAGAATCACCTCCACCTTTACATTTCCTTCCAACAACTACACCTGCTGGCAAATACTCAGGATTTATGCTTACAGTCTTGCTCTCATTCAAACTACATGGCAAACCTGACATCAAATCAGCAATCACATTCCTTTCACCTGGCAAATACTCAACCATAAAATCAAAACCACTCAAATCTTCTATCATCCTAGCAAGCCTACTATCAACTAACCTCATACACTGCAAATACACTAGTGGATGGTGATCTGTTCTCGCTACAAACCGTACTCCATACAGAAATGGTCATAATGACTTGAGACAGAATCATAATGCAGCCAACTCTTTCAATCATCGAATATGCACGCTCTGCCACACTAAACGCCTTGGAAACATACCAATTACTCGCTTTCTTTCAACCGTATTCACACCTTGATCTTGCATCAAACATCCACCCAGCAAATGACCCCTTGCATCCAGATACACTTCAAGCATTCCTGCATTTGTTCCATATGCTGGATACGCAAATTCCACATCTTTTGCAACTTCCGCTTTTAACTTTTCAAACGCCACATTCATAGTCATTCCACTTAATCACAGTACTCTTCTTTTTCCCAGTCCATACACTCAATGGTTTCATCACACCTGAACAATCTTTCATAAACTTTCTTCCAAACTCAACTAAACCAAGAAATCCACGCAACACACTCACTGTGGTAAGCTTAGGGAAATTCCTAACCTTTTCCATGAACTTTTCAATTTACACAATCCAACCGCACTCACCTTATGTCTCAAAAACTCAACTTCACTAGCAAACCACACACATTTAGAAAACTTCACTTTCATCCCAACCTCTTCCATCTTTCTTAAAACGTCATTCACCAATGTCATATGTGGGCAATTCCATGACAGGTGGACCAATAGTGTACATGGCTACATTTCATATTTGGATGAAATTTGGTACATAAGTCAATTTTGACCAAAAAAGGTGAAATTTCAAGTTTCAGCTCAATCAGACCAATAGTTTTTGAGATATGAGGTCAAATATTTTCAGGTAAAAAAAAATTAAACTTTTTAAAAACTTCCTTTTGACATCAAATATATACCAAATATAGATATATTATATAACATTGGAATCAGAATGAGTTGAAAAATACAAAAACCTCATTAATTTTTAATTTAAATCAATTTTGATATAAAAAAATTACCTTTAACGAGTGTGGGTGAGCTGAAGTACGATGTAGGGAAGAAGCAGATGAAAGAGAGAATGAACAAATTTGAGAAGGCGTGTATGGGTAAGAACGAAGTGGTGAATATGTATGCATATAGGCTTGAGAGTATGGCAAGAACGAGGTGTGGCAATGATGGAGTGAATGAGTATAAACCACTGATGAGGAAGTTTCTGGACACAATCCCGCGAAAGATGAGTGAATGGCTGAGTGGAAAGAGAAAGGAGAGAATGAGACTGACAGGTGAACGGTTGATGTGGGAGGATGTGTTGGAGCTGTTGGAAGATGGACGATTTGATGATGAAAACGATCTAGAAGAGGATGGATGGTACAGTGTGAATGTCGGGCGTAAGAAGCCCAGGAGCTTTCCTCAACCCCAGTAGTTTGTCAGCTACAGGGATGCTATGAAGGCTGCACCAGCTGGAGTGATGTCGAGCTTCCTGGGCTGGCAGAATGGATGGGTAAATGGAGGGTGATTGAATGGAAGGGGACAGATGAATGTCAAGTGTGGAAACGGGTATATGAGGGAACAACGGTGGTATATCCCAGAGAATGAGAGGCAGAATGGAGTGAAAAAGAGTGTGAAATGTCGTAGGTGTGGACGAAAAGGACATGTGCTGGCTGAATGCAGGTGGACATCTGGTGCATGTTTTGCATGTGAAAGAACTGAGAGCGATGTGTATGCAAGGGGTCCTGTCATTTAAGGAAGTGTTGATTGTAGTGAGTCATTTGTATGGAGTGATTGTTTATGTGCACTTTGGTGGTGAGAGGCCGATTGTGTACAAAGATGAGAAGATAAAGGGTTTGAATGCTAATGTGGTGCATCTCTAGTGTTTGAGTGGTGTGCATTACAATTGGGTGATTGAAAAGTGTTCGTATATGAGGGAGAAGAATGATTGGATGGATGAAGATGAGTGTGTGGTGAGTGATGATGTGGGAGCTGATGATGGTGTGGATGTCAGTGCTGATGTTGGTGAGGTTGTTTCTTCTGTGTATTGCGAGCATGGAGGACCTGATATGATGGAAGCGAGAGTGAAAGTTGATGAAAGGTTGTTCTGTGGTTTGATTGATACTGGAGCGCAAGTGTCATTAGTGAATGAGGGGATTCTGACTAAGTATGATGAGTTTAGATGTTGTGAACGGAAGCCTGTGAAATTATGCATAAGTGGAGTGGGGAATGGAATGATAGTTGCATGGGAACAGGTTAGTCTGAAAGTGAGTTTGGGCAATGGTGTGAATATGAAGCATGACCTTGTGATTCTGAAAGATGAGCAAATGCCATGTTGTTTCTTGCTTGGTGTGGACTTTATGAAATTGAATGATTTGTCTTTGGATGCTGATAAGGATTGTGTTATGAAAGGTGAATGTGAGGTGATGGGGTTGAATGAGTGTGCAAAGAATGTTGTCAAGTTTTGCGGTATGATCAAATTGGTCATGGATGATGAGAATGAGGTTTTAAGTGATGGTGATATTCTTGAGATGCAAGAGATGTGTCCTTTTGTAAGTGAGTTGAAGATGTGTGTTGATTTGAATGAATGGCCTGAGTGTTTAAGTGATTTTAAAAGGTATGCTAAGGATTTTGTGGTTTGTATGGATGTTGTATATTTTGTGAGGCATATGAAGGATGGGGATATGTATGTACCTATGATGGCCTTGGTTGGTATGATTGGTCTGGTGAAAGTTGTGCATGATAATTATGTTCATATGGGTAAGTATGAATTACAAGGAAAATAAGTATGAGTGTGCAAAGAATGTTGTCAAGTTTTACGGTATGATCAAATTGGTCATGGATGATGAGAATGAGGTTTTAAGTGATGGTGATATTCTAGAGATGCAAGAGATGTGTCCTTTTGTAAATGAGTTGAAGATGTGTGTTGATTTGAATGAATGGCCTGAGTGTTTAAGTGATTTTAAAAGGTATGCTAAGGATTTTGTGGTTTGTATGGATGTTGTATATTTTGTGAGGCATATGAAGGATGGGGATATGTATGTACCTGTGATGGCCTCGGTTGGTATGATTGGTCTGGTGAAAGTTGTGCATGATAATGTATGTACCTGTGATGGCCTTGGTTGGTATGATTGGTCTGGTGAAAGTTGTGCATGATAATTATGTTCATATGGGTAAGTATGAGTTACAAGGAAAATAAGTATGAGTGTGCAAAGAATGTTGTCAAGTTTTGCGGTATGATCAAATTGGTCATGGATGATGAGAATGAGGTTTTAAGTGATGGTGATATTCTAGAGATGCAAGAGATGTGTCCTTTTGTAAGTGAGTTGAAGATGTGTGTTGATTTGAATGAATGGCCTGAGTGTTTAAGTGATTTTAAAAGGTATGCTAAGGATTTTGTGGTTTGTATGGATGTTGTATATTTTGTGAGGCATATGAAGGATGGGGATATGTATGTACCTGTGATGGCCTCGGTTGGTATGATTGGTCTGGTGAAAGTTGTGCATGATAATTATGTTCATATGGGTAAGTATGAGTTACAAGGAAAATAAGTAACCTAGAAGACCTTACAGTCCATACAAGGAGGTTACTTTTAGTGCAATCCTCGAAGGTATCCGTTGGCAACCTCAAAGATCACTCGCGAGGATCTTAACAGTGATTTCGCAAGACTTTATCTAGTCTTGACTTGAACTGGTCAACAGATTCACTGTTGACAACTTCCGTCGGAAGTGCATTCCAACTACCACAGATACTGTATATGAAGTATTTCCCACACAGATCACTGTGGTATCGCTTCAGTTCAAGTTTGTAGCCGTGATTTCTTGTTCTCCCCTCGCTGAGCTGGAAAATATCCCCGTAGTCCAGTCTGTCGAAGCCTCAAAGTATTTTAAACACTTCGATAAGCTGACCACGTAGTCTCCGGGTCTCCAGCGAGAACATATCTAATTCCCTTAATCTATCTTCATAACTTTTAGGTCTGATAGAGGGAATCAGTTTGGTTGCCCTGGTTTGCACGCGTTTCAATTTCACAATGTCCTTTCTAAATGAAGGACTCCAAAATTGTACGGCATACTCCAGATGCGGTCAGACGAGGGAGTTGTACAAACACAGTACTATCTCGTTGTTCTGATATCCAAACTGGCGCTTTATATACCCTAACATCCTTTGGACTTTCTTCTCCACCTCAATACACTGTTTCGAGAACTTGAGGTCACTGGTGATAGTTATATTCAAGTCCTTTCCAGTGTCGGTGGATTTAAGAGCAGTGCCCTTAAGGATATAGGGTGATTGGGGATTTCGGTGGCCGATATACATCACTTTGCATTTGTTCACGTTAAAAGGCATTTGCCACGTGTCCGACCCCTCCCCAATCTTCCCAAGATCTTCCTGCAGGCGGGCAGTATTTCCATCCTTTGCAACATTCATACCAAGCTTGGTATCATCGGCAAATTTTGAAATCTTGGCAACTATGTCACCGTCCATGTCATTGACGTAGATGATGAATAGTAGTGGTCCCAGGACAGAACCTTGAGGCACTCCGCTAGTAATGGGCACCCACTCAGAAGACTGTCCATTCACCACCACCTGTTGCCGTCTGCCACTTAGCCAGTTCTCTATCCAGCTGACTACTTTTCCATCTATGCCCAGTGCTCGCACTTTCCGGAGAAGTTGTGGGAGTGTATGAAGTAGCGTGTGTTCCATCCATTTCTGAAAACTGTTGTGAATGAGGTTGTGACTACATTTGAAAGGTATCAGAAGCAAAAGGTGCCAGGTGTACATGTGAAACCACCGATGTTGAAAGTTGATGCGAAAGAATTGTTTGAATTGGTAGTGATTGATTGCGTGTCTTTGCTGCATACGAGTGTTGGGAATATTGGTATGGTTGTTATGGTGGATCATAAAAGTAAGTTTGCATATGCAGCGCCTATGAGGGATAAAAGGAGTGTGACTGTTGCAAGCGTAGTTGAGCAAATGTTTTTCCCTATGTGTGTATGGAAACCTAGGAGATGTCTTGAGTGATAATGGGCCTGAATTTGTAGGAGAAGTGTTTGAATGGATGTTGAGAGAGAATGGGGTGGAGCATGTGAGAACAACTCTGTATGTACCGTCTTCAAATGGGTTGGCTGAACGTACAATTAGGACTTTGTGTGAGATGTTGAGAATGATGAGTACGACTTCGAGTGACTGGGATGTATGGCTGGGTAGAGTGTTGTGGGCATATAATTCGACTGTGCATAATGCAATTGGACTGTCCCTGTGTCAGTTTGTGATTAATTTTGAAAGGCGAGTGAAAGATAGGTTTCGTTTTCGAAGTGAAGGGTAGGTTGAATGCGTCAAAGATGAGTGAAAAGTTTGATGGACCATATAGAGTTGTGAGAGTTTGGGAAAATGGGTGACATATGTTTTGGAGAGTTTGAATGATGATATAACTGAGAGAGTGCGGGCTCATCCGAGTCAGTTAAGGAGATGGAGAGGAGCTCCTGACTACCTGGTGAGTCATCCAGTGTATGAATTTTGCAAAGAGAGAAATAGGGTGCATGATGATGAGAAGGAATGTGATAGTTGAGATCTGTCTGGAAAAGAGCTTGTCTTGGTCTCAAGGAGTAGAAAGCATACAAAAAAGAGTGAAAGGAACAATGCAAGTACGAATGGAAGTAAGTCTGAGCAGTCTTTCTGGTATGGGGGAGCTTGAGAGAGATTGAGTGTTTGCATAAACAGGTGAGTGATTTGGCTGGTGTAAGTAGACGAGTGAGTGAGCTGCCTGTGCCTGATTTTTCTGGTTTTGGGAACAGTATGAATGATAGTGTGTTTGGGCAGAGTGAACCTAATGTGGCTGATTTTTCGGGTTTTACGAATGCTAATAGTAGGGGTGAGTTTGATGTAGTGAATGATGAAGTGGCTGATTTTTCAGGTTTCTGGTGGCAACCAGTCGAAGGGGTTTCCAGTATGCCTGTTGAGAATACAGAGGATGTGAATGACCTGTTTGTTTTGCAAGAGTTTGCTTTGAGTTTGATGAGGGCTGTGAGTGAGAAAATGATGAATGGAGGTATGAAGAGTGAAGGTTTTGAATGAAAGAGTTCTGTTGAGAGATGAGCGAGTTAGTAATGAAAGCGAAGAGTATTGTGGACAACATGATTGATAGCGACGAGGAGACTGACAAGACAACTGACGAACGACCTTGACCAATTGCTACATGTAGCCAGGGACCAGTAGATGAGTGTGAATGGGTGCAGAAGGGAGCGATCGAGTATAAAAGGTACCATGAGTGAAGATTGAGAGTGTATTGTAAATGACTGTGGTCAAATGGCCTAAGGAAGGAGGGGTGTGGTGGAGCGAATTTAAGTGTGTGTGTGAAGGGCCATTCTCCCACCCATTTCCCAATACCCTCTCCCTCCCTCTGTGAGAATGTGTGTGTGAATGGAAATGTTTTTTTTGTTTTTTTCTTTTTAATATATATGTATTTGATTTCATGTTGTATTAAAATGTTTTTTTTCTCTTTCTCAGCTACTAAATGTTAAATATTTTTCTGAAAGAGCACTCAAGTAAACAAATAGATAAACACCTGCCTTTTGTAAGAGTGGCTGGAATAACAAAATTTTGAAGAAATTTAAATAAAATTTGATATGTCTTTTAATAGTAATTCACTGCGGAGGGCTTTAATAGCCTAAAGACGTGGCCGGGCCGTGTAGTAAATTGAGATCGGAGCTGCCAGGCCCTTAAGATATGCACAGCTAATTTTGGTCACAAGAGTGACTGCTGGCAAGATTTGCCTCCAGGGGGCCGGCAAATCGTAAACCGTGGTACCACATAATCTAACTCCTCCTTTTGTTCATCTATTCTTCTGTATTTGTAGATATTTTCGACTGGTAGTATTCGCAAGATAGGATTGTTTTTTGTATAGGTATATTTAGAAATATTTTGATTGGTAGTATTCGCAAGATAGGATTGTTTTTGTATATATATATATATATAATTAAATATTTTAGGAATGGTAGTATTCGCAAGATAGGATTGTTTTTTTATATATATATATATATATATATATATATATATATATATATATATATATATATATATATATATATATATATATATATATATATATATATATATATATATATATATAATAGGCTCATGACTATATTTTTCCTACTTTTGTAAATAAAGGACTGTATATCAAATCGTTTTGATTCTTCTTTGGGGTTCTCAAGGCTCATCAATTCTAGGAGAAGGTTGGAACATGGGGGTTAGTGTTGCCTTTGGCAACGCTCAGGGAGAAGGATCTCATTAGCCAGGAACAATTTGTATTATTATTATTGAACATTGGTTAATTATAAATAGATCGCCACTCTTGTATGTCATAAGAGGCATAAATACATATACAAGTCTCGCAGATTCATGTTATTTGTTTTATGTAACTTAGAATTTGTATGTTAAAAGAGGCATAAATATATATTCATGCCTCACGGAACCATTTTTGCCTTGTTTATAACTTTGAGCAATGTAATAATTATAGCCACAACTTAGCGATATTTCATTTATTTCCTTTTTGGGGGGCAGGTTGTACAGGCCCTCTCTGAGCACAGTTGTATCCATGTATAAGTTATATAAATTTCATTGCCTTGTGCGTATGTTAAAAATGTACCTGCTTGGCTTATTATGATGTGCAATTCTCTTTGTAACTCCGCTACTGGTGGGTGAGTAATACGGAGAGCAAGCATGGCCCTGGAACTAAAATTAAACCAGCAAAGTGCCTTGCAGGAATAGGAAGAATTGTAACAAATGTCCTCGCAGATACGAGGGGCGGTCAATAAGTTTGGGGAATCGTTAGGGAAAAACAGAGGAAGGGGGATGGCTGTTTGTGGGGATGTTAGGACAAGTTATAAAAAGTTAGGTCCTGCAGCCGCACGCTCCTGCCTCGTCTATTTAAGAAGTAGTAGCTGATTGCAGATCGTCAGTCACAAATTTTTCAACAATGGAGAAGGTTGAGCACTGCACAGTGATCAAATTTTTGACCAGGGAAGGAAAGAATGCAAAAGAGATCCATGAAGGCATAGTTGCTGTGTACACCGACACCGCCCCTTCCTATGCAACCATTGCTCGCTGGTATAGGGAGTTCCGCCATGGTCGTGAGTCCCTTGAAGATGACCCCCGTCCAGGACGCACGTCAGACGTGACCAATGAGGACAATGTAGCCCGTGTGGAGACGATGATCCTCGAAAATCGACGGGTGAAGGTCGAAGAAATCGAGCGAGAACTTGGAATATCACATGGAAGTGTTATCAACATCATCCACGACAATTTGGCAATGACCAAGGTCTCTGCCCATTGGGTCCCTAGAAACCTCACGAAACAGCATGCCCCATGATCGACTTCAACATCATCAAAGTTCGGAGGAGTTGCTGCTCCTGTACAACCAAGACCCGGCGGGATTCCAGTCACGCATAGTAACAGGTGATGAAACGTGGGACCATCACTGGGATCCTGAGACCAAGCTCGAAAGCATGGCCTGGAGGCACAGGGGCTCTCCGACCCCCATCAAGTTCCGTACCCAACCCTCAGCCGGGAAGATCATGGCCACCATCTTCTGGGATTTTGAGGGAGTGTTGATGGTGGACTATGCGCCTCGTGGAAGGACCATCACAGGCCAATATTACGCCGAGGAACTGGCTGGGTTGAAGAAGTGCATCTGTCAGAAGCGGCGCAGCAAGTTGACACGCGGTGTCCTGCTCCTCCACGACAATGCCCCTGTCGACAAGGCCAGAGTTGCACAAGCTGCCCTGCGCGAGTGCTGATTTGAGGAGCTCAACCATCCCCCCCTACAGTCCAGATCTGGCCGCTAGTGACTACTTTTTATTCCACCAGCTCAAGGCTGCACTGTGTGAATGCCGGTTTGGGGACAATGAAGATGTCCAGCTTGCCGTCCAAGAGTGGATTGAACAGCAGTTGGGAGATTTCTGGTTTTCAGGAATTTTAAGCCTCAGGGACAAGTGGCGCAATTGCATTTAAGTTGAGGGTAGTTATATTGGAAAATAATAAAACCCTTTTCCTCATATCTCGTTTCCTTATATCCGAATTGCAAAACTTATTGACCGCCCCTCGTATACATATATATTCTTTTGTAAACCGGTCAAGGAAGTAAGTGGGAAGCTGAGAATTCAAATAGCAGTAAAATTGGCAACAATGTAATAAAAACGAACATTTCCTGCCTAGAAATGGAATTAAACCGAGACAGCTGTCTGCTTCTCAGGAATGATCAAATTATATTGAGAAAGTGTAAATTTTTAGGCGCCATGAATCAATGACCTTGACCATAGGATGAGGAATATCCTGCCCAGTGGGCAGAGATAAAACATTGTAATCACAGAAACCATGCCTCCTGTACTACTTCTAGAAAAAAATGGAGAATTCAAGGAGATTCATTCACACTTGGGTAGACAGTTAAGTTAGATAGATGATGGCTAGTAAAGAACTAATTACAGTTCGTTTAGTGTAGCGAAGCCCCCATTGTACCGCCAGAGTCTTTTTCTCACACTCGCTTTCCTGACTAGTAGTGAAATATTCCCTGACTGTAATTGTGTAAATGCGAGCCACCATTTTTCTTTGCTTATTTTGTTTGTTTGAATTAAGCATTTATTTTTTTCATAATTTCTGTCAGTCCTTTCTCGATCACAAGCCTTTGTAAACTCAGCCAAGCCAGAATATTATTTGAGTATCTTTGGAGTCAGATACGAGATTAACGCCACTTATCACCTCGTGGGACTTGAGGGACCTCTTCAAAATATCCGCATCATTTTAAACTTCAAACTGGTTACGTCCTTCCTCTCTATAAACTGGGTTTCCTCATTCCCCCATAAATTGGTGAGGGTTAACTATACCTCCTTGCCACCATGCTGATAGGACTCAGTACCCCGTCCGATCCCAGCTTAGCCTCTTATCCTTCTTTCAGACAGCCTGTATTTCTCCCCTACTTCATCGCTTTTCATATAACCTCTCCCACAACTTTCTCTGGTCAGCCTCTAATTTCACAGAGAAGATGCTGACCTTTTCAGCCAACCGTCCTGGATCGGGGCTGAGGGGACAATGTTCCCTAACCCCTGAGCTCCGGTTCGGGATGGGGTTTTTTTTTAACAACCTGCTTCATCCCCACCCATACCTTCCTCACATCCCTTTTCCTCTCTTCACATTCTATCAATTTTACGCCGTGTCTAAGGTGGAACCGCCATGCCAATGGAGTGCCAGGCCACCAGGCGGGAGGGATGATCCCAAATGGCGGCGCCTGGCTCTGCCAGGCCAGCAAGCACCTCTTGCAGCGCGGGCAACTGTGAGAGGTGGTGAGCTATTGCATCTTGTGTAAAAAGAGGGTCACCATGCCCAATGATGAATATAAAAAAAACCCAACCCCCAACTTCCCCTGTAACATCAACGGAGCCGCCCTCGGGCTGCTCAACCGAAAAAATTGAGGTCCCCCTCCCCCTTGTGCTTGCGCAGGGGACCCTCCATACTAATATAACCGGAGAGGAGGCTTACTCCTCTCCTACGCCTATGGGTGTAGGGGACTCCCCCTCACCCCCTTCTCTGGAGGTGCTTTCAGGCACCTCCCTATTTCCAGCGGCATTCCCTCCTTTTCTTTCCAAGGGGACTGCCAAGAAAGCCAGCAGGCGGCCCATTGTCGACCGCCCCTCAGGTAAGCGGCTCGGTAGGGCAAACCCCCTTAGGGGGGAGAGGGAAGACAGGCTCCTTCGGTCGCTTCCATCAAAAGACCTGATGGTAAGAATATTAAACCTTGCCGGGGTGAAGGCCTGTGCCTCCCCACAAAAGACTCTTGACACTGCCAAGGGGACCTGCGATATCATGGGAGGGGATGGCCAACTGGAGGCCCCTCCTGTGATAGACATGGTACTTGAGGAAACCCAGCCTCAGACGGTAGGGCCTTCTATGGGGGGGAATCTGGGCTCGGCGCCAAACACCGAACCCAAATCCGCCCCTATGCAAGGTCCTCCTCAAACGGTTAGGGTTTCTGAGTCAGTACAAGGAGGGGAGGGATCTCCTCCGACCGGTGCCCCTGCGACCACCAGGACCTTCTTCATTTCGGAGAAGGACCTGGCTGAGGCCGGTCCATCTGGACTAGGGGCTTCTACCAGCGGAGGTGAGAAGCGGGTTCATTCCCCACCCTCCTCTACAAAAAAGAAAACGATGAAAATGACCAAAAAGACTAAGAAGACTCTGGGCTCCTCTCCATCCGAGGGGGCTGTGGGGACGGATTTGTCTGCTGCCACTTTGGCAAGCGACCAAGCCAAGACCGGCACATCAAGCCCCTCTGCCCTCCCAGTTGCGGAGCCCCTGACTAGGACCAAAAGTGCACAGGGCGGAGCCTCGATGACATCGGGGCCCCTGATTCAGAGGTTACCTGGCGTTTTCAAGCCCGCTGGCTTCAAGCGCTTCCTCGTTATTCGTTTCACTGATGGCACCATGTTGTCCAAGGGCAACATGATCCATTAGAGGAGAGGATTAGCTATTGCAATTGGTAGAGAGCCGAAGGTGACCCGTTTCTCGGACGGGAGCCTTCTGGCGAATGCGGCGAATCCCGCCGAGGCGGCCAAGATAAGTGCTCTTCGGACAACTCATGGCACCCTGGTGAGTGTGACGCCACACTCTACCATGAACTTTGGAAACTCGTTGACTACTCCATTGAGGACATCACCCTAGAGCTGGCGGACCATGGGGCGGTCAAGGTCGAATGTGTGATTTAGAAAACAGGAAGGGGCCTCGAGACCCACCCCTACACTCTTCGTCACGTTCGACTGTGACAAGCTCCCTGAGTCCGTGCGTGCCGGTTGGTACCGCTACCGCGTGAAGGCATTCGTGCCACTGCCGTGGCGGTGCTATTACTGTCACCGCTTCGGCTATACGAATCGTTCTTGTAGACGTGCAAAGTCGGGGTCATCCGAAGTTTGTGTAAATTGCTCCAAGGCCGCACACGATAATTCCAAATCGTGTGTGGCCTAGTGTGTCAATTGTGGAGAGCCGCACCCCGCTTCTTCGAAGCAATGTGGTGCATATCTCCTTGAGAAAGAAATCCTGGCCGTTCAGGCCCAGGATTGACTCTCATTCCGCGAGACTAAGGACTTGGTCCTGGCGCGCCCGGCTATGCCTGGGACGTCATATGCCTCAAAAGTTAGAAAGGCACCCTTTGCTCCTGGCCCATCCAGGCCAACGAGCATGGTTGTTTCCGTGCCCATTCGAAACCCTTCTGCGGGTTCTATTCAACCCGGGCGCTCCCCTGGTAAAGCTGGTGGCAAAAAGGGTTCATACCCAGCCCCGGCTAAAACCAGGGCTCCCCCTCTTCCCCCAGTGTGACCGTTTCCCGTAAGGCGAAACGGCCACGCGCCTCCACCGAGTCGTTAAACTCGCAGGAGGCAACACCCCTGAAGATGGTCGCTAGGCCATCTTCCGGGGTTCCTAAAGCTGTTCCCCGGAAGGAGGACAGCAACAAAGGAGCTTCGGCTCGTTTGCTTACCCCTAGTGGTGGAGCGAGAGGCTCGGAGACGGTGGTTCCTCGAAAAGAGGGTGCCCCCCGCCTCCGAAGCCGCAACGCCCGCCTAAGGTTTCGAGGCGGAGGGAGGAAAAGACTCGCATGGCGAGCCCAACCTCCCCCAATAAGTCCTCGAAGGCGCAGGCGCCTTCAGCGCTTGTTCCGGCCAACAGCGCCCGGCGTTCTGCCTTCGGGAAGCGTATTGCCATTCCCGTGAGGGTCTTCTGTTCGAGGAGGGCCCCCGCGTCTCCGAGCTAGGCCTGGAGGGCATATTCCTTCAATGGAATTGCCGTGGACTCCGGGCCAACTGGGAGGAGCTGCGAAGGCTCGTCTCGTCCCGTTCCCCGTTAGCTATCTTTTTGCAGGAGACCATGCTAGGTGCGTTCCCCCTGCCCACCCTCCCGGGGTATAAGGGTCTTGCGACCCCACCACCGGGGCATGGCCGGGCTGGGGGATGCGCGGTTTACACCCGGCATGATGTCTCCGTTCTTCCTTTCTTATTAGATACCTCCTTTCAGGCAGTGGCTGTGCAGCTGCACCTGGATAGGAGGTATACTATCATTTCTGCGTACATTCCACCGTCAGCTGACTTCGACGCGGGGTACTTCCGCCGCGTCGTGGTACGGTTGCCGAGGCCCTATATCTTGCTTGCAGATTTGAATGGCAGGCATCCTCTCTGGGGAGATTACTCCATAAATCACAGGGGACAAGTCCTTTCCGCATTCTCTAGCCGGGATGCTGCTCCGCCAGCATTCAATGCACGTCGTGATGTCGCGGAAGGCCGCTGGCTGGACTTTACCTCCAGAGGAGGAGAACCCTTCAACGACAGGTTTACTTGGAGCGAGTTACGCTCCGCTCTCGCTCGTGCGCGGACACCGCTTATTGTCCGGACGATGTCCCGTACGCCATGCTTCGACACGTGGGTGAGCGAGGCATGGCCTTTCTGTTAGATTTGTTCAGCAGGATCTGGGTGGAGGGTCTTCTCCCAGATTCCTGGCGAATCGCTACTGTGCTCACCTTTCGCAAGCCGGGGAGAGATCACTCTACTCCGACCGGTTTCCGCCCAATCTCTCTAACTTCTTGCCTGTGCAAGTTGATGGAGAAATTGGTAAATGTTAGATTAGCCTTTTTTCCTGGACCTCGGAAGCCATCTTTCTTCTGTACAGTGCGGCTTCCGCAAGTTCCACTCCACGTCGGATGCTCTGATCCGACTGGATTATGCCGTCTGCGAGGCTTTCCTCCGTAGACAGCATTATGCCACGGTCTTTTTGATCTGGAGAATCCCTATGATACCGCATGGCGATACGGTGGGGGGAGCTCTCTCCGGCCCAAAGGAGCAGGAAGAGGTGTTCCGCAGGGAAGTGTCCTCAGTGTCACACTCTTTGCCCTCAGCATCAACGGCATCACCTTGGTGCTGCCGGAAGATGTTCTCGCTATGCTTTACGTGGACGATCTTTCGATCTCTTTTGGCGCGGCCCAGATGCCAACTCTGGAGCGTTGACTCCAACAGGCATTGAACCGCGTCTTTCGCTATGCCGAAGCGCACAGGTTTCGGTTTTCTTTGGCCAAGACTAAAGTGGTGCACTTCTGCCACCATCCACGGCTCCACCCCGACCCAGATTTGTTTCTTAATGGGGTGCGCCTGGATGTGGTTGAGTCGCACCGTTTCCTTGGTCTTGTATTCGACCGACGCCTTACCTGGGAGGCTCATATTCGCAGCCTTAGGGTCTCTTGTACCCGCGCCATGGATATTCTCCGTCCCGTGACGTTCAGCGCTTGGGGCGCTGATAGGGGTACTGCCACACTTTTTTATCGATCCTTTGTTCGTTCGAAACTCGACTACGGATGCGAGTTTTATGCATCCGCAGCCGAGCGTTTATTGCGGAAGGTGGATTCGATCCACCACACCGGCCTCCGCCTTGCGATCGGTGCCTTCCGCACTTCCCCCATTGATAGCCTGTTGGTCGATGCTGGGGAGATGCCACTCGCTCTGCGCCGCGTGCAGTGCATCACTCGCCTTTACGCGTGAGCACGGCGCCTCCCTCAGTCGCCAACAGCTTTCACTGCATCCGCAGCTGATCTCGACTGAAACTCCTTCGAGAGGTAGATATAGCTCTCGGGCCGGTGGCGCCCCTGGTTCTGCCCAGGACGCCACCCTGGCGGGTACCAAATTTGGCTATTTGTCGCTACGCCTCTGCTCCCAAAGCTTGTAAGGAGCCGGCAGTAATGCGTTCGACCTTTTTGGATCACACCTCGTGTCACGCCGGAACCGTGCCAGTGTATACGGATGGCTCCAAGTCCTCACACCACGTCGTATCCCCTCTGTTTGAAGTCAGCGGGGCTCTGCCAGGTGCTGCGTCTGTCTTCACGGCCGAGCTGGTGGCAATACACCACTCGGTACGGGAGATTACGCGACGTGCCCGGTTCGGAGACCGGATTGTGATCTATAGCTACTCACAAAGCGCCCTGTGTGCTCTCGGGGCATTGGAATCTCCGCATCCCCTGGTTCGCAATATCTGTGACGCCACGGTTTTGGCGAGCCGGGCAGATGTCGAGATTATCTTCTGCTGGGTTCCTGGACATGTAGGAATTGCGGGGAATGAGCGCGCCAAAGAGTCCGCGAGGACTCTGTGACCGGACCAGCGTTTCGCTCTTCCTCACACCGACTACATGGCAGGAATACGGGCATCTCTTCGGGCTTTTTGGCAATGAAGATGGGAGACGGTCGAAGGGAACTTAAGTTGCATTCTATTGCGCCGCGACTGTTCACATGGACCTATTTCTCAATACCGCGGTGGCTTCAGGTTGCTTTCTGTCATCTCTGAATCGGGCACACTTGTGTGACACATCGTTATCTGATGGAGCGCTCGCCAGCGCCCTATCGTGACGACTGCGTCGTCCCCCAGACTGTTAGGCACATTCTTGTCAAATATCCCAGTCTGGGTGATCTTCATCTATGATACCTGTCCCGGTACTGGGATGGGCGATGTCGCTACTGCCTGTCCCTTGTACTCGGGACGAGTTCGTGCATGTTGACTTTTGGGAGGAGGCGGGGCTTCTCCCCCCTTATTTAAGTAGCTTTTATATATTTTGTTATTGTTTTCTTTGTAGGTTGCACGCTCCTGCGCCGGGGAGAAGGTGACTTCTCCCAACGCCGGAGATTGCTTCCTAATTGTTGCGTTTTTCCCATTTTTATCATTGTTTTCATATTCTTATTTTAAAGTAGCCTAGTACTAGGCTGTCATGATTCCGGTGACTTATGCCCAAGTGGGCAGTCGCCAGATGGGCTCCTAAAATTTAAAAAAAATCAAAAAATCATGTGAGTTATGGGTGAGGTACAAAAGGTTAGTTGAAAGGATGAGTGAAAGTTGTTTCAGGTATGCTTCCGAGATTTGATTTGGGGATGGAATGGTTGTTTCATGCACTTGGCCTGAATATGTGAAAGGCATGTCTGAGGAGTTGGGATTAGTGTTTCTAGATGTATGGAAAGGCTTTTTGAGGAATAAGTCATTGTATGCATTGGATAGACTCCATCTAAGCCGGGGTGGGGTTGACGTGTTGTGGCAGGAGTTAGATAGTGTCATTAGGTCTTTGAAGGCTGGAAACTAGTTACTGATTGTTGTCAGGGAAATACAAGAGTACAGGGTGGGGGAGGGAAAGGAAAGAGATGCAGAGGAGAGATAGCAGAAGGTATACAGGCTAAAAGAGGTGCTTCAGGGATAGGAGGGTTGAGTTGTCTTTTACCGATGCTCTTAGTCTTATAAATAAGAAGGATAAGTTATTTAGTAATATTATTAAGACATTGATATAATATGTGTAATAGAATCATGGGTTAATGAAAATAAATTTAATGAGAATGTGAGTGAATTTGAACTACAGGGTTATGATATGTACATTAGTCAAAGGAGAGATAGGACTGGTGGTGGGTTGATTATTTATTTCAGAAATCGCATTTATTCAAATCTAAATAATTCTATATAGCATGGAGAAATTGAGTCACTGTGGATAGATATTAGGGTCAGTAAAGATAAGATAATGCACTTGGAAGCCTTTTACAGAGTATCCGGACAGACTGATTGTATTGATGAGTTAATGATCAGAGAAATAATTAAGGGACATGAAGTAGATAGTTATTCTTGGTGACTTTAATTAAAATTCTTTGGACTGGGAAAATATGATAGGAAGGGATAGAGCAAGTTGTAAGTTTATAATTAAAGGGCTTATATTGGAGTTAAATACTTGTAAGTCATCTGGCCCAGACAACATTCATTCTAGGTTACTCAAAGGAGGCGTAGATAGTATTGCAGTAGTTTGTAAAATTATTGAGAAGAAGGGGATTTCTGACCATCTAGAGTGTGGTAGGTTACTAAATGATGCTCAGCTTGGCTTTAGAAAAGTTAGATCGTGTTTAATATATTTACTGGATTTTATGGATTATGTAACTAGACAATTAGATAAGGGAGAGAATGCTGATGTAATTTACTTATATTTTAGCGAAGCTTTTGATAAGGTTCCACATAGTAGACTAGTTCACAAATTAAAAATGCATGGGATATGTGGTAAAGTTTTGAATTGGATAACTGGATGGCTGAAAGAAAGGAAACAAAGAGTTGTACTGAATGGGGTGAGGTCATAGTGTAGGGATGTTATCAGTGGCGTACCTCAGGGATCTGTTCTAGGCCCTTTATTATTCATAGTTTATATAAATGATCTACGGGAGGCTGTAAATAGCAGTGTCAATTTTTGATGATGACATTAAGTTGGCAACTGTAGTCAAAGAAGTTGAGGGTAGCTTTAAAGTGCAAAGTGACTTAAATAAGTTATTAGCTTAGGCTCAGAAGTAGCAGATGACTTTTAACCTTAAAAAATGCAAAGTTATTAACATGGAAAGGGGTAGTAGGGAATTTAACTATGAAATGGATGGGCATTGGCTGAATTCAGTTGAGGATGAGGACTTATGCGTAGTAGTAGATAGGTCAGGTCACTCAAGTGTTCGAATAGAGCAAATAGGATGCTAGGATACATTAAGAGGAATGTTAGCTACAAGAATGAGTTATCCTTAAACTCTACAACTCGTATGTCAGGCCACATTTAGAGTACTGTATACAAGCATGGTCACCACATTTTAGACATGACATAAACCTGTTAGAGTCAATACAAAGGAGGGCAACAAAAATAATACTTTCCCTAAAGCACTTTGAATATGAAGATAGACTGAGGGTACTAAATATGTTCTCATTTGAAAGGTGTGTGAGGGGAGATATGATTGAGCTTTTTTAAAATGTTCTGAGATGGATAAGTTGGATTTTAGCAAGTTATTTGAGTTGGAAGGGATTAATAAGACTAGGAGTCACCATTTAAAAAATAAAAAAAACAGGTGCAGGTTGGATGTTAGAAAATATTTTTTTACCAATAGAGTGGTAGATTACTGGAATAGCTTGCCACCTGAGAGAGGAGACAGTCTAAACTTGAATGTTTTCAAGTGCTGATTAGATGATTATATGGGAACGGGGTATAAACCTTTTTTTGAGGGGGGGGGGGAGTATTCTGGACTCATTCCTGTGGATGCAGTTTATTATTGTATATAATGGGCGATTTGGATTATGACGAGTCTTATGGTGATACTTGTTTCGTTTTTGAAGCATTCCTGTGGATAATTTAAATTGTATATTGTAGATGCATGCTCTGACACAATCCTATGGATGCATTTTTTGAAGGGGGTTTGACAGATGCAGACAAAGGCCCTTGTGGCTTTTGTCATCCGTGAAGCCAATTGATCAAAAAGAGGAAGTGATGTGAACCAATTGTCAAAATACAATTTATGATTCTTGAATGGAAATTTGCACTCAGCAAGATGAATTACCCAATTAGACCTTGCTTTCAAATCCTGAACATTTGGATTACTTACAGGCTCTATTTTGCCAATATAAGGTATAAAATCATATACCATTCCCATATGATCTGCCAGCAGTCTAGTATTTGCATACCCCTAACCATTGCTCTAGCCATAACCTTTCTAGATCTAATGGTCTGTTTGAATTATTTTGTATTGCATACAAGTTAGACTGCTGAACAATGATACCCAAAATATCATCAGTAAAAAAATCTCCGGAATAGATTTATGGGAAGAGATAATTCATCATCTTCATTCTCATTGTACTTACTGATATTGTAAGTGGGAATAATAGGGGCGGCCTCTTCCCTATCATGAATGTGTTTCCAATACAATCTAGTCGATTTTTTTCATGCAGACTTGTGCTTGAGTTTTGATTGGGATGGTGAGGCTAGCGATGAACTGTCAATTTCTAACACTACTGTTTCTTCTTCCTTCTCAGAAAGCTCCTCTGTAATATACATTTTATTCAGTAAAAGTTTTTAGAATATATATATATATATATAGCCATCTAAGCCTTATTTTGTTCACATAGTAGTAGCTCAATGAATTACATTATCTAAACTATTGTTTACCAGTTTCTAATCTATTTATTGAAATAATGAGTATAAAATGTAGAGGCATTAAACCTACATACCTTCCTGTGGTAAGTAAACATAATCCACCTCATCAATGTGGATTCATCCAATTCTTCAGTATCACTAGAATCTAATGGTAGCTGCTGTATATTAAAAGCGGTCAATATTATCCTTTTTGGAAGTAAAGGCTTATGACACCTCCCACTGTAGAAATTTGTAGTAGACAGTCCAGAAACACCTGAAATATTTTTGAAGTGTATTTATTTTACTTGTATTTTCAAATTAGGCTATAATTACTCGTAAAATATTTATTTACTCTTATATATTCAAAGAAAATGTACATCATATGATAAGAAACAAAATAAGATAGTATAATATGTCAAGTACTATGGCTAGACATGATATGAAAAGTAATTTCAGTGGATTGTCCATGGTTAGGTCCTACCTGGTGATGAATAAGAAATTTTTGTCACCTTTACACAGTGCAGCATAAAAACTTCCTTATGGAATGACATCCACACCCTTACATAGCTACCAACACACTAAGACCATGTGTAAAACCAGGGCATATAATATGCTTCCAATGTATTTAAAGGCCCAAGGAAAATGGAAATTGGTAACAAAACCCGGAAAAAAGCTAAGGAGAATATTACATGTACCAATGAAAGCTTAAGATGGAAAATGGGAGATGTAGAGAATGGAAAGATAGGGCAAATTATTTTAACCATTATATGAAAATAAATAAAGAAGTTGGATTTGAACCTATGTCATCAAGCGCTCATCACTTATATGACCAAGATGCTCATTGCCAGAGCTGCCATCCTCAACCCCCAAAAAGGTTGATTCAAGAAGCCTTTTGAATAGTGAAGTGTAGGTTTTTATCCAGTGAGAGACAAGACAAGTGTTTTTTTTTAGTAGAAGGGCACAAGCTTTTTTGTTTGTAATAATTGAAAATTACATGAAGCATCATATATAGATGTATTTATTTCAGGTTCCGGAGGAACCTGAAATAAAAGGTGGGTATTAGAGTAGGCACAGGTGAGTTGAGGCAAAAAACAACAAAAACTACTACATGCTATGCCCTTTTTTTCTCAGAAATTTTGCTAGCTATCTCCAGATTCCACACAATGGCTTCCTAATAGCCTTCATTGGAATACACTACTCCTGGACTATCTTTAGTATAGTCTTAAAAGTGTCCCACATCTCATAAGTATTCTCTTCCCTGAATTCTATCATCCACCTAATCTGATTTAGCAAGGTCTGTAATTTATCGTAATCTCCCCTATAAAAATTTGGAGTTTTTGTGGAGTTTGTTGATGTTCTACCCTTCACTATTCTCAAGTTAAAACCAACCATCTGATGATCACTATTTCCCAATGCTTTCCTGACAGTCAATTCCTGAACCAAGTGATCATCATTTAAAACAACCAGATCTAAGATATTGGCACCCCTTGTCGGCTTATTAACAAATTGAGTCAAATAATAATCCTAAAGCATTCTATAAACTTACAACTTATTCTAACCCTATCATATTTGCCCAGTCCATAAAATTTAAATTAGCGTCACCAAGAATAACTGTATCTACTTAACATCCTTTACTTATTTCACTGATCATTAACTCATCAATACATCACTGACCCTAATATCTATCCAAATTGACTAGACTTCTCCTTGCTTTATAGAATTATTTAGATTTGAAGAAATGCTATTTCTGATATAAATAATCAACCCACCATCCATCCTCTCTCTCCTTTGACTAATGTACATATCATAACCCTGTAGTTCAAATTCACTCACATTATTGAATTTATTTTCATTAATACATGATTCTATTACACGTATTATCTATATCCTCATCAATACTATAATTAAATAATTCACCATTCTTATTTCTAAGACTACGAGCATTGGTATAAAGACAACTCAGCCCTCCTATCTCTGAAGCATCTCTTTTAATCTGTATATCTTCCGCTCTATCTCCTCTGTATCTCTTCCCTTTCATTGCCCCTCCCTATGCTCTCGTATTTCTCTGACAACTATCAGTAACTAAACTAGTTACTGATAGTGGTCAGGCAGGAAACTAATAGTTTGCTGCTTGTAAAGACCTAACGACACTATCTAAATTCCTGCCACAACACGTCAATCCCAGCCTGGCTTAGATGGAGTCTATACAATGCTTGATTCCACCAAAATCCATTCTATACATCTACAATTACAATCCCAAATCCTCACACAGGCCTTCCACATAGTCATTCAGTCCAAATGTATGAGACAACCATTCCATCCCCACATCCAATCTTGGAAGCACACCTGAAACAATGCCTTTCACTCATCCTTTCTAAAACCTTTTAAACATCCGTCATAATTCACATCAACCCACATCCTTTACTCCCTCATGAGTAATCACAACTACATCCCTCTCACACCCAAACAACAGACTATCATACCTCTCAGACACATCATTTATACTAGCCCCTGGCTAAAGGAGCTATGGCTTCTAAGCCTACACCCATTGCTAAGCTGGGTGACTCAAAGATGGTGGATCCTCCAAAGAGGAACTCCCATCACCGAAGTCACCCTGCCTGCAAATGGTTTTGAGATAGTCTGAGGAAAAAACTTGCATGGTGCGCCCAACCTCCTCCGATAAGTCCTCAAAGGTGACAGCAATTTCAGCGAATTGTCTGCCAACAGCGCTGGAGTTCTGCCTCTGGAAACTGTAAGGCCATTCCCGTTGCGGTTTTCTCTTCGATGAGGCCCCCTCATCTCCTAGCTAGGCCTGAAGGGCATATTCCTTCAATGGAATTGCCATGGACTCTGGGCAAACTGGATGTGAGCTGTGGCGGCTCATCTCCTCCTGTTTTCCCTTAGCTATCTTTTTGCAGGAGACCACGCTGGGCCTGTGCCCCCTGCCCATTCTCCCAGGGTATAAGGGTTTTTCAACCCCCACCTCCACGGGATGGTGGTCAGGTAGGAGGATGCGCCATTTATACCCATCTTGATGTCTCCATTCTTCTCTTTGCTTTAGATACATCCTTTCAGGCAGTAGCTGGACCTGGATAGAAAGTATACTATTATTTCTGCATTCATTCCATCATCAGCTGACTTTGATGCAGAGGACTTCCACCACATCATGGTATGGTGTTCAGCCAAGTGTGAGGCGGCTCTCAAACAGAGCGTTATGCCTACATGCGCTATAAGTGCTACACTAACAATTTCACTGTCGGTGGATTTCATCCAGCTAGGGCTAGTTTTCGGTATGTTTTGAAGATTGGCTGCCGCTCTTCCTGGTAGCATACAAGTCTTCTTGTAACGGGAACCCTCTATAGTAGAGAAGTCGAGGCGAGTCAAAAGGATTTGGGGCAAGTTCTTGTAGGATCCCCCCACCCCTCTCTCCAGGAGAATGGGACTGCCATCTCTGACCCCGCATCTGTGGCATAGTCCTTCGTGACCACTTTCTCTATTCTCAATATCCAGGATGCTTCTCTGCCAGTATTCAATATGTGTCACGATTTTGCATAAGGCCGCCGAATGGACTTTACCTCTAGGGTGAAGAACCCTTTGACAGGTTTACAATGAATGAGTTGCGTTCTGCTCTCACTTCCTGCGCAGACACCGCCCCTGGTCGGACGATGTCCCATATGCAATACTTCGACACCTGGGTAAGCGAGGAATGGCCTTTCTGTTAGATTTGTTCAACAGGATCTGGGTAGACTGTATCCTCCCAGACTCCTGGCAAATCGCTATTGTGCTCACTTTTAGCAAACTGAGGAAAGATTACTTTACCTCAGCATGTTTCTGCCCAATCTCTCTAACCTCCTGCATGTGCAAGTTGATGGAGAAATTGGTAAATGTTAGATTAGCCTTTTTTTTCGGACAGCGGAGGCTTCCTGTTTTCTGCCCGGTGTGGCTTCTGCAAGTTCCATTCCCCATCGGATGCTCTGCTCCGTGGATGGAGGCAGAAGTGCACCACCTTAGTCTTGTCTAAGGAAAACTGAAGCCCATGCGCATCAGCATTGCAAGAGGTGCGGTTCAATACCAGATGGAGTCAACACTCCAGAGTTGGCATCTGAGCTTCACCAAAAGTGATCGATAGATCATCTACGTAGAGCGTAGCGGGAATATCTTCCGTAGCACCAAGGAAAGCCATTGATGCTCAGGTCAAAGAGTGTGACCATGATGAGATTGTTGATTCGGCGTACAGATGAGGGAGAGCGCTCTCTGGCCCAATAGAGCAGGAAGAGGGTATCCCGCAGGGAGGTGTCTTCACTGTCACACTCATTGCCATGTGCATCAATGGCATCATGGTGCTGCCGGAAGATGTTCTTGCTACGCTTTATGTAGACGATCTATCGATAACTTTTGGCGAGGCTCAGATGCCAACTCTGGAACATTGACTCCATTAGGCATTGAACTGTGTCTCTTGCTATGCTGAAGCGCACAAGCTCCAGCTAAGACTAAGGTGGTGCACTTGTGCCTCATTCCACTGATCCACCCTGACCCAGACGTGTTTCTAAATGGAGTTCACCTAGAAGGTGAACCCACACCATTTCCTTGGTGTAGTATTTGACTGATACCTTACCTGGGAGGCTCATATTCTTAGCCTTATGGTCTCTTGTACCCGCATCATGGATATTCTTCGTTCCATAATGTTCAGCGCCTGGGGCGCTGATAAGAGCTACTGCCTTACTTTTTTATGAACCCTTTGTGCATTCAAAGCTCGACCCCGGATGCGAGTTTTATCTATCCGCAACTGAGTGTATATTGCGGAAGGTAGACTCGATCCACCACACTGTCTTTCGCTCGCTTCCACACGTCCTCACTGAGAGCCTATTTTATGCTGTGGAGATCCTGCTTGCTCTATGCTATACACAGTGCATTATTAAACATGTACATGTGAGCTCAGTCATCAACAGCTCTCACGGCATCCACAGCTGATCTCACTTGTGCCTATCCCAATGAGAGACACAATTCCTACCCTAAGCCCTTTAGGTTTAGGGCTAGGAAACTCCGAGAGCAGGGTATAGCTCTCAAGCAAGTGCTGTTCCTAGTTTTGCCCAGGACCCTACCCTGGATTGTAGCACCTTCAACTATTGGGTCACCACTCTTCTGTTCCTAAAGCTTCTACAGCGCCTTGAGTATTGCATTCAGCATTCTTGGGTCACACTCTGTGTCATGCTAGAACTGTGTCAGTGTATATGATAGCTCCAAGTCCTGATAGGGAGTCAGTTTCCATGGTGTATCTACTCTGTTTGAAGTCATGGGGGCTCTGCCAGAGGCACTGTGTCTGTTTTTACGGCTGAGCTGAGTACGGGAGATAATGCAACGTGCCCAGTTCTGAGACTGGATTGTGATTTATAGCGACACAAAGCACCCTGAGTGCTCTCATGACATTGGGATCTCTGCATCCCCTGGTTCATGATATTGGTGATGCCATAGTTTTGGAGAGCCAGGTGGATGTCCAGATTATCTTCTGCTTGGTTCTTGGACATGTAGGACTTGCAGGGAATGAGCGCACCAATGAGGGTGCCAAAGAGTCTGTGAGGACTGGGCGAGCAGACTAGTGTTTCACTCTTCCTCACACCGATTACATGTCAGGAATATGGGCTTCCCTCTAGGCTGCCTGGCAAAGAAGATGGGAGATGGTTGAGGGAAACTTAAAGTTATGTGCCATTGTGCTGCGACTCTTTCCATAGACCTAGCCCCTAATTCTTTGATGGCTTTAGGTTGCTGTTGTCATCTCGAAATTGGACACACTCCCAGTATGCACCACCATTTGAGGGAGCGCTCACCTGCGCCTTATTGTGATGACTGTGTTGTCCCCAAGACTGTTTGACACATTCATGTTGAAAGTCCCAGTCTGGGTGATCCCACATGTTACTTGTCCCAATACCAGGATGACCAGAGTCGCTATTCTTTCTTCCATATACTAGGGACTGGTTCATGCACACAGACTTCTGGACCATATGACCCTTTGTAGGTGCTTGGCTTTCTCCATCCCATTTGACTCTGTTATAGGTTGCATGTTCCTGCGCCAGGGGTATGTGGGCCTACCCCCAGCACTGGATTGTTTCTCCTTGTTGCTTTTGTTGTTGTTTTTTAGCTTGTGTCTTGCCCTTGTTCCTTTTTTATATCTATTTTCTTTTTTAATATAGCCTAGTATTAGTCTCTCCACTAATTACAGCAACTTTTGCCCTAGTTGGCAGTCACCAGTTTGGTTGGCTCTTTAAATAAATAAAAAAATAGTGCACACAAGAGGATTATTTTGTGTTTAGTCACTTGTCATCCATTTTGCATTAACTATGCTTCATAGGTACATGACAAGGGATGAAAAGGCTAGAATTATTGCATAGGAGAAATTCAGCAGCGAGGAAATGTATTTAGCAATCCAAATCAATTATAATCAATATTCTTCCTGCTGTTTGTCGCTTCTCCTTTAGGTCGGACGCTCTTGCGCCGGGGGGCAGCGGACCTCCCCCAGATGCTGGAGCTTGCTTCCTAATTGTTGCTATTTTCCCTTTTAATGTTGTTTTTTCATATTCTTATTTTAAAGTAGCCTAGTGCTAGGTTGTCATGATAGCGGTGACTTATGCCCAAGTGGGTAGTCGCCAGATAGGCTCCTAAAATAAAAAAATTAAAAAAGCATTCTGTTTGACATACTCTATCGATCTTCATCAATATTATGACTAAATAACTCATACTTATCATATCTAAGTCTGTGAGCATTGATATAGAAAAATTAACCCACTCAACCCTGGAGAACCTAGCATTGTGATTATAAGTGTAGCTAACAATATCCTGAGGCAAGTAGCTAAGTATAATAAGTACTATCTACATTGTACTTGTATTTTGGGGAATAGTTTCCTAAACTTAGAGACTATCTCACAGAAGCAATTTACTTCTTACTCAGGTCATATGGCAATTATTGTGAGTTCACCAGAATTGGGACTCCATATAGCAAATAACCATGCCTAAGGTTACTTAACTTTACTCAAATTGTAAGTGGTGTGTCCCATCAGTAGGCCATAGTGGTCTTGTTTGGTTACAGATTTTGAATATTTTAGATGGGACTAACTTATGGTGTATCACTCATTTTCCTCTCTCCCAACTTTATTTTAAAAAACAGCAAAGTTGAAAAAAATCTATTAGAGACTCTGGTATATGAAATTATATCCACCAGCAACTTTCGTCACTATATAGAACATCAAGATAGAATTTAAAAAAAAAAAAAGCACCATATAATCATGAATAATGAAAATTTATTTGCTGATGAAATTTTGGATAGTAAAAGGGTGAGTTATTTAGATTTTTTAGGGTTTTTTTTTTGGTAATTAAGCAAGGCTGACTATTCTTTCCTCAGTTTTATAAGTTTACTTATCCTTATTGTGAAATTGGGTTTGTTCTTTAGTATTGCTGTATGTTCTGTCATCAATTGACTCTACTGATTGCATTAAATGATGCAAATAATAAATGACCATTGAAAACTTGAATGGTTAAAACTAAATTGTTTTATTAATGTCTCATTTTTATTGTCTGATGTTCTCAAAGAGAGTTCAAGTGGAAATAGGGAAAGGCCACACTCACTGGGTTGACTTAAACTCTCTTTACATTGCCTGGGGAAGCTGGTGTGTATCCTTTTGGTCTTTCTCAGCACCCTTATTTTTCTGAATATCCTTTTAACCATTTGTCTACCTGCAAGAAAGTGGCGGTGTAGCCAGGGCTACCAGCTCTACTTCAACTTAAAGCTGGAGGACCAGCACAGCATACTGGTTTGAGGTTTGAGTGCCTGTAGGAAAAAGGGGGCAGGGCTACTGTCTATACTCTTAAATGTGGTATCCAGATGAACTGCATATCCTCATGGCCTAACTGAAAATAGGGAAGGCTCCAGCACTGGGTTGACTTGAACTCATTGATGAGACAAGGGGAACCACCCTTCCTTGCTAAATACTTGCACTCCTCTTTCCTAAACAAAGAAAAGTAGCATAAAAGGATAGACTAAGGCAAAGTGGTAACAATCCAGATGATAAAATGGGGCAATGGCTCCCACACACATCAACCACACAGTCACTACTAATCACATCCCTCCTTCCTTAAACCATTCAATCTATTTTTATAATGCCAGACACGCATTCTTCTATCATACTTATCATGCACTTTTCATTCATACTTTCCACTAGTCCATGGATATGTATAGCAGGTCACTCCAACTGGCCAGTCAAAGTGTCCGAGTCAGTCATGTCATCAACTTATGTCTCCTCAAATGTGAATCTTGTCAGAAGACATTGTTTCACCAACTCTTATATCTTTCACACTTCCACTACTCATCATTTTATTAATCACACTTCTCAGCTTATTCATTATTTCTCTTGCTTTCACCTGGAAATCATGCACTTTCACTCATAGTTATACAGTAAACCCTCGATATAATGAACCTCAATATAACGAACCAAATTTCCTGGCCGAATTCCATCGGGTTTAACAGGCAAGTGTTATGACTAGCCTGAGTGAGTGTTGGTGTATCACTTGTCTCCTCCAGTGCAAGGTTCGTATCAATACTATGTTGTGTAGTCCACTTAACTTTATTAGTAATTACATTTACATACGTATTACATATCCATAATGAACTTGTTTCGTTATTTCCATTGCTTTTAATACCCATCAGGTTTAACAAACTTTTGGCTTTAACGAACAACCCTCCGCCACATACAGTTCGTTATATCGAGGGTTTACTGTACTTGTATCACTTCCTCACTCTCAGCCTTAATCCAACTCAAAGACAAACTTTTGACACACAAAACTCTTTTACACTATTGTGGTGCATATCTTGGTAATTGTTAAGATTTCACAGTACACAATTTATTAGCTTTTTTTAGCTATATTTTAACTGATTTTTTAACATTTTTCAGCTTACCCACTGGCCAATCAGCAATGTGCATTGATTAATCATTAGCTTTATGTTTTCTGATGTTCCCTTTGTGTTTATAAAGACGATATAAACTAGTTTTTTCTTACTTTGATGTACCCTTTTTATAGCCTATTAATGATGCCTCTTAAATAAACTATCCTTAATACCTATTCTTTTGTTTTATATATATATTTTTTTTCCCCCCTGAAATCTCCCTTTACCTGTTTTCAAATGTTTGATTACGTGTGTGATATATGCCTCTATTTAGTGTTTTGGTTTGTGTTTGTTCATTTGTTTTTGTTCCTGTTGTTTTTTCAATAGTTTTTTGTTTTGTTTATACTGTTATTTGTTTGAATAGTTTTTATTAGTGTTTTTGTTTATTTTTAGTTAAAAAACTTTCAATAAATGTATTTACTTATGTTAGGCCATGAGTAAAGTTTTGCTGCACAGAGCAAAAATTTGTGGAACTGCTCTTTTATGCTCAGGTATTTAGGAAAGTGACTTCTCACTATTATTGTGGATAATTCATATATTTTTGCTTTAAAAAAAGGTTTTTCTTCCTTTATTTAAAGAGTTTTTTCTTGGGCAAATCCCCCCTTCTCAAGTGATTCTTTTGTTGTTGTTTTTCTGTTAGGTTATTGGAATCGCATCATGTATTATTTATCATTTTGAAGGGAATTTTCAAAAGGATGGCTTTGGCCCCATACCCTCCTTTAATTGTAGGTGATTACCCCCTGCTATTTCGATATTTTTAATAATCTAGTAGTATTCCCATTTTGAAAGCCTAGTATTAGATTCAAATTCCAAGGTGATTGCTAGACAGCATTATCTGAATGTACATCGCTGATGGGGGAAAAAAGTAACTAGAAAAATAGCCAAAGAAAAATCACAAAAAAAATTGGGCGCGGCTAATCTTAACAATTATTACCTGTATCTCTTGGTAAAGGAAATTTTGGCCATTCAGACTGCAGATCATCACTTATTTCACAAGGCTAAGGAGTTGGTCCTCACTCACCCTGTGCTGCATGGGATGTCTTATGCCTCAATGTTAAAAAAGGGGCTACCTCTTCTCCATGCTAATGAGCAGATTTCTTTCCCCCTCCTCTGCTTACCTGGTACAGCTGGCACCACAAACGGTTCAGATTCATACCCAGCCTCTGCTAAAACCAGGGCTCTTCAGGAGGCAACACCACCCCTGAAGTGGTCATGAGACCATCTTCCAAGAGTTCCTAAAGTTACCCTCAAAAGAAGGACAGCACCAAAGGAGCTCCCAAGTCCCCATGCTAGGATGGTCTTCTAGGCTGGACTTGGTGGTTTGGTGACCCGTGGATCCTCTAATGAGGGCCCTTGCCTCTAAAGCCACACCTCCACAGCAGGTTTTGTGGCCAAAAAAGAAAAGACTTGCATAGTGAGCCTAACCTACCTGGATAAGTCATTGAAGGTGTCAATGCCATTTTCAGCCAACAGCACCTGGAGTTCTGCCTTGCCTCCAGTAGCATACAGCCTTTCCAGTGAGGGTCTTCTCTTCGAAGAAGGACCCTGCATCTCCAAGCAAGGCTTGGTAGGCATATTCCTCCAATGGAATTGCGATGGACTCAGGATCAACTGAGAGGAGCTGCACAGGCTTGTCGTCTCCTTTTGCCTGTTAGCTACCAGGAGACCATCCTAGGCATGTGCCTCCTGCCCACCATCACAGGGTATAAGAGTTTTGCGCCACCACCACTACAGTATGGGGGCTGGGCAAGAGGATTTGAGACGTACACCCAGCATAATATATATTCTTTTTGCTATAAATACCTCCTTTCAGGAAGTAGCTGTGCAGTTGCATCTGGATAAGAAGTATACTGTTAATTCTACATACATTCTACCATTCTCTAGGCAGGATGCTGCTGCACCAATATTTAATGCACTCTAGGATGTTCCTTAATGCCGTTAACTTGACTTTACCTTGAGAGGTGGAAACCCTTCAATGACATGTTTATATTGAGTTGCATTCCACTACCGCTTCATGTGCAACACTGCCAATAGTCTGGATGATGTACTGTATGACATGCATCAATATCTAGGTGAGCGAAGCATGGCCTTTCTGTTATATTTGTTCAACAAGATCTGGACAGAGGGTATCTTCCCAGACTCATGGTGAATCGCTACTGTGCTCATTTTTTACAAACCAGGGATGGCAATTTGCCATCCTGACGCTGTGCTGATAGGATCCAGTGCTCCTTCCGGCCCCAGTTTAGCCTCTCTTCCTTCCTTCAGATAGCCTGTATTTCTCACCTACTTCCTCACTTTCCCTACAACCTCTCCCACAACTTTCTCTGGTCAGCCTCTAATTTCACAGGGTAGATGCTGACCTTCTTCGTAGCCAACAGTCGCGGATTGGGGTTGAGGGGGGGGAGGGGACAATGTTCCCTAACCCCTGAGCTCTGGTCTGGGGTGGTTGGTTTTTAACAACCTGCTTCATTACCACCCATACCTTCCTCACATCGCTTTTTCTTTTCTCTTCACACACTATCGGTTTTATGAAGTGCCCAAGGTGGAGCTGCCATGCTGAAGGGCTGCCAGTTCACCAGGCGGGAGGGGTGGCCTTAAATGGCAGGACCTGGCTCTGCCAGGCCGGTAGGCACCCATTGAAGAGCAGGTTACTGCGAGGGGTGATGAGCTATTGCATCCTGTAATTAAAAGAGGGTCACCATGCCCAATGATGAGTCCATTAAAAAAAAACAGAATCCCCTTAATTTCCCCGCATCTAATGTCAGAACCACCCTTGGGCAGCTCCACAGGAAAAATGGAGGTCCTCCCCTTGTGCCAGCGCAGGGAACCCTCCATATTTCTTTAACAGGAGAGGAGGCTTACTCCTCTCCTACGACTACAGGTGTAATGGACTCCCCCTCACCCCCTTCTCTGGAGGTGCTTTCTGGTACCTCCCTTTTTCCAGCAGCAGTCCCCCGTTTTCTTTCCAAGGGGACTGCCAAGAAAGCCAGCAGGCAGCCCATAGCCTACCGCTCTGTAGTGAAGCGGCTTAGTAGGGCAAACCCCCTTAGGGGGGAGAGGGAAGCCAGGCCCCTTCGGTCGCTTCCCTCAAAAGACCTGCTGGCCAGAATATTAACCTTGCCGGGGTCAAGAAATCCTGGCCGTTCAGGCCCAGGATCGACTCTCATTCAGTGAGGCTAAGGACTTGGTCCTGGCACGCCCAGCTCTCCCTGGGACGTCTTATGCCTCAATAGTTAGAAAGGCACCCTCTGCTCCTGGCCCATCCAGGCCAACGAGCACGGTTGTTTCCACGCCTATTTGGAGCCCTTCTGCGGGTTCTACTCAACCCGGGCGCTCCCCTGGTAAAGCTGGCAGCAAAAAGGGTTCACCCAGCCCCGGCTAAAATCAGGGGTCTCCTCCCTTCTCCCAGCTTGACCGTTTCCCGTAAGGGGAAATGGCCATGCGCCTCCACCGAGTTGTTAGACTCACAGGAGGCAACACCCCTGAAGATGCCCATGAACTGCTTCATTTTCTTGCCTTGATCTATCTTTGTGCTCTTCGGATGCACAGCCTGATTTTGATTGGGTGGTGGTCTATTATCTCCAAGATAACCATCACTTTCCCATTCAAGTATCATTTTCCGGGCCACTGCCGCCCGAGAGCCCACCTCGGTGGTGCTTGGAGCGGGCGCGGTGGTCCACATTTCAGGAAATGATTGATTTCTCTATCTCAGTCGAGGAGTTTTAGGTCGGTAGATGAGGCCGTTGAGTTCTTCTCCGGCAACCTCATCGCCGCGGGCCTGACTGACTACTATTCCCAGAATGTCTGGCCGTTTCGCACGCCGACCACCTCCGCGGTGGTCAGCAGTGTGAGACGGCCCTCAAACAGAAGTGTTATGCTTACCTTCGCTATAAGCGTTGCCCGAATGAGTTCGCTGCTGGTGACTTTCGTCGAGCTGGGGCTAGGGTCCGGTATATTTAGAAGCACGTCCGCCGCTCTTCTTGGCGGGCATGCGTGTCTTCACCTAACGGGAAGACCCCTCTGGCAGAGGTGTGGTCAAAAGGATTCGGGGCAAGTTCTCCAGGAGAATGGGACCACAATCCCAGACCCCGCGTCCGTGGCGGAATCCTTCTCGACCGCTTTTTCCGCATTCTCTAGCCAGGATGCTGCTCCGCCAGCATTCAATGCACGTCGTGATGTCCCGGAAGGCTGCCGGCTGGACTTTACCTCCAGAGGCGGAGAACCCTTCAACGACAGGTTTACTGTGAGTGAGTTGCGTTCCTCTCTCGCTTCGTGCGTGGACACCTGGGTGAGCGAGGCATGGCCTTTCTGTTAGATTTGTTTAACAGGATCCTGCTGGAGGGTCTCCTCCCAGATTCCTGGCGAATCGCTACTGTGCTCACCTTTCGCAAACCGGGACGAGATCACTCTACTCCGACCGGTTTCAACCCAATCTCTCTAACCTCTTGCGTGTGCAAGTAGATGGAGAAATTGGTAAATGTTAGATTAGCCTTTTTCCTGGACAGCGTAGGCCATCTGTCTTCTGCACAGTGCGGCTTCCGTAAGTTCCACTCCACGTCGGATGCTCTGCTCCGACTGGAAAATGCCATCTGCGAGGCTTTCCTTCATAGACAGCACTACGCTACGGTGCTTTTCGATCTGGAGAAGGCCTATGATACCGCATGGCGATACGGTATCATGGAGTCTCTCCACACAATGGTGACGAGGGAACGCCTACCAATGTTTATATCTGAATTTTTGCGCGATAGTCGATCCTGTGTATGGATGGGGGGCCGTCACCGGCACAAAGGAGCAGGAAGAGGGTGTCGCGCAAGGTAGATGTCCTCATTTTCACACTCTTTGCCCTGAGCATCAACGGCATCACCTCGGTGCTGCCGGAAGATGTTCTTGCTACGCTCTACGTGGACGACATTTTGATTTCTTTGGGCGTGGCTCAGCCGCCAACTCTAGAGCATCAACTCCAATAGGCATTGAACTGTGTCTCTTGCTATACTGAAGCGCACAGGTTTTGGTTTTCCTTGGGTAAGACTAAGGTGGTGCATTTCTGTGGCCATCCATGGCTCCACCCTGACCCAGACTTGTTTCTTCATCGTATACACCTGGAAGTGGTTGAATCGCATCGTTTCCTTGGTTTTGTATTTGACCGACGCCTCACCTGGGAGGCTCATATCCGCAGCCTTAGGGTCTCTTGTTCCGGCGCCATGGATATTCTCCGTTCCGTGATGTTCAGCGCTTGGGGCCCTGATTGGGCTACTGTCTTACTTTTTTATCGATCCTTTGTTTGCTCGAAGCTCGACTACGACTGCGAGTTTAATTCATCCGCAACTGAGCGTGTATTGCGGAAGGTGGACTCGATCCACCACACCAGCCTTCACCTTGTGACTGGTGCCTTCTGCACTTTCCCCATTGAGAGCCTACTAGTCGATGCTGGGGAGATGTCACTCTCTCTCTGCTGTACACAGTGCATTATTCGCCTGTACGGGCGAGCCCGTTGCCTCTCTCAGTCGTTAATAGCTCTCACTACATCTTCCCCCCGTCCTGAGGATCACGGTGTCATGGTGGAGGGGCTTGCGTATTTTATTGACACAGTGGGCTATGTCAGTGAAGACTGTGATGGATATTATGTCGTATCAGTCTGTCTTCATTGGTCCTACCTTGCTAAACAGGCCACTTTGGAGGAGTCAGACTAAGGATCCTCACACCCGTGTATTGAGTACCACTGTACTGGTTGCCGATCATGTTCACCAGAGTTATCAACTTGAAGGCCGCACTTGTTCTGGGGTTAATAGCGGTTCACAGCATGGGTCTTAGTCTAGCCGTTGTCAAACTTCCATTTGTGATGTTGCACTGTTTTTAAAACAACAGCTGTAGTGTGGGGGAGGGCTACCCTGAGGACGGTGTAAAGCGCCTAGTCTGGGGGCAACTACAGTAACACGACTCCACTTCTCCAGGGGTAAGTGTTCTTTTAATACAAATATTTACGGGTAAAAATAATAAACCTTTTTCCAGATGCCCCAGACTTCTGATCCCTGCGCCACCAATGGCCGTGATCTTCGTAGACTCGATCCTTTTTGTTCCGAGGTCAATTATGATCTTGATTATGATAGATTTGTAGTTTTAAAATCAGACAATGACACACCAATAAGTAAGGCTGACATTTTCAATGTCTATGAAGACTTTGTTGCCAAATTTGGTGAATCTGCCCAAATGTGGCCTAGGAATGATGGCTGCCTTGTTGAGGAGTCCTCTTCATTTGATCAGCATCAAAAAAACAAAGCACTAGATTCTCTTGCTTCCCTCAATATCTCCTCTTCAGCCCATCCTACCTTTAACACCTGCAAAGGGGTTGTCAGGTTCGGGGAGCCTATTGAATATGATTTAGACCGGCTTGTTGCTAAACTGACTTCTCAGAAGGTAGTTGGTGCATACTGCATCCCTTGCAATGTTAATGGCACCAGAGTTCCTTCCGCTACTATCATATTAACTTTCAATAGGTTGGAACTCCCTAAGAATATCAAGGCTGGTTATCTGTCTATTCCTGTGAAGCCATACGTAGAGAATCCCTATAGGTGCTTTCATTGTCAAAGTTTTGGACATGTCAGTAAGCACTGCAGACAGGTCAGGTATGTGTGAATTGTTCCTCTAATTTCCATGGGACACTGTGCCCTCGTCCCCCTTGTTGTGCCAACTGTGGTGGCGATCACCTAGCCACCTATAAGCAATGCACCTTTTTCTTGTATGAGAGAGAGGTTGTTGCTCTTCGGAATAAATTCCAAATTAGCATGAAGGATGCTAGAAGGAGAGCTAAAGAATTATACATACAACCAGGTGAGAGTTTTGCAGATGCTCTTAGAGCAACCAGACGAGTCTGTAACAGACAGCAGAGACCATTCAGACCTCCACCTTTACAGCTGCAGAATATCTATCAAGGAGCCCCAATAGAATCTCTACCTCAGAATGATGCTCATCTTCCCTCTCCAATCATTAGGGAGGTTCCTGCTTCTCCTAAACCAAGACGCGAGAGGACTCGCCGTTCCTCAGATTCCCCGCCATCAGCATCTAACCAAGCATTGACATGTCCTGAAGACATGGTTTCAGATTCTGAGGATGTTCTTGTGGTGTTCATTTCACCTTTGGATATCCACAGCATCAGTAACTCCAGAAGAAGCTGAATGGATTTTTTCTGATCCAGCTTTGGCTGTGGCCCTTATGGAAGAGGAGAAACACCCTTCTGAGGTTTCTTCACCCACCCCAGCTGACCCACCAACCACCTACTAGTACAGAGGACCCAATATCATCGGAGGCATCTTTGCCAGCAAAAACCACCCTGTCATATTTACAACTGACAGATGGTTCTTTGCCATCTAATAAAAAAGCCATCCCCAAAACATTCAAACTACCTATACCTCAAACGTTAATTACACCTAAAAATCTAAAAGGTTCAAAACCCGTCACCTTCATCATTGGAATCTACAAGGGATCTTCTCCTAATGGAAAGAATTCAAATTCCTGCTTCATGATTACAATCCTTGCTGTATAGCATTACAGGAGACTCAATTGAGTATTTGTCGATTACCCAATTGACAGGGTCCTGGAGAATTTCCATGATCATGTCAACCAGGTGGCAAATTCTTCCATGCCCTTCTCCAAAACTGCTTCCCACAAGACCCATCTTCCTTTTTGGTCTGAGGAATGCAGCAAAGTGGTGACAGAGTGTAAGCGAGCTTGTCATCGCCACTATCGAAACCCTACTGCCATCAATAAGTATGCACACTACTGTAGTATAGAGTAGTCTACCTCTGCAAAGAAATTTCATTTTGGTGGGGGTTTTCTTTACATGTGGCTGTATATGGAAATGAAAAATCAGACGAGGTGGCAATAAACACCATCGGATACTGGAGTTTGCTTCCTTTTTTTCCCCTTTTTTTTGTGTCCTTGGAATCACTGTTCATCAAATCAAATCGAGGTAACTTGGAAGTCATTCTCAAGATAGGCTTTCTGTACCTGAATTCTAAAATGATTATCCCAGTGATTTTATGACTGGTAGCAGTTGCCATATGAGCAACTTTTTGAAAAAAGGGTCACCTATGATTAGCGGGATATTTTGTCAAATTGTTCGTTCCTGGATTCATTTGGCTCAATTATCATATCCCTGATGTCATGACACCTTTAAACCATTTCTCCCATGACCAAATCAAACTTTTGAGTAGAAGTTGTCATCATTTTTATTCATCTTGCTTGAATATCAATAATATTCCTGTTTAATGATCTTTTGGGAATTTATAACATATATCCTAAAGTGTTAAAGTCTCTTTAACTTTTACAGGATGCTTCTGGAGCGATTAAAGAAATTAATTATAAATTCGGTGAAGATCCACTTGGTAGCAATTTTGCTGATCAAAAGGTGAGAGAAGATACAATAGTAAAATTTGCCATAGTTATTCAATTATTTGCATTTGTTTTATTTTTAACCGGCATTAGCATCCTAAATCTAATTAATACAATTGAATCAAGTTCTAAATAAGATATCTATTTAATTTTGTTAGGAGGATTGCAGAGATAACCCAGCCAAAACGATCAAAGAAGAGTTTTTTTTTTCATTTGATGAAAATCAACATGGATTGAGAGGTCAAGAACAAGCATTTAGGGGTTCATATGAAAGAGGTCAAATTGGCTTAGTCAAAGAGGTAATTTTTTATTTTTTTTATTTGCATTCCATTTGTTTGCTCAGTATCGATGGTAGCAGTTATCTTGCAATCCTCACTGGATCAACTAGTCAGTTAATTAGTCTTAAAAATTATTTAACTTTGTAACTCTAGACATAAGGATTGGTTAGTGGATTTCTAAAGAAAATTTTCAGATTTGTTTATAAAATATAGATACAAAAAATGAGGAATGCTCCTCTACCTGGAAATATTTTGAGAGGTCACTTAAAGTGGTAGTGAAAATATGTGGAAGATACATGTTTAATTGTTATTGATGGTAGTTGATGTTGTTGATTATACCACCCCTCTCTGCTTGTAGCCCATGCAACAGCTTGCAAGTGGAAGGTCAATTGCAACTTCCCATTCCATACATCCAAGCAGTGTGGCACTGTTATATCCACTTAGAAATAACATAATCACTACAACTCTCTTTCCCTCGCTCTACAGGGTAGCAGGGTTAAAAAACCCACAAAAAAAAACAACCTCGCCTGCAATAAATAGTACAGCCTCATGCACTACAGCGCAGCTGCATGGCATGGTCAGTCAATTACATGCAGGGAAGGGGTCATTGGGAAACATCGGATCTTCCCATTATTCATGCTCCCCTCAAGTCCTGCTCTCTTGTGACCTGCAAGCATTAAAGGACATTGTTTATAGACAAAGTGGGGCGGGGAGAGTGAGTCAGCAGGATGAGGACATGGTCAATGGGTACCAGGATAAAGATTAATGTTTGCCAGTTATAGAGGCATCAACTGGGAGCCAGAGGAAGCATTTAATCTCCTCGCATTATGGTTCTGGAGGGGGTTGCGTGCCATAGTAGGACTCTTTGAGGGCCTAATTTGTCTCCTGTTATAGTAAGAAATAAAACCAATGAATGCAATAGATAAATGATTGCATGCAATGACTGTGAGACCTTTGCCTGCCTATGGAGTTTGTTTTTATGTTAAATGGCATGTCAGAAACCTTTATAAAAGAGACTTGCAGTGAAAACATTAAAACTAGGGTAATGAAATACGTGGAAGGTTTATTTATTGGCCAATTACACTACTAGGGCCTGGTGGGGGCATAAATCTGAAGGTCATCAACTTGAACTTAAATATGAATATTTTAAGGGTAGCTCTTTTGTTCCTTTTCTTCCATCTTATAGAAATAAAAATATTTGTTACCTTAAAGGATTTTTTGGTTATTTAAATAGAATTGATTTTGTCTTTATTTTAGGATGGATTTAGTGAGATTCTAGTGAAAGAGGAGATAAAAGAAGAACCCCTGGAACAGGAAAGTCCTCTCCTTCATGGAGAGAGACTCGATTCCCAAGAGGAAAACTCAATCCCCAAATCCTCTACTGAAATGGTCCTACAAAACTGCCTTCATGAAAAGGTAATTTTGCCCACTTTAAAATTAAATACCCAATTTATTCGCAAATTTTAATGCAGGGAAAGTTTATGGTGAAAGTTTATGGCTCCTGCAAAGCCTAATGAGGAGAATCTACCAAATGTCAAATAAAAGCTGACTAAGTCCAGATATGGGGTTGTTTGCCAGACAAATTGCCATGCAGAGGGTTTTATACTGTGAACACTATATGCAGACCATGTCCAGTCATGTGGGCTAAACTGCATCAATCTGGAAACTAAGTGGGTGTGCGGACTGTATGGTGTATATAAAATGGAAAAAAAGTAAATTGTGCCATCTATCCCTCTTGGACGAAATTCATATAAAGATCACTGACATTTGCTGGTATGCCCAAAGGCACCAGGTACTTGTCCTTGTAGGGCAGGAGAGGATGGAGTGTGCATTGTGTGCACCTATTCCACATCATCAGGTTCTGGGATAGAGGAGAGAGGACATCTTTTGCTATGAAGAGGGGAAGGGAAAGACAGTGGTATTGTAATTGGCTATAAACTTAATGACGTGTGTAGGGCCTACCTACTACTGCAAGGGTAGACACAAGGCAGCTGATTGAACCTGGTAGGAGAGAGAGAGAGAGAGACGAATGGTAGGTAATGCTGTTAAAGCTGACCTCTCACTAGTCTAGTTGAGACAGTGTTGGATTTCTGACATCGAGGCGAGGGTTCACTCCCAGTGAGCGGCGTGGGCATTGGGCAGATACACTGATACTCACATCCTCGAATAAGTCATTAAAGGCAACAGCCTCCGAGAAGTGTCAGGCCATTCCACTGAGGATCTTCTCCTTCAAAGACCCCTCCCCCATTTTCCGGCTTAACCTGGAGGCATATTCCTTCAATGGAATTGCTGCGGACTCCGAGGCAACTGGGAGAAGCTGCGGAGGCTCGTCTCGTCCCGTTCCCCGTTAGCTATTTTTCTGCAGAAGACCATGCTAGGTGCGTGCCCCCTGCCCACCCTCCCGGGGTATAAAGGTCTTGCAACCCCACCACCACGAGAAGGCCGGGCTGGGGGATGCGCGGTTTACACCCGACATGATGTTTCCGTTCTTCTTTTTACTTTAGATACCTCCTTTCAGGCAGTGGCTGTGCAGCTTGACCTGGATAGGAGGTATACTGTTATATCCGCGTACATTCCACCGTCAGCTGACTTCGATGCAGGGGACTTCCGCCGCTCCGATGTCCCAGTCTGGGTGATCTTCGCGCACGACACCTGTCCCGGTACCGGGATGGGCGGGGTCGCTACCGCCTGTCCCTTGTACTCGGGGCAAGTGCGTGCACTTTGACTGGTGGACTTGTTGACTTTTTGGGAAAGGCCGGCCTTCTCACTTTCATTTAACCAAGTTTAATTGTTGTTGTTTTTTTGTTATTGTTTTTGTTATTGCTTTGTTATTGTTAATTCTTTTTATTGTTGTTTCCTGTCCAATTTTTTAAAGTAGCCTAGAACTAGGCTGTTTGTTTACGGCGACTTATGCCTAAGTCGGCAGTCGCCAGTCGCCAGATAGCCCCTTAAATAATAAAAAAAAAAAATCTGCCGCTCCGTGGCATGGTTGCCAAGGCCTTTTCTCCTACTGGAGGATCTGAACGGTAGATACCCCATCTGGGGAGACTACTTGATCAATCCCAGGCGTCAGGTCTTTGCCGACCTGATAGACAAACTGGAGATAGGTGTCCTAAATGTGGATTAGTTTTCGCATCACTGCCCGAGAACCGCTTCACTTTCCTGTCTCGATCCATCTTTGTGCTTTCCAGATTCACAGACTGATTTTGGGTGTCGGGTGGTCAATGTCCTCCATGGTAGTGATCACTTTCCGATTCAAATATTATTTTCTTGGCCGTTACCGCCAGAGAGCACCCCTGTGGTGCTTGGCGTCGGAGCGCTGGTCCGCATTTCATGGAATGACTAATTTTTCTATCTCAGTCGAGGAGATAAGGTCGGTAGATGAGGCCGTTGAATTCTTTTCCGGCAACCTCATCGCCGTGCGCCTAACTACTATTCCTAGAACGTCTGTCCGGTTTGTACGCCGACCTCTTCCGTGGTGATCAGGCAAGTGTGAGGTGGCCCTCAAACAGAAGTGTTATGTATACATGCGCTATAATCGCTGCCCGAACGATTTCACCGTCGGGGAATTTCGTCGAGCTAGGGCTAGGCTCCGGTATATTTCGAAGAACGTTCGCCACTCTTCTTGGCGGACTTGCGTTTCTTAACTTAAGGGGAAAGAGCCCTCTAGCTGAGGTGTGGAAGCGAATCAAAAGGATTCGGGGTAAGTACTCGCAGGATTCCCTCACGTTCTCCAGGAGAATGGGACCCTAATCTCTGACCCTGGCTCCGTGCCGGAGTCCTTTGCAATCGCTTTCTCCGCATTCTCTAGCCCGGGATGCTGCTCCGCCAGCATTCAATGCGCTTCCTGATGTCGCAGAGGGCCGCTGACTGGACTTTACCTCCAGAGGCGAAGAACCTTTTAACGGCAGGTTTACATTGAGAGAGTTGCGTTACGCTCTCGATTCGTGCGCGGACACATCCCCTGGTCATGACGATGTCCCGTACGCCATGCTTCGACACCTGGGTGGGCGAGGTATGGCCTTTCTGTTAGATTTGTTCAGCAGGATCTGGGTGGAGGGTATCCTCCCAGACTCCTGGTGAATCAGTACTGTGCTCGCTTCTCGCAAACTGGGGAGAGAATAGTCTACCCCGACCGGTTTCCACCCAATATCTCTAACCTCCTGCGTATGCACATTGATGGAAAATGTTGTATGCGAGGTCTTATTTAGTAGACAGCACTACGCCACAGTGTTTTTCGATCTGAAGAAGGCCTATGATAGCGCATGTCATACGGTATCATGGAGACTGTTCACACGATGGGGGATAGGGGACGCCTTCCGATCTTTATATGTGAATTGCTGCGAAATCGTCGATTCCGCATACGGGTGGGGGAAGCCCTCTCCGGCCCAATGGACCAGGAAGAGGGTGTTCCGCAGGTAAGTGTCCTCAGTGTCACAATCTTTGCCCTGAGCATCAACGTCATCACCTCGGTGCTGCCAGAAGATGTTCTCGCTACGCTCTACGTGGACGATCTTTCGATCTTTTGGCACAGCTCAGATGCCTAGTCTGGTGCGTCGACTCCAACAGTCATTGACCCGCATCTCTTGTTATGCCGAAGCGCACAGGGTTCCGTTTTCCTTGTGCAAGGCTAAGGTGGTGCACTTCTGCCGCTATCCACCGCTCAACCCTGACCTTGACTTGTTTCTAAATGGGGTTCGCCTGGATGTGCTGAACTCGCACTGTTTCCTTGGTGTTGTATTTGACCGACGCCTCACCTGGGAGGCTCATATTCGTGGATATTCTAAGTTCCGTGACGTTTAGCTAATGGCGCGCCGAGACGGCTACTGCCTTATTTTTTTATAGATAATTTGTTTTTCTAAGCTCGACTACGGATGCGAGTTTTATGTATCCGCAGCAGAGCGTGTATTGCGGAAGGTAGGAATCCACCACATCGGCCTTCGGTTGCCGACTGGAGCCTTCCGCACGTCCCCCATTGATAGCCTTCTTGTCGATGCTGGGGAGATGCACTCGCCCTGTGCCGTGCATAGTGCCTTATTCGCCTCTACGCGCGAGCCCGCCGCCTCCCTCAGTCGCCAACAGCTCTCAATGCATCCGCAGCTGATCTCGACGGTCCCTATGCCGCCGAGAGACGCCAGTCATACGCTAAGCCCTCTAGGTTTAGGGCTAGGAAACTCCTTCGAGAGCTAGGTATAGCTCTTGGGTCTGTGGAGTCCCTGGTTGGTTCCTGGACATGTTCCTGGGCGACTAGACCAGTGTTTCTCTCTTGCTCACACGGATTACATGGCAGGAATAGGGGCAGCACTCCGGGCTGCTTGGCAAAGATAGGAGACGGTCGAGGGGAACTTTAAAGTTGTGTGCCATTTCGCTGCGACCGTTTCTATGGACCTACTCTCCAATGCCGCGACGGCATCAGGTTGCTTTCTGTCTTCTCCGAATTGGACGCACCGCCATTTGATGAAGCGCTCGCCTGCGCCTTACTGCGACGACTGCGTTGTCCCCCAGACTGTTCGGCACATTCTTGTTGAATGTCCCAGTCTGAGTGATCTCCGCGCACGCTACCTGTCCCGGAACCGGGATGAGCTAATTCGCTACCGCTTGTCCCTTGTACTCGGGACTGGTTCGTTCACACAGACTTGCAAACTATACCACTTATTGGAGGATGCTGGCTTTCTCCACTTTATTTGACTGTTATAGGTCGCATGTCCTGCGCCGGGGGGGAGGCCGGGAGGCGGGCCTCCCCCTGACCCCAGAAACCGCTTAATTTTGCCTTTTTGCTTTGTTTTTCTTTTTTTCGTTCTTTTAGCCTTTGTCCTTTTTTTATCGCTGCCGTGGTATAAGTTTTTTTCGACCCCACCTCCACAGGATGGGAGCTGGGCAGGAGGATGCGCAATTTACTCCCTGCATGTTGTCTCCGTTCTTCTATTTTCTATAAATAGCTCCCCTCAGACAGTAGCATTGCATCTGAACTTGCGTAAGAGTAATATTGGTATTTCTGTGTACATTCCACTGTCAGCGCACATAGACGTGGGGGACTTTCGCCGCATCTTGGAACGGTTGCGGAGGCCCTTTCTCCAGCTACGCAACTAGACCATCAATCTTAACGATCAGTTCCTTGTTGGCTTAATCGAAGAGCCGGAGATATGTGTTCCTAATTTAGATGAGTTTACGCATCACTGCGTACCCTGTTACACTTGGTACCCGGATGTGCTGCACGTCCTCAGTCGATTGGCAGTGTATACCGTGAAATCACTACCTGCTGCGAGGCTCGAAAGCTCCCTCTCTAAGGCAAGTATTAGGTACGGGATGTTTTGAGGCGTCGACTTCCTTCAGACACTTGTGTTTCCCCGCTGTTTCCTCGCTTTTCATACCCCCGTAAGGGGCGCGGAGATTTGCCATCCTGGCCGCCGTGCTGACGGGATCCAGCCCTCCGTCCGGCCCCAGCTTAGCCTCTCTTCCTTCCTTCAGATAGCCCGATTTCTCCCCTACCTCGTCGCTTTTCATACAACCTCTCCCACAACTTTCTCTGGTCAGCCTCTAATTTCACAGGGTAGATGCTGACCTTCTTCTCAAGCCAACCACCCCGGATCGGGGCTGGGGGGAGAGGGGACATTGTTCCCTAACCCCTGAACTCCGGTTCGGGATGGTTTATTTTTAACAACCTGCTTCATCCCCACCCATACCTTCCTCACATCCCCTTTCCTCTCCTCTTCACATTATATCAGTTTTACGCCGTGTCCAAGGTGGAGCCGCCATGCCGATGGACTGCCAGGCCACCAGGCGGGAGGGGTGGTCCCAAATGGCGGCGCCTGGCTCTGCCGGGCTTGTAAGCACCTCTCGCAGTGCGGGCAACTGCGAGAGGTGATGAGCTATTACGTGCCGTATTAAAAAGAGGGTCACCATGCCCATGTATGACAAAAAAAACAAAAAAAAAACAACCCCCAACTTCCCCAAGAAAATCAACGGAGCCGCCCTTGGGCAGCTCCACCGAGAAAATGGAGGTCTTCCCCCTTGTGCTTGCGCAAGGAACCCTCCATAATTCTTTAACCGGAGAGGAGGCTTACTCCTCTCCTACGCCTACGGGTGTAGGGGACCCTCCAGCACCCCCTTCTCTGGAGGTGCTTTCGGGCACCTCCCTATCTCCAGCGGCAGTCCCTCCTTTGCTTTCTAAGGGGACTGCCAAGAAAGCCAGCAGGCAGCCCATTGCCGACCGCCCCTCGTGCAAGCGGCTCGGTAGGGCAAACCCCCTTAGGGGGGAGAGGGAAGCCAGGCCCCTTTGGTCGCTTCCCTCAAAAGACCTGCTGGCAAGAATTTTAAACCTTGCTGGGGTCAAGGCCTGTGCCTCCCCACACAAGACTGGCGACACTGCCAAGGAGACCTGCGATGTCCTGGGAGGGGATGGCCAACTGGAGGCCCCTCCTGTGATAGACATGGTCCTTGAGGAGACCCAGCCTCAGACGGTAGGGCCTTCCATGGGGGGGAATCCGGGCTCGGCGCCAAGCACCGAACCCGAATCCGCCCCTATGCAAGGTCCCCCTCAAACGGCCGAGGGCTCCGAGGCAGTAAAAGGAGGGGAGGGATCTCCTCCGACAGGTGCCCCTACGACTGCCAGGACCTTCTCCATTTCGGAGAGGGACCTGGCTGAGGCCGGCCCATCTGGCATGGGGGCTTCTGCCGGCGGAGGTGAGAAGCGGGTTCATTCCCCGCCCTCCTCTCCTAAAAAGAAAAAGACTAAAAAGACGAAGAAGACTCGGGGCTCCTCTCCATCCGCGGGGGCTGCGGGGACGGATGGGTCTGCTACCACTTTGGTAGGTGACCAAGCCAAGATCGGCACATCCGGCCCCTCTACCCCCTCGTGTGCGGAGCCCCTGACTAAGACTAACACCAAGAATGCACAGGGCTGAGCCTCGATGACATCGGGGCCGCTGATTCAGAGGTTACCTGGCGTTTTCGAGCCCGCTGGCTTCAAACGCTTCCTCTTTATTCGCTCCACTGATGGCACCATGTTGTCCAAGGGCAACATGATCCATCAGAGGAGAGGATTAGCTAGTGCAATTGGTAGAGAGCCGAAGGTAACCCGTTTCTCGGACGGGAGCCTTCTGGCGAATCCCGCCGAGGCGGCCAAGATAAGTGCTCTTCGGACACTTCATGGCACCCCGGTGAGTGTGACGCCGCACTCTACCATGAACTTTGTGAAAGGAGTAGTTTATGCGAGGGAACTCGTTGACTACTCCATTGAGGACATCACCCTAGAGCTGGCCGACCATGGGGCGGTCAAGGTCGAACGTGTGATGAGAAAACAGGGAGGGGCTTAGAGACCAACCCCTACACTCTTCGTCACGTTCGACTGTGACAAGCTCCCTGAGTTGGTGCGTGCCGGTTTGTACCGCTACCGCGTGAAGGCATTCGTGCCACTGCCGCGGCGGTGCTATTACTGTCACCGCTTCGGCCATACGAATCGATCATGTAGACGTGCAAAATCGGGGTCACCCGAAGTCTGTGTAAATTGCTCCAAGGTAGCACAAGATAAGTCCAAATCGTGTGTGGCCAAGTGTGTCAATTGCGGAGAGCCGCACCCTGCTTCTTCGAAGCAATGTGGTGCATATCTCCTTGTGAAAGAAATCCTGGCCGTTCAGGCCCAAGATCGACTCTCATTCCGCAAGGCTAAGGACTTGGTCCTGGCGCGCCCGGCTCTGCCTGGGACGTCATATGCCTCAATAGTTAGAAAACCACCCTCTGCTCCTGGCCCATCCAGGCCAACGAGCATGGTTGCTTCCGCGCCCATTCGGAGCCCTTCTGCGGGCTCTACTACACCCGGGCGCTCCCTTGGTAAAGCTGGCGGCAAAAAGGGTTCATACCCAGCCCCGGCTAAAACCAGGGCTCCACCCTCTTCCCCCAGGCGAAACGGCCACGCGCCTCCACCGAGTCGTTAGACTCACAGGAGGCAACACCCTTGAAGATGGTCGCTAGGCCATCTTCCAGGGTTCTTAACGCTGTCCCCCGAAAGGAGGACAGCAACAAAGTAGCTTCGGCTCCTTCGCCCACGCCCCGAGGTGGAGCGAGTGGCTCGGAGACGGTGGTTTCTCAAAAAGAGGGCCCTTCCTCTCCGAAGCCGCAACGCCCGCCTAAGGTTTCGAGGCGGAGGGAAGAAAAGACTCGCATGGCGACCCCAACCTTCCCCAATAAGTCCTCGAAGGCGACAGCGCTTTGTCCGGCCAACAGCGCCCGGGGTTCTGCCCCGGGAAGCGTATGGCCATTCCCGTGAGGGTCTTCAGTTTGAGGAGGGCCCCCGCGTCTCCTCCGAGCTAGGCCTGGAGGGCATATTCCTTCAATGGAATTGCCGTGGACTCCGGGCCAACTGGGAGGAGCTGCGGAGGCTCGTCTCGTCCCGTTCCCCGTTAGCTATCTTTTTGCAGGAGACCATGCTAAGCGCGTGCCCCCTGCCTGCCCCCCCGGGGTATAAGGGTCTTGCGACCCCACCACCGCGGGATGGCCGGGCTAGGGGATGCGTGGTTTACACTCGGCATGATGTCTCCGTTCTTCCTTTCTCTTTAGATACCTCCTTTCAGGCAGTGGCTGTGCAGCTGCACCTGGATAGGAGGTATACTATCATTTCTGCGTACATTCCACCGTCAGCTGACTTCGACGCGGGGGACTTCAGCCGCGTCGTGGCACGGTTGCCGAGGCCCTATCTCTTGCTTGGAGATCTGAACGGCAGGCATCCTCTCTGGGGAGATTACTCCATAAATCCCAGGGGACAAGTCCTTGCCGATCGGATCGAAGAGCTTGAGATGGGTGTCCTAAACGTAGATGAGTTTACGCACCACTGTCCGAGAACCGCTTCATTTTCTTGCCTTGACCTATCTTTGTGCTCTTCGGATGCACAGCCTGATTTTGATTGGGGGGTGCTCGATGACCTCCATGGTAGTGATCACTTTCCCATTCAAATATCATTTTCAGGGCAACTGCCGCCTGAGAGACCACCTCGGTGGTGCTTGGCGCGGGCGCGGTGGCCTGCATTTCAGGAAATGACTGAATTCTCTATCTCAGTCGAGGAGTTTAGGTCGGTAGATGAGGCCGTTGAGTTCTTCTCCGGCAACCTCATCGCCGTTGGCCTAACTACTATTCCTAGGACGTCTGGCCGTTTTGCACGCCGACCACTCCCATGGTGGTCGGCCGAGTGTGAGACGGCCCTCAAACAGAAGCGTTATGCCTACATGCGCTATAAGCGCCGCCCGAACGATTTCACTTTCGCTGAATTTCGTCGGGCTAGGGCTAGGTTCCGGTATATTTCGAAGCACGCCCGCCGCTCTTCTTGGCGGGCATACGTATCTTCATTTAACGGGAAGACCCCTTTAGCTGAGGTGTGGAAGCGAGTCAAAAGGATTCGGGGCAAGTTCTCGCAGGACCCCCCTCCCGTTCTCCAGGAGAATGGGACCGCAATCTCGGACCCCGCGTCCGTGGCGGAATCCTTAGCGACCGCTTTTTCCGCATTCTCTAGCCGTGATGCTGCTCCGCCAGCATTCAATGCACGTCGTGATGTCGCGGAAGGCCGCCGGCTGGACTTTACCTCCAGAGGCGGAGAACCCTTCAACGACAAGTTTACTGTGAGTGAGTTGCGCTCCGCCCTCGCTTCGTGCGCGGCACCGCCCATGGTCCGGACGATGTCCCGTACGCCATGCTTCGACACGTGGGTGAGCGAGGCATGGCCTTTCTGTTAGATTTGTTCAACTGGATCTGGGTGGAAGGTCTTCTCCCAGACTCCTGGCGAATCGCTTCTGTGCTCGCCCCTCGCAAACCGGGGAGAGATCACTCCACTCCGACCGGTTTCCGCCCAATCTCTCTAACCTCTTGCGTGTGCAAGTTGATGGAGAAATTGGTAAATGTTAGATTAGCCTTTTTCCTGGACAGCGGAGACCATTTGTCTTCCGCACAGTGCAGCTTCCGCCAGTTCCGCTCCACGTCGCATGCTCTGCTCCGACCGGAAAATGCCGTCTGCAATGCTTTCCTTTGTAGACAGCTCTACGCCACGGTGTTTTTCGATCTGGAGAAGGCCTATGATACCGCATGGCGATACGGTATCATGGAGACTCTCCATACGATGGGGGCGAGGGAACGCCTCCCAATGTTTATATCTGAATTTTTGCGAGATCGTCGATTCCGCGTACGGGTAAGGGGAGCCCTCTCTGGCCCAAATGAGCAGGAAGAGGGTGTCCCGCAGGGAAATGTCCTCAGTGTCACACTCTTTGCCCTGAGCATCAACGGCATCACCTCGGTGCTGCCGGAAGATGTTCTCGCTACGCTCTACGTGGACGACTTTTCGATCTCTTTTGGCGCGGCCCAGATGCCAACTCTGGAGCGTCGACTCCAACAGGCATTGAACCGCGTCTCTCGCTATGCCGAAGCGCACAGGTTTCGTTTTTTTTTTTGCCAAGACTAAGATGGTGCACTTCTGCCGCCATCCACGGCTTCACCTCGACCCAGATTTGTTTCTTAATGGGGTGCGCCTGGATGTGGTTGAGTCGCACCGTTTCCTTGGTCTTGTATTCGACCGACGCCTCACCTGGGAGGCTCATATTCGCCACCTTAGGGTCTCTTGTACCCGCGCCATGGACATTCTCCGTTCCGTGACGTTCAGCGCTTGGGGCGCTGATAGGGCTACTGCCTTACTTTTTTATCGATCCTTTGTTCGCCCCAAAGCTCGACTACATATGCGATTTTTATGCATCCGCTTCCGAGCGTTTATTTCGGAAGGTGGATTCGGTCCACCACACCGGCCTTCGCCTTGCGACCGGTGCCTTCCGCACTTTCCCCATTGAGAGCCTGTTAGTCGATGCTGGGGAGATGCCACTCGCTCTGCGCCGCGTGCAGTGCATCACTCGCCTGTATGCGCTATCCCGGCGCCTCCCTTAGTCGCCAACAGCTCTCACTGCATCCGCAGCTGATCTCGATGGTGCCTATGCCGCCGAGAGACGCCAGTTTAAGGCCAGGAAACTCCTGGCCCTGGAGGGTACCACATTTGGCTATTTGTCGCCACGCCTCTGCTCCTAAAGCTTATACTGCGCCGGGAGTATTGCGTTCGACCTTTTTGGAGCACACATCGTGTCACGCTGGAACCGTGCCAGTGTATACGGATTGCTCCAAGTCCCAATAGGGGGTCGGCTTCCACGCCGTATATCCTCTGTTTGAAGTCAGCGGGGCTCTACCAGGCGCTGCGTCTGTCTTCACGGCCGAGCTGGTGGCATTACACCACTCGGTAGGGGAGATTACGCGACGTGCCCGGTTCGGAGACCGGATTGTAATCTATAGCGACTCACAAAGCTCTCTGAGTGCTCTCGGGGCATTGGAATCTCCGCATCCCCTGGTTCGCGATATCCGTGACGCCACGGTTTTGGCGAGCCGGGCGGATGTCGAGATTATCTTCTGCTGGGTTCCTGGACATGTAGGAATTGCGGGCAATGAGGGCGCCAAAGAGTCCGCGAGGACTCTGCGACCGGACCAGCGTTTCGCTCTTTCTCACACCGACTACATGGCAGGAATATGGGCAGCTCTTCGGACTGCTTGGCAAAGAAGATGGGAGACGGTCGAAGGGAACTTAAAGTTGCGTGCCATTGCGCCGCGACTGTTCCCATGGACCTATCCCCCAATGCCGCGCCGGCTTCAAGTTGCTTTCTGTCGTCTCCGAATCGGACACACTCGTGTGACGCATCGCTATTTGATGGAGCGCTCGCCTGTGCCCTATTGCAACGACTGCGTCGTCCCCCAGACTGTTTGGCACATTTTTGTCGAATGTCCCAGTCTGGGTGATCTTCGCGCACGATACCTGTCCCTGTACCGGGATGGGCGGGGTCGCTACCGCCTGTCCCTTGTACTCGGAACAGATTCGTGCACATTGACTTGTGGACTTGTTGACTTTTTGGGGGAGGCCGAGCTTCTCCCCTTTATTAAAGGTTCCTTTTTTGTTATTGTTTTGTTTGTAGGTTGCACTCTCCTGCACCGGGGTGAGGGGGACCTCCCCCCGCGGCCGGAGATTGCTTCGATTGTTAAGTTTTTCCAATTTATATCATTGTTAAGTTTTCATATTTTTATTTTAAAGTAGCCTAGTTCTAGGCTGTCGTGTTTTTCGGCGACTTATGCCCAAGTGGGCAGTTGCCAGATGGGCTTTATAAAATTAAAAAAAAAAATGCTCTTGATCTCACAAAGTATTGAGGCGGGGGGGGGGGGGAAGGTCATAATATCTGCCTTCCATATATCATTTTTTATAAACCGTTACTATGTCAACAATAGAGAGGAATAATGGGCGACCGGAAAGGTGTGGAGAGCCTCCGCCAAGCGTTGCCTTGCCCGGCTTAGGTTTCGGAAAAGACGAGTTAACACGAGACACTCCTTCGACTGGTGGACTGGCTCCCCGCTCACCATTTCCATTTTCGGAGCCGCCTTTTACCAGCTCCACCTAAGAAAAGGAGGTGCCCCGCCCCTGTGATTCTCAGGGGCACCTCCAACCCTTCCATCGGAGAGGAGATTTACTTATCTCCCGAATCTGCGCGTGCAGTGGCTTTCCTCTCGCCCTTTATTTAAAGGCGACCAAGAGAGACTCAATCTCTGCATCAACGGTGGTTGCCCCTTTGCTATAAGAGAGGACTGCCAAAAGAACACGCGCTCGGCCCAGAATCATCTGATCCAGGTGGTAGCGGCTCGATAGAGCCAACCGCCTAAGAGGACCAAGGGATAGCATTGCCCGCCGATTCGTGCCCCCTACTGTGCTACAGTCATGCATTATGAATTTAGTAGGGCCCCACTTAGATGGACATGTTTCGATGGAGGTGGGCGTGGACTCTGTCCCAAACACCGAACCTGAGTTCCATCCTGTTCAAGCCTCTCTTCAAAGGACACAAAGAGGAGTAGGACCACCTCCCTTGATGGCCAAGCCCTTCTCTATCTCTGAGAAGGATCTTGCTGAGCCGGGTCCTTTCGGCCTAGGTATGCCTTCCGGAGGTGGAGGGAAGAGAGTTTACTTACCGCCCTCCCCCTGCTAAAAAGAACACGAAAAAAACAAACAGGAGTTCCTCTCCCTCCGTGGAGGCTCCGGGAAAGGACGGGTACGTTGACTCTTCAGCAAGCGATCAGGCTAAGATCAGCACGTCCGGCCTCGAGGCGCCTTGGGATGTGGAAGGCAAGACAAAGACCAAACTGGCAAGTACGATGAGGGTAGCCTCGATTAAGTCGGGGCTCCTCATTCACAGATTACCTGGGGTTTTTTTTTTACCCCGCTGGCTTCAAACGCTTTATAGTGATTCTCTCCACTTAAAATTACCCCATCCCTCCTGCCCCTATCCCATCCAGGCCTACGACAACGGTCGTTTCCGTGCTCATTCGGAACTCTTCTGTCCGTTCTACCTACTTTGAGCGCTCCCCTGATAGTACTAGTGGCACAAAGAGTTCACATCCAGCCTCGGCTAAAACCAGGGGGTTTTTGAGAGGGGGAGGGGGCGCTTTTGCACGCTTTGTTATAATCTAGCTTAGCATTAGGCTGTAGCATATTGCGGCCATTTCTGCCCTCGTGGGCCGTGCAAAATGTCGAAGCATTATGAGTTGAATGTGAACCTAAAAGAGGAAGATATAATGGATAAAAGTTCATTGAAATAACGTTAATCTGAAATCATAATGGTGATAGTCTTTAATATAAAATCTATTTGCAGATTGAATGTGCGCCTTTAAGTGTCGTTGAAGTTGATTTCTCACAATCTAACTCAGAAGTGCTTCTTTTTGACAGAAAAGGAAAGCTTAAAAAGAAGTCCCAAGCTTTTGCAAAGCATTTCAAATGCAGTTCCTGTCCTTATCGATCAGCACGAATGGGGGATATTCGCACACATGAGAGAATTCACACGGGAGAAAAGCCTTTTAAATGCACTTCCTGTCCCTACCAGGCAGCCCAAATGGGGGCTCTTACAACACATACAAGAATTCACACGGGCGAAAAACCTTTCAAATGCAATTACTGTCCATATCAAGCAATACATATGGGCAATCTTCGGACACATGAAAGAGCCCATACGGGTGAAAAGCCTTTCAAATGTAGTAACTGTACCTATCAAACTGCTCATATAGGGTCTCTTAAGAGACATGAAAGAACCCACACAGGTGAAAAGCCTTACAAATGCAGTTCCTGTTCCTATCAAGCAGCCCACATTAGTGCTCTTAAGACACATGAAGCAATACACACAGGTGAAATGCCTTTTAAATGCAATATCTGTCCCTATCAAACAACTCGTATAGGGTCTCTTAAGGCACATGAAACAACCCACACGGGTGAAAAGCCTTTCAAATGCAGTTCCTGTCCCTATCAAACAACACGAATGTGCGATCTTCGTGTGCACAAAAGAATCCACACGGGCGAAAAGCCCTTCAAGTGCAGTTCCTGTTCCTTTCAATCAGCAAGGAAAAGTACTATTAAAGATCATTTAATGACCCACTCGATTGCAAAACCTTTTAAATGTAATTCATGTCCTTTTCAATGCAAGTCCATATCTTATCTTAGAAGACATTGCAGAAACCACTCTTTGGATATTTCTTCAGATTCAATGAGGTGAAGACCTGCAATTGAGGCCTATTCTTGCGGCAAGTGGTCTGAAATTCTCCAACGCCAAAAAGATGATGATAAGCATAGAAATTCTGTTCTAAACCCCAGATACCTTGCTAAATACTGGTCTTTCTCTGCGATATAGTTTGCCACCACCTGGAGTTTGTTTCGTCAGCAAACTGAGAGATGCATCGAGTTTCGATTTTATTGCTGATCTATCAACATACTCCATCTACATAGGCTCAATTTCTCTCAGTAAACGGTGTCATTTGAGGTGTTTATTTCTTTTTCCTTTGTGATATCACGAATCGGGCAACAGCGACGGCCACATTTTCAGATGGTGGTCTCCATGTATAATGCAATGAAAATGTAAAATGGGATGACCAATTACTACTGTGAAAAGCTTTGCAAATCCATTGTTACGGCTAACCGTGGTGGAGCACCATCTGCTGTTAATGACCCAACTTTTGACATATATCCGTCACGAAACATTTTTACGACACTGTCACATTTGAAGACAAAGTTTGTAAACAGCAATCTCATACATCTCATGAGCACTAAAATAACTGGCAAAGATTGTCAATTGAGCAGACGACGAGATATGTTGTTGCATCAAAACAAATTGAAAAAAAACACTCCTTTCTTTTAAACTACTACTCATTTTGAATGACAAAAACAGTTAATGAAAGGGTTAAATAGAGAGGCCCCTAAAAATATATTGTTGCTGTGTCAGAGTGATAAAATGTATCAAGATAAATTTTCACTGGTATATTTGATAAATGTAATATCTCGGTTTAACATTTGTAGTTTATTTCTTATCATCATACATAAGTATTCTGTATTAAAGTGTCTTAATGATTACTTTTATTGCTGTATCAGACTGATGGAATGTATCAATATGAATTTTGACGAGTATATTTGTTCAATATGTAATATCTCGGTTTCACACTTTGTAGTTTATTTTTTTTAATCATATATAAGTATTCCCTATTAAAGTGTCTTAATTATTTTTGTTTTATTTGACACACTTTCAGACATACCAGAGTGCACAGAAATATTGCAGGAGTAATTGTTTTTATGTCATTCATGATATCAAACATTCGTATGTTAGGGGCCCCAAAGGAGATAATGCCCCTGGGTCCCCAAAAGAGAGAATGCCCCCGGGCCCCCCAAACCCCTAGCTACGCCATTGTATTGTGCCATTATAATTCTTAGCTTGTCCATTGTTGTGCTGCTCAAAACCAAGCAATCAAGATTGTGCATTGCATTGAGTATTATAACTCCTCGTCCGGTTGTTAAGGATATCCCGGACTTTAAAGTGTCTTATGTTTTATAATTGCCATCAATGATATTATTTCGTCTCTCCCAGAGAGTGTATCGGCAACTCTGTTTGTCGATGATTTAGCACTATACTGTTCCTCACCTCGCCTTCCATCAGCAGCGCGTCGGCTACAACTGGCGGTTGATGCTGTATCCAAAAGAGCACAACTTAAGGGATTCCGCTTTTCCACGAACAAAACCAAAGCCATGTATTTCTACCGAGGCAGAGAGGTTCTTGTTCCGCCATCTATCTCCCCACAAGGCGAAGATATAGAGTTTGTCCCCGAGTTTCGGTTTCTTGGCGTAACTCTCGATCCAAAGTTATCCTGGTTACCACACCTACGCCCAATTCGAACGGGCTGTCTGCGGGCTCTAGACATTTTGAAAGTCATGTCACACACTTCATGGGGCAGCGACCGACAAACATTGTGGACATTATACACAGCCCTCGTCCAATCCAAATTGGATTATGGCTGTCAAATTTACTCATTGGCTTTCCCTTCAGCCCTTAAAATGCCGAACCCCATTCGAAACCTCGGAGTTCGCCTTTCCAGTGGAGCCTTCCGTACTTCTCCTGTCAACAGCCTTTACTGTGAGAGAGGGGTACTCCCTTTGCCCTACCATAGACTTCAAATCTGCATGCGATACTTCTGCCGAGTACAGCAAGCCCCTGTATCAGAGGTCTACAGATGCCTGTATGCTGCCGAATCAACGGCGGCATATGATAAGTTGGCATCTTTACCCGGCCCTTTGAACCTTCGCATAGGAGATCATCTCTCTAACCTGGGTGGTCCAAGGGTCCTTACCCTTCCATCCTTACTGACCCCTAGTTGGCGTGCTCCTCTCCCCACAGTAGGTACCAACATGTGGAGTCTGGAGAAGTCCTCCATGGACCCTCGCATCATTAAGAGCTTGTTCTTAGAGCATTCGATCTCGCACAAACAATGCTGCCCACTATACACGGATGCCTCTAAGTCGGACGGTGGCGTGGGTACCGCAGCCATCTACCCAGGAGGAGAATTCCTAACTCTATCTTTGCCGCCAGCAGCATCCATTTTTATTGCTGAACTTTCAGCAATCCTTTTAGCCTTTAGACTCATCCAAATTTTACCTTTTAGTGATTTTGTCATTTTGTCATTTTTTCCGACTCAAGGAGTGTCTTACAGCCAATTAGATCTTTTAATGCGTCCCATCCTCTGGCCACAAAAATTTGCAACTGGCTGATCCAAAATGCATCCCGATATAGAATTATTTATTTGTTGGGTACCTGGGCAACAAGAGGGCTGATCGGCTAGCCCGTCACAGAATGCGGTCATTGGAGCTGGTCCTTTGCCGAGTTCGCATTGGCCACTCGAGACTTAATCACGGCCATATTGTTTCGGGTGATGCTCATATCAGCCCTCGCTGTCGTTTTTGCGGTGGGAACCAATAGGTTCTCACCTTTTATTGGATTGTAGCAATTTCGCCATTTTCCGGTTGTCCTGTTTCCCGACCCTTTTAACTATTCCTCAACACACCCGTCTTCGATTCATATTGGCGGAGGAATCTTTTAACCCGTCGTTTTTTAAATTTTCGTCACAAAGTGGTCTCCTCCACCTTTTATAGATGATTTGCCTCGTTTCATCCTAGCTGCCATATAGAATCCACTTGGATTGGGCAGCAACCCACTGGTTCCTTACCTTAAACTTTAAACCTTATCTTCCTGTAGTGTCTTTTTTTTTTAAACATAAAATTTAGGGAGGGGAGCGTTAAGAGAATGTCTTGAGTGACGAGCGATTACAATATCTTGAGCTTCCTTTTCTATGGGGAGTTCACGCTTCTTGTGTCCCTGTAGAGTGCGTGACAAAAATGCAAGGCGTTCCTGATTTAGTGTTGCAATTATTGCGATGTCACATGCATCCATTTCAAACGTTCGGCCTACAATTCCCGATGCCACATTTGAGTTGAGTTAGACATTTAAATTTGGGACCTGAGTATCAATGAAAAGGCAGATCTTTGTAGAGCAGTCGTATATCCAATGGGAATAGTGTGAAAAAAAAGTCAGAGAACCCGAGGAAGCAACTTTATTCTGTCAGGAACTGGTGTATCATGCAATGAGTGGAAGTTTGTTGGATCAGGCCTCGTAACTCCATCTAATATAACATAGCATATGTGTCTTGTCACATATTGTAACATTGTCTAAATATGCATAAGTACGAAAGATCTTTTCAAATGAACCAGTTCTTAATACATGAAAACACGAGATACAGTTTGTTACACCAAAAGGGATACGAGTAAATTGATATAGCTCTTTCCCCCTCCCTGCCCCCGGAAGGGGCACGGCATTTCCTTTCCTAGTTGCTGTGCTGACGGGACTCAGCGCCCCGTCCGGCCCCAGCCTGCCCCAGCTTAGCCTCTTCTTTCTGACACCCTGTCTTCTTACCCTACTTGCTTACTTTCCCTGCGACCTCTCCCACAACTTTCTCTGGCCGGCCTCTAATTTCACAGTGTAGACACGGACTAACTTGCTCTCACCCACCCACCCCGGATCGAGGCTGAAGTGGGAGGGGACAACGGCCCCTCACCCCCGAGCTCCAGTTTAGGGTAATGGGTTTTTAACATTTGCCTCACCCCCACTCTGACCTTCTTGGCATACCCTTCTCTCTCCATTCACAGTCTATCAATTTTACGCCCAGCCCAAGGTGGAGCTGCCTGGTCACTGGGAGGGAGGAGTGGTCCCAAATGGCGGCAGCTGGCTTTGCCGGCCCCATGTTCAACCCGCGCAGAGTGGGCTACTGCGTGGGTTGATTAGCGTCTGTGTCCCGTGATACTAATAGGGTCACCATGGCCGATGATGATAATAAAAAAGGGCCAACCCTCTTAGGGTAGCAAGGGATAAAAGGGCCCGTCGCCCCCTGTCCCCTAATGTACTGTTTGCATGCTTGACAAGTTTACAGGGGGTCAGTGTATCTTCCCTTCTCTCTTTCCCGACGGATGCAGGTTTGCTAGTATTAGACGAAAAAAGGGGGAAACTCGAATTAGATCCGTGATGTCTTGGGGAACCCTGTTCATCTCAGGGGAGGGGGGGGCGCTCTAAGTGTCCCCCCCCCTGGGTCCGTGAGGTGACCTAGGTGACCGAACCAGGGCTCGATGCCAAGCACAAAACCCGAGTCTGGCACTGTACAAGTTTCTCCTGAGGCGTCTTGGGTCCCCGAGCCCTCAAGGAGAGGAGGAATCTCCTCCCCTGACTGAGGCCCCTGTGACAGCCAAGGCCTTCTCTATTTCAGAGAAGGATCTTGCTGAGGCCGGTCCATCTGGCCTAACTTCTTCCTGCTTAGGGGAAAAGCGGATTCATTCCCCAGCCTCCTCTCCTAGAAAGAAAAGAAACCGTCAGACCAAAAAACCTAATGGCTCTTCTCCCTCCGCGGAAGCCACGGGGATGGACGAGTCCGCTGCCGTTTCGGTAAGCGATCAAGTCAAGATCGGCACGTTCATCCCCGGTGCTCCCTCGGTGTGGAGTCCCTTATAAAGAAAAAAAAGGCAGCAAGTGCACAGAGTGGAGTCTCGATTACATCGGGAACCCTCATTCAGAAGTTTCCCCTGCGTTTTCGAGCCCGCTGGCTTCAAAGTCTTGCTAGGTATTCGCTCCATTGATGGCAGCATGTTGGCCAAAGGCAACATGATTCATCGGACGATAGCACTAGCTATCTTGATTGGTAGAGAGCCGAAGGCGAACCGTTTCTCGGACGGGAACCTTCTGGCGAATGCGTCGGATCCCTCCATGGCGGCCAAGATTAGTGTCATCCGTACTCTACCATGAACTTCGCAAAAGAATTGTTTTATGCGAGGGAACTCGTTGACTATTCCATAGATCACATCACCTTAAAGCTGTTCGACCATTTTAGCGGTCAAGGTGGAACGTGTGATGAGAAAACAGGTAGGGGCCTCGAGACCCACCCCTACACTCTTCATCACCTTCGACCATGACAAGCTCCTTGAGTCAGAGCGTACTGGTTGCTATCGTTACCATGTGAAGGCATTCGTACCACTTCCTTGGATGTACTACTACTACCACCGCTTCGGCCATACGAATCGCTCCTGTAGACGTGCAAAGTCGGGGTCACCCGAAGTCTGTGTAAATTGCTCCAAGGTCGCACACGATAAGTCCAAATCGTGCGTGGCCAAGTGTGTCAATTGCGGAGAGCCGCATCCCGCTTCTTCGAAGCAAGGTAGTGCGTATTTCTTTGAGAAGGAAATCCTGGCTGTTTAGGCCCAGGGTCGTCTCTCTTGTCGCGAGGCTAAGGACTTGCTCCTGGCGCGCCCGGCGCTGGTTGGGACGTCTTATGCCTCAATGTTAAAAAAAAGACCCCCTCTGCCCCTGGCCCTTCCAGGCATACGAGTACGGTAGTTCCCGCACCCATTCGGAACCCTTCTGCGAAGTTTGCCCATCCCGGGCGCTCCTATGGTACAGCTCGCGGCACAAAGGGTTCGCATCCAAACCCGGCTATAATCAGGGCTCCCTACCCTTCCCCCAGCGTGACCGTTTCCCGTAAGGCAAAACGGCCGCGCGCCTCAAGAGAGTCGTTAGACTCACAGGAGGCAACACCCCTCAAGTTGTTTTTTTTTATTTTGAGATCTCAGCAGGCGACTGCCAACTAGGAGAAAACTCGCCATACTTAAATCACAGCATACTACTAGGCTCAAAAAACGTATAACAAAGATAAAAAAGAAGAAGAAAATACAAAGGCTAAGCACAGGCTATAACAATACAGATAAAAAAGGAAACAAGAAGAAAGCACGTCGGGCGTAGACGCGTCGCTCACGGCGCAAGAACATACAACCTACAAAATACAGTCAAAGCCTCCTCCAAAAAGTCGCATAGTCCACGATTCTGTGTACACGAACCAGTCCCGAGTACAAGGAACAAGCGATAGCAACCCCGTAGGTTCCGATACTGGGACAGGTAACATGCGCGAAGATCAGTCAGGATAGGACATTCAACAGGAATGAGCCCAACAGTCTGGGTGACAACGCAGTCGCCACAATCAGGCGCTGGTGAGTGCGTCCCTCGAGTGTTTCTAATTCGAAGACAACAGTAAGCACCCTGAAAAATTCGCTGCATTGTAGGGGGCGGGGGGGTTTCAGAGGAACAATAGGGGCACGATGGCATGTAACTTTAATTTCCCTCAAACGTCTCCCATCTTCTTTGCCACCCACCTGGAGGGTTACCCAAATCCTGTCGTGTCATTGGTGTGATGAAGAGCGAAACGTGGGTCTTTTCGCACGCCCTTGCAAACTCTTGGCGCCCTCATTCTCAGCAATTACAGGAACCCAGCCTAAAATAATCTCGACATCCGCCCGAGAGCTATAACGATCTCTCGAAAGAGTATCCTAGCCCTACACCCCTAAAGCCTAGGGTATGACTGGCGTCTCTCGGCAGCATAGGCACCGTCGAGTTCAGCTGCGGATGCAATGAGAGCTGCTGGCGAAAGAGAGAGGCGTCGCGCTCGCGCGTACTGGTGAATAATGCACTGTGCACGGAGCATAGCGAGTGTCATTTCCCCAGCATCGATAAGAGGGCTCTCAATGGTGGACGTACGGAAGGCCCAGATTCCTAGGTGAAGGCCGATGTGGTGGATCGATTCCACCTTCCGCAATATACGCTCGGCTGCGGATGCATAAAACTCGCATCCAAAGTCGAGCTTAGAACGAACTAAGGATCGATAAAACGTAAGACAGTAGCCGTATCAGTGCCCCAGGCGTTGAACGTCACGGAACGAAGAATGTCCATGGTGCGAGTACAAGAGAACCTAAGGCTGCGTATATGAACCTCTCAGGTGAGGCGTCGATCAAATAAAAGAACAAGGACACTATTTTAGTCCACTTCCAGGCGAACCCCATTTAGAAGCAAGTCTGGGTCAGGTTGTAGCCGTGTATGTCAGCATAATGTAGCACCTTAGTTTTGGCCAAGGAAAACCAAAGCCTATGCGCTTCTGCATATCGAGAAATGCGGTTTCATGCCTGTTGGCATGGAAAAGAGTGTGACACTGAGGACACTTCCCTGCCGGACCCCTCTTTCTGGTCCACTGGGCCGCAGAGGGCTCCCCTCACCATTACACGGACTCAATGATCTCGCAAAAATTCAGATATAAAGATTATGAGGCGTTTCCTCGCCCCTATCGTGTGGAGAATCTCCACCCGATGGGGGCTTCGCAGACGACATTTTTCTAGTCGGATCTGAGCTTTCGACGTGGAGTGGAACTTGCGGAAGCCACACTGTGCCGAAGACAGAAATCTTCCGCTCTAACCCCAATGCACACGCAGGAGATTAGAGAGATTGGCCGGAAACCGGTCGGGGTAGAGTGATCTCTCCCCGGTCTGATAAAAGCGAGCGCAGTAGCGATCCGCCATAAGTCTGAGAAGGCTAGGATGAACGGCCGACATTGAAAATTAGTCAGTTAATTCGGGGAACAGAGATATAGGTCAACACAACTAAAATAATCTATCTGGACAAGATAAGGGCTAAAATCGCCGGTGTTTAAAACGCAAATAAAGTCAGATAATAAAAGAGACTAAAACATTGCCTTTGCAGTGTAAGTGATCTCATCCCAATATGGATGACGGGTATTAAAATCTCCGCGTTGTAAAAAGGGGGCAGGAACTGATCAACAATTTCTAAAATGTCGGGTCTTGACAATAGTAATGAAAGAAGGAGGTAAATCGAGCAAACAGTAAAAAAACCCGAAAAGAAAAACCTCACGGCAACAGCTTGGAGGCTAATTTGAAGGAGAAGGGAAGATACATGGTGTGATCACGAAACCATAACTGACACCTTGCTATGAGACTAGCCTCCACAGGAGCAGTAGAGCTGAAACTATTAAAACTGGGTACCGCTTATGCAAATGTTGAATACTATATCGTTGGCCTAGATAGCGTATATGATACAATATTCTCCACGCATAAATTTTGATTGATTGAAGGGATTTTGAATTATTAACAATGTAGGCCAAAGGAAACACTTCTCACGTGGAATGGAAAATAAATGCAACGAGTTTTTAAAGAAAATATATATATTAGAGATTAACAAAACAGATTATAATAAGTTGAATTACGTTAAATTGGGCAGGGTCGAACTTGAGTTGAAAATAAATTCACGTGACGAGATCCAGTGTGACGTATAAATTTTGTAAATGGTTGTTGAATATGGAAACGATTTTGATGTAGCGAATTTAATCGTTTTTCTGTAGCGACTATAATTAGTGAATTGGGGCTGTAATGAAAGTGTGAATGGGAATTAGGATCTTTCTCTAATATGCGGTGATTTTAGAGAATAAGTGAAGAGGGAAGTTTTTAACTGACCTTAATATGACGGCGACGAGAATACAAGTGAGAGTGTCATTTCGCGTTATTTTACAAGTGGTGAAATGCGTGTATTGTATGTGCATCAAATTCTAAAAGATGTTGTTTGTATCTGTGCGTTAAATGAAATCAGTTGCTTGTCACGGAATGATTGAAATATTTAAGGTTACATAAAATAAATGAATGATTGAATTGCAAAAAGTTATGCATAAAATAATTGAATGATTGAATTGACAAAAGTTAAGTAAAATAAATGAATGAATTATTAAGTTATACATAAATTACATGAATGATTTAATTGACAAAAGTTAAGTAAAATAAATGAATGATTTGAATTATATACATAATATATATTTTTTAAGTTTCACAGGAGGATTTTATTATAGGAATGCCCAGAGGAGGGGGGGATTATTGTACCATAAAGGGGTATAGTAGGAGGAGAATGAGGTGATAGTGGTTCTAGATGAACATTTTCGTTATAAGCGGTTTGATGGCGTGTTGCCAGAGAATTATGTGAGTGCGAGAGAATTGATGACGTGATGTCATAGCTGTGTGTGAGTGACGTAATGGCATGTTGCAAGCGGTTTGATGGCGTGTTGCCAGAGCCCTATGTGAGTGCGAGAGAATTGATGGCGTGTTGCCAGAGCACTATGGGATGCGAGCGAATTGATGGCGTGTTACCAGAGCACTATGTGAGAGCGAGAGAATTGATGGCGTGTTGCCGGAGCACTACGTGAGTGCGAGAGAATTGATGGTGATATGAAGTGAGGATTGATTCTGGGTCAAAATGCAAAAGTGAGGACCTACCTGAATAAGTGAAATGATGTGCAGATGGTAGATGTTGACCCGTTTATCGCTTATTGTTTATTCCTTGAGATGTTACTTTAAAGGATGTGATGTGTTTATGTGATTTGGGAGAAGTGAGAAAACTGGAAAATTTGAGGAATGGAGATTTGATTGAGGAGTGGAGAGATGAGATTAGATGGAGTTACTGGTTGTAAATATGTGCAAGGCTGTAAACATTTTTACGGCTTGTGCACCATATTTGTTATGATACTAGCACCACTGAGTTGGTTGAGAGGGAAAGGGAAACGTTATGCTCGGGAGACTACTTGGCGCAGTATGCAAAGAAGCATAACGGTGGCTACAGGGCTGTGTATAGTGTACAGCGTTGTTACCGTACCTTTGATGATACCAGTATAGGCCCTGATGGTGTAGAAGATGGTGAGAATAGGTGGAAGAATGAGGTTGAAAATTTGACTGTCTCTCACCTCTTGCATCGGGATGCCCTCGTTGGTTTCTATTTCGTGAACCAGAGCGGGACTTGCGCCTTCGATCACCAAGCCCCTGTCTGTGCTCGCGCTGTGATTCCCACTGCAGCTTTAGCTGCTGGATGTCGGCTTCCATCCTCCATATTGAAGCTTCAAGGTCCCTCGATAGAGAAGATGGAACCCTTGAACGCTCCGTCTGGTCGTCAGAGGAGCTCGACGTTCCTCGAACATGAGAAATTGAAGGATTGTTAAATGGGCCGTGAGTTTGGCCGTCGCACCAATTCACATAAAGACTCTTGTATAATTTGTCTGCGGCTGCAGCAATCACCTCAATGCTCGCGGGGCTCGAGCTTAGGATTAGTGGCCTGATTCCCTCCTGGACTCCTCTCATGAAAATCTCATTGAGGAAAGGGCTAAAAAGTTCGATTTGAGCACCTTTCACCCTAATAAGGTCCTTCAGATGCGTTAAGAAAGAAGTAGGACTCTTATCTCTCATTTCCTGAGTATTCAGGAGCTCTCTCAGGTCGTCTATTTGGGATCTACCGTATTTGTTGAGGAAGCCTCCTTCAGGCGGTCTAGAACGCCAGCCTGTTCCCCGTTATTTAGCACTTCCCTGAATTGTATAAATATAGTTATAGGCAACCGCTGAATTATTGCTGAACTTTCTCTTCTTCGGTGATGATCTGAGCTTTAAGGAGGAGGGAAGAAACTTCCAACCATACAATTGGGTTTGCAGGATCATATACGGGAAACGAGAGGTACGCATGTGGCTGCCTGTGCGTGGACTGGGGGTTCGAGGCAGACAGGTGGTTATGATGATCGGGTTGGCCGCTAACAGATGCCCTTATTTGTTGTGTTTGATCCATCATAGTCACTATGTTTTATGTGTACTTGTGCTGGTTGAATGAATGTGTTGATATGAGTGAAGTAGCTGTGGCTGTGTGCACATGTGTGTGTGTGGAAATTATTCACGAGCACAGGAGTGTGAAAATAAAAATAATTATGAGAAATAAAAGAAATTCTCCACTCGTTGTATATAGGGGGTAGTATTAAGTTAAAATGATATGAATTATGATAAATGAAAGAAGGATGCTAAAGATAACACGCGATATTAAAAATGAACAGGTGAATCAAAATGCTGTTCTAGCGAGGATTTCAGAGCAATGACGTGCCGAGTTCGAGAAATTATTTTAACGTTTAAAGTTATTTATTAAATGACGGGAGATTATTGAATTATTAGCCCCAGTTTATGGTATTTAGTTATTAAAGGGATTGATTTTAGTTATTAAATCAGCCTAAATAGCTATTGGATTGAGGAATAAGTTCTTGCGGTTTTATAAAATTTATTCATTACCATTAACAATTTTAGAAAAACTTCATTTTTAATTGATAACAATATGCAATTTAATCAATAATGTATTCTCAGTTGTTATTTACTTCTTCCCAACGTTCAACTAGTTTTTTGATGCCTCTGTAATAAAAATCTCTGGATTTTGACTCGAAGAATTCGTCTAACCAGGTTCTTAATTCTACATCAATATTGAACGAAACGCCGCGGAAATTGTTGGAGAGCGATCGGAACAGATGGAAATCCGGTTGAGCCAAGTCTAGTAAATATGGAGGATGCGGTAGAATTTTCCAATTAAGCGTTTGGATTGCCTCTTTTGTCGTATTGTCAATGTGAGGAGACGAGCATTGTCGTGTTGCAGAAGGACTCCATAACATTGATGAGGTCGCTGTGCAAGAATAACTTCAGGGAGTTCGCAAGGAGCTCATAAAGAATGAGGCTTTCACAATTTTTTTTTTTTTTTTATTAAGGGGCTATCTGGCGACTGCCGACTTAGGCATAAGTTGCGGTAAACAAACAACCTAGTTCTATGCTACTTCAAAATAATTCAACAGGAAACAACAATAAAAAGAAATAACAATAACAAAGCAATAACAAAAACGATAACAAAAACAACAACAACAATAAAACCGGGTTAAATAAGAGGGAGAAGGCCAGCCTCCCCCCAAAAGTCAATAAGTCCACCAGTCATGGTGCACGCACTCGTCCCGAGTACAAGGGAAGGGCGGTAGCGACCACGCCCATCCCGGTACCGAGACAGGTATCGTGCGCGAAGATCACCCAGACTGGGACATTCGACAAGAATATGCCGAACAGTCTGGGGGATGACGCAGTCCTTGCAATAGGGTGCATGCGACCGCTCCATCAAGTAGCGATGCGTCACACGAGTGTGTCCGATTCGAAGACGACAGAAAGCAACCTGAAGCCGCCGCGGCATTGAAGGGAGGGGTCCAGGGGAACAGTCGCGGCGCAATGGCACGCAACTTTAAGTTCCCTTCGACCGTCTCCCATCTTCTTTGCCAGGCAGTGCGAAGAGCTGCCCGTATTCCTGCCATGTAGTCGGTGTGAGGAAGAGCGAAACGCTGGTCCAGTCGCAGAGTCCTCTCGGACTCTTCAGCGCCCTCATCGGCGCGCTCATTCCCCGCAATTCCTACATGTCCAGGAACCCAGCAGAAGATAATCTCGACATCCGCCCGGCTCGCCAAAACCGTGGCGTCACGGATTTCGCGAACCAGGGGATGCGGAGATTCCAATGCCCCGAGAGCACTCAGGGCGCTTTGTGAGTCGCTATAGATTACAATCCGGTCTCCGAACCGGGCACGTCGCGTAATCTCCCGTACCGAGTGGTGTATTGCCACCAGCTAGGCCGTGAAAACAGACGCAGCGCCTGGTAGAGCCCCGCTGACTTCAAACAGAGGGGATACGGCGTGGAAGCCGACCCCCTCTTGGGGCTTGGAGCCATCCGTATACACTGGCACGGTTCCAGCGTGACAAGATGTGTGCTCCAAAAAGGTCGAACGCAATACTCCCGGCGCAGTACAAGCTTTGGGAGCAGAGGCGTGGCGACAAATAGCCAAATACGGTACCGTCCTGGGCAAAACCAGGGGCGCCACCGGCCCGAGAGCGATATCTACCTCTCGAAGGAGTTTCCTGGCTCTAAACCCAAAAGGCTTAGGGTATGACTGGCGTCTCTCGACGGCATAGGCACCATCGAGATCAGCTGCGGATGCAGTGAGAGCTGTTGGCGACTGAGGGAGGCGCCGGGCCCGCGCGTACAGTCGAGTGATACACTGCACGCGGCGCAGAGCGAGTGGCATCTCCCCAGCATGGACCAACAGGCTCTCAATGGGGGAAGTGCGGAAGGCACCGGTCGCAAGGCGAAGGCCGGTTTGGTGGATCGAATCCACCTTCCGCAATAAACGCTCGGCTGCGGATGCATAAAACTCGCATCCGTAGTCGAGCTTCGAACGAACAAAGGATCGATAATAAAGTAAGGCAGTAGCCCTATCAGCGCCCCAAGCGCTGAACGTCACGGAACGGAGAATGTCCATGGCGCAGGTACAAGAGACACTAAGGCTGCGAATATGAGCCTCCCAGGTGAGGCGTCGGTCGAATACAAGACCAAGGAAACGGTGCGACTCAACCACATCCAGGCGCACACCATTAAGAAACAAATCTGGGTCGGGGTGAAGCCGTGGATGGCGGCAGAAGTTCACCACCTTAGTCTTGGCCAAAGAAAACCGAAACCTGTGCGCTTCGGCATAGCGAGAGACGCGGTTCAAGGCCTGTTGGAGTCAACGCTCCAGAGTTGGCATCTGGGCCGCGCCAAAAGAGATCGAAAGGTCGTCCACGTAGAGCGTAGCGAGAACATCTTCCGGCAGCACCAAGGTGATGCCGTTGATGCTCAGGGCAAAGAGTGTGACACTGAGGACACTTCCCTGCGGGACACCCTCTTCCTGCTCCTTTGAGCCGGAGAGGGCTCCCCCCACCCGTACGCGGAATCGAGGATCTCGCAAAGATTCAGATATAAAAATTGGGAGGCGTCCCCTCGCCCCCATCGTGTGGAGAGTCTCCATGATACCGTATCGCCATGCGGTATCATACGCCTTCTCCAGATCGAAAAACACCGTGGCGTAGTGCTGTCTACAAAGGAAAGCCTCGCAGACGGCTTTTTTCAGTAGGAGCAGAGCATCCGAGGTGGAGTGGAACTTGCGGAAGCCGCACTGTGCGGAAGACAGATGGCCTCCGCTGTCCAGGAAAAAGGCTAATCTAACATTTACCAATTTCTCCATCAACTTGCACACGCAAGAGGTTAGAGAGATTGGGCAGAAACCGGTCGGAGTAGAGTGATCTCTCCCCGGTTTGCGAAAGGCAAGCACAGTAGCGATTCGCCAGGAGTCTGGGAGAAGACCTTCCACCCAGATCCTGTTGAACTAATATAACAGAAAAGCCATGCCTCGCTCACCTAGATGTCGAAGCATGGCGTACGGGACATCGTCCGGACCATGGGCGTTGTCCGCGCACGAAGCGAGAGCGGAACGCAACTCGCTTACAGTAAACTTGTCGTTGAATGGTTCTCCGCCTCTGGAGGTAAAGTCCAGCCGGCGGCCTTCCGCGACATCACGACGTGCATTGAATGCTGGCGGAGCAGCATCACGGCTAGAGAATGCAGAAAAAGCGGTCGCGAAGGATTCCGCCACGGACGCGGGGTCCGAGATTGCGGTCCCATTTTCCTGGAGAACGGGAGGTGGGTCCTGCGAGAACTTGCTTCGAATCCTTTTGACTCACTTCCACACCTCAGCTAAAGGGGTCTTCCCGTTAAGTGAAGACACGTATGCCCGCCAAGAAGAGCGGCGGGCGTGCTTCGAAATATACCTGAACCTAGCCCTAGCACGACGAAATTCAGCGACAGTGAAATCGTTCGGGCGGCGCTTATGGCGCATGTAGGCATAACGCTTCTGTTTGAGGGCCGTCTCACACTCGGCCGACCACTATGGGAGTGGTCGGCGTGCAAAACGGCCAGACGTCCTAGGAATAGTAGTCAGGCCCACGGCGATGAGGTTGCCGGAGAAGAACTCAACGGCCTCATCTACCGACCTAAACTCCTCGACTGAGATAGAGAATTCAGTCATAACCTGAAATGCAGGCGACCGCGCCCGTGCCAAGCACCACCGAGGTGGTCTCTCGGGCGGCAGTTGCCCTGAAAATGATATTTGAATGGGAAAGTGATCACTACCATGGAGGTCATCGACCACCCCCCAATCAAAATCAGGCTGTGCATCCGAAGAGCACAAAGATAGGACACCCATCTCAAGCTCTTGGATCAGATCGGCAAGGACTTGTCCCCTGGGATTTATGGGGTAATCTCCCCAGAGAGGATGCCTGCCGTTCAGATCTCCAAGCAAGAGATAAGGCCTCGGCAACCGTGCCACGACGCGGCGAAAGTCCCCCGCGTCGAAGTCAGCTGACGGTGGAATGTACGCAGAAATGATAGTATACCTCCTATCCAGGTGCAGCTGCACAGCCACTGCCTGAAAGGAGGTATCTAAAGAGAAAGGAAGAACGGAGACATCATGCCGGGTTTAAACCGCGCATCCCCCAGCTCGGCCATCCCGGGGTGGTGGGGTCGCAAGACTCTTGTACCCCGGGAGGGCGGGCAGGGGGCACGCGCCTAGCATGGTCTTCTGCAAAAAGATAGCTAACGGGGAGCGGGACGAGACGAGTCTCCGCAGCTCCTCCCAGTTGGCCCGGAGTCCACGGCAATTCCATTGAAGGCATATGCCCTCCAGGCCTAGCTCGAAGGAGACGCGGGGGCCCTCCTCGAACTGAAAACACTCACGGGAATTGCCGTACGCTTCCCGGGGGCAGAACCCCGGGCGCTGTTGGCCGGACAAAGCGCTGGAGTCGCAGTCGCCTTCGAGGACTTATTGGGGGAGGTTGGGCTCGCCATGCGAGTCTTTTCCTCCCCCTGCCTCGAAACCTTAGGCGGGCGCTGCGGCTTCGGAGGCGGAGGGCCCTCTTTTCGAGGAACCACCGTCTCCGAGCCACTCGCTCCCCCACGGGGCGTGGGCGAAGGAGCCGAAGCTCCTTTGTTGCTGTCCTCCTTTCGGGGGACAGCTTTAGGAACCCCCGAAGATGGCCTAGCGACAATCTTCAGGGGTGTTGCCTCCTGTGAGTTTAACGACTCGGTGGATGCGCGTGGCCGTTTCGCCTTGCGGGAAACGGTCACGCTGGGCGAAGAGGGGGGAGCCCTGGTTTTAGCCGGGGCTGGGTATGAACCCTTTTTGCCGCCAGCTTTACCAGGGGAGCGTCCGGGTTGGGTAGAGCCATCAGAAGGACTCCGAATGGGCGCGGAAACAACCGTGCTCGTTAGGCCAGGATGGGCCAGGAGCAGAGGGTGCCTTTCTAACTACTGAGGCATATGACGTCCCAGGCAGAGCTAGGTGCGCCAGGCCCAAGTCCTTAGCCTCGCGGAATGAGAGTCTATCCTGGGCCTGAACGGCCAGGATTTCTTTCTCAAGGAGATATGCACCACATTGCTTCGAAGAAGCAGGGTGCGGCTCTCCGCAATTGACACACTTGGTAACACACGATTTGGACTCATCGTGTGCGACCTTGGAGCAATTTACACATACTTCGGGTGACCCCGACTTTGCACGTCTACATGAGCGATTCGTATGGCCGAAGCGGTGACAGTAATAGCACCGCCGTTGCAGTGGCACGAATGCCTTTACGCGGTAGCGGTTCCAACCGGCACGCACCGACTCAGGGAGCTTGTCACAGTCGAACGTGACAAAGAGTTTAGGGGTGGGTCTCGAAGCCCCTCCCTGTTTTCTCATCACACGTTCGACCTTAACCACCCCATGGTCGGCCAGCTCTAGGGTGATGTCCTCAATGGAGTAGTCAACGAGTTCCCTCGCATAAACTACTCCTTTCACAAAGTTCATGGTAGAGTGCGGCGTCGCACTCACCGGGGTGCCAGGAAGTGTCCGAAGATCACTTATCTTGGCCGCCTCGGCGGGATTCGCCGCATTCGCCAGAAGGCTCCTATCCGAGAAACGGATCACCTTCGGCTCTCTACCCATTGCACTAGCTAATCCTCTCCTCTGATGGATCATGTTGCCCTTGGCCAACATGCTGCCATCAGTGGAGCGAATAACGAGGAAGCGTTTGAAGCCAGCGGGCTCGAAAACGCCAGTTAACCTCTGAATGAGGGGCCCCGATGTCATCGAGGCTCCGCCCTGTGCACTCTTGGTGTTAGTCTTGGTCAGGGGCTCCGCACACGAGGGGGTAGAGGGGCCGGATGTGCTGATCTTGGCTTGGTCGTTTACCAAAGTGGCAGATGGAGAGGAGCCCCGAGTGTTTTCGTCTTTTTATTCCTTTTACTCTTTTTCTTTTTTGGAGAGGAGGGCGTGGAATGAACCCGCTTCTCACCCCCGCCGGCAAAAGCCCCTAGGCCAGATGGACTGGCCTCAGCCAGGTCCCTCTCCGAAATGGAGAAGGTCCTGGTTGTCGTAGGGGCACCTGTCGGAAGAGATCCCTCCCCTCCTTTTACTGCCTCGGAGCCCTCAGCCATTTGAGGAGGACCTTGCATAGGGGCGGATTCGGGTTCGGTGCTTGGCGCCGAGCCCGAATTCCCCCCCATGGAAGGCCCTACCGTCTGAGGCTGGGTCTCCTCAAGGACCATGTCTATCACAGGAGGGGCCTCCAGTTGGCCGTCCCCTCCCAGGACATCGCAGGTCCCCTTGGCAGCGTCAAGAGTCTTTTGTGGGGAGGCACAGGCCTTGACCCCGGCGAGGTTTAAAATTCTTGCCAGCAGGTCTTTTGAGGGAAGCGACCGAAAGGGCCTGGCTTCCCTCTCCCCCCTAAGGGGGTTTGCCCTACCGAGCCGCTTCGATGGGGAGTGGCTGGCTAAGGGCTGCCTGCTGGCTTTCTTGGCAGTCCCCTTGGAAAGAAAAGAGGGGACTGCCGCTGGGAAAAGGGAGGTGCCCGAAAGCACCTCCAGAGAAGGGGGTGAGGGGGAGTCCCCTGCACCCGTAGGCGAAGGAGAGGAGTAAGCCTCCTCTCCGGTTAGAGAAATCTGGAGGGTCCCCTGTGCAAGCACAGGGGGGGGGGGACCTCCATTTTTTTGCTGGAGCTGCCCGAGGGCAGGTCCGTTGTTCTTGGGGAAGTTGGGGGTTGTTTTTTCTTTGTTTGATCTTCATCATTGGGCATGGTGACCCTTTTTTTAACACGGGATCCAATAGCGCACACCTCTCGCAGTAGCCCGCACTGCGAGAGGTGCTTACAAGCCCGGCAGAGTCAGGCGCCGCCATTTGGGACCACCCCTCCCTCCTGGTGGCCTGGCAGTCCATCGGCATGGCGGTTCCACCTTGAACACGGCGTAAAATATATAGATTGTGAAGAGGAGAGGAAAAGGGATGTGAGGAAGGTATGGGTGGGGATGAAGCAGGTTGTTAAAAACCAGCCACCCCAGACTTGAACTCAGGGGTAAGGGAACGAGGCTTTCACAATCCCACCACACACAGAGCATCGTCTTTCGTGGATGAAGTCCTTGCTTTAATCGAGGACGTGTTTTTTTTTATTGGGGCTAAGCCATTGTTTTCGATGGCTCATGTTGACATAAACACACTACTTTTCGTCGCCAATGATGATGCGGTGAAGAAATCTGTCCTTATAACCACGAGTAGCTTTGTGACGAGCCAGCAAACCTGCGGCAATCGTGGAGCGTTGAAGTTTGTTGCTTTCGCTCAAAGGGTGCGGAACCCACGTACCGAGTTTTTTAACCTTCCTCATCGAATGATGGTGATTCACTACAGTTTTATGATCACACGCCAATTGTACAGCCAATTCTCTAGTCGATTGGCGAGGATTTTCATGAAGAAGGTCGTTCAATCGATCTTCATCCAACTTAATGGGGCGTCCAGAACGTTCTTCGTCATAAAGATTGAAATGATTGTTTGTGAAACGTGAAAACCACCATTGAGCTGTCCTTTCTGATAAAGCATTTTCTCCGTATACAGCACAAATATGGCGACGAGCTTTGGCTGCGTTTGCATTGTTCCCGTCTCGATTGAAAATGGATAACAACAAGTGTCGAAAATGCGCCTTTCTTTTAACTTGACATTCCATTTTGAGGGTACAGAACAAAAATTAAATTAACGCAACTTTTAAATAAACCGCAATGACTTATTACTCAACTTCAAGTCATAGCCTAAGCAAAAGCCTAATGGTCTACGCTGTTAAGAGACGTAGCCTAACCTTTGCAAATTTTGCTGTCATTATTTATTATTGTTTCTTAATATGTGCTCAAATCACCAACAAAACTTAAATCAACACAACATTAAAAAAAACGCAAGAACTTATTCCTAAATCTAATTTTTGAAAACCATTACCATAACTTTGTTGAGTTTGGATGGAAATCGTCGTCTTTTAATAATTAGGCCTAACGACTCACGTGAAATGAATTTATAAAACTTCTGAACTAGGTTTGTAAGAAAAACAGAAATAAACAAAATAAATATATTTACATATTCAACGAATGCACAATGAGATAATTGAATTAGGAATACAACGTAAGATATGGTGAAGTAAATATGATTTAAAGTAACAAGATGGAAAGTAACTAATATATGAAATGACTATGTTGTAAAGTATGATGTGAAATGAAGTAAAAGTGACTATGATGGTATGTGAATTGGGATTTGTAATGAGAGAAGTAACGAGAATTAGGACCTATTCTCCTATGGCGGTTTGCAGAGAATAAGTGTGAGAGGATTTATAACTGACCTTGATTGGAAGTAGAGACGAGCACGAAGAAGCGAACACAAATGAGACTCAATTCCAGTTATTTCTTAAGTGGTGAAATGCGCGTGTTTGTGTGTGCGTGAAATTCTAAGAGATGTTGTTTGAACCAGTGCGTTAAATGAAATCAGTTTCTCGTCACGTGATATTTGAATTATTAAAGGTTACATAAATGAATTGCAAAAAGTTATGCATAAAATAATTGAATGATTGAATTGACAAAAGTTAATTAAAATAAATGAATGAATTACTAAGTTGTACATAAATTGCATGAATGATTTAATTGACAAAAGTTGAGTAAAATAAATGAATGATTTGAATTTTATACATATATATTTTTAAGTTCCCCAGGAGGATTTTATTATAGGAATGCGCAGAGGCAATTGCTATACGAGACCCTTTCTCTTGCTCGGAGATCCGAACGGTAGACAACCCCCTCTGTGGAGACTACTCGATTAATTCCAGGGTTCAAGGCCTTGCCGAACTGATCGACGAGCTGGGGATGGGTGTCCTAAATGTACATGAAATTACCCATTACTTCCCAAGAACCGCTTAATTTTTCTGCCTTGATCTATCTTTGCGCTCTCCGGATGCACTGCCTGATTTTGGGTCGGGGTGGTCGATGACCTCTATTCTACTGATCACTTTCCCATTCAAATATCTGGCGCTCTCGGCAGCTGCCCCCCTAGAACACTCCTCGGTGATGTTTGGCGCGGGGGTGGTGGTTAGCATTTCAGGAAATGGCTGATTTCTCTGTCTCATTGAGTTTATGTCGGTAGATGAAACCGTTGAGTTCTTCTCCGGCAACCTCATTGTTGTTGGCCTAACTACTATTCCTATTACATCTGTCTGTTTTCCACACCGGCCGCTCCCGTGGTGGTCAGCCTAGTGTGAGACGGCCATCAAACAAAAGCGTTATAAGAGCCGATCGAACAACTTCACTGTCTGTGAATTTCGTCGAACTAGGGATTGGTTCCGGTATATTTCGAACCATGCCCACGGCTGTTCTTGGCGGGCATGTGTTTTGGCGAGCAGGCGGAATTCGAGATTATCGTCTGCTGGGTTCATGGACATGTATATAGGAAATGCGGGGATTGAGCGCCATATCTGTGACGCCACAGTTTTGGCGAGCCAGGCGGATTTCGAGATTATCTTTTATTGGGTTCCTGGACATGAATGTAGGAAATGCCGGGATTGAGCGCGCTGATATGGCCGCGGAGTAGATAATTGATATGAAGTATGCCACTGCTGCATCCAAACCAATGAAGATCCCCGAGGCGGCAGTTGTCAAAGACGCCTCTCGGAAGCCTTCCCAATCGGCATGGCATACGTCCCACTAATGCCACTTAGGCCAGGTAATAAGATTCTAAAACGCCTCCTTTGGCATTCTGAGCGATGTCATCGCAATATGGGTGACGGGCATTAAAATCTCCGAGGAGTAAAAACGATGAATGCAACTGATCCACGAGTTCTAAAAGGTCGGGTCTTGACAATCGTTAAAGAGGAGGGAGGTAAAACCAGCAAACAGTAAAAGCCTTGTAGAACCCCCCCCCCCCACAGCAACAGCTTGGAGGTTAGTGTGAAGGGGTAGGGGAGATACATGGTTTGATGATGAAACCATAACTGACACCCAACCCTGATACGACCGGAAACGGAAGGTCAAAAAGATCTTTTCGGCGGTAAATCCGGACTGATGGGCCGAGGGCGTTTTCGATGTCTGAGGGGTTGATCCAACTACCCCGGCTGGTGATGTTGGAATATCATCTGCTTCCATCGGGGGGTGAGTGGGTGGAACAAGCGATCTGGCCAAAGTACAAGGAACTGGGTGCATTTCTGCTACAGTTTAAGCGGAAAGGGGCCTAAGTTAAGTCCTATGAAGGGCGGAACGGGCTTGGGGGCAGAGAATATTCCGCAACAGATGAGTCCATTGAAGATTCTCGAGGCTCAGCCGAGTCAGCTCCAAAGGTCGCGCGCTTATTGGTGGACGACGACCCAGGTGAGCAGTCCTTCCTCTTACCACGGGGCTGGGTAGAAGAACCTTCACTGGTCGATATAGATTCTTTCAGATAACGTATAATGTCTTTAGGTGTCTTACCCTGAGCGTCCGTTCCGGCTAGAGCTGCTAGGAAGAGGGAAGCAACATTAGGTATTTCGTTTCATTCAGCTTCACGCAAAATACCTGAGAAGAGACAGTCAAGAGGTGAGGTTTGTGCTCGGGCACGTTGGCGAGCCTCACGTCCGGACGCAGAGGCGCACTAAGCGAAGACATCCTTTTCATATAAGAATATTGGGCATATTTGGGAAGCAGCATTGTTGTCACCACCACAGTTAGCGTTGGCTCAGCACGGTGATTTGGTGCATTCAGGGCCATGGCATTAAGAACTACAATTCACACATGAACGGGAGAACAGACATGCCCGACCAACATGTCCAAATTGATTACAATTGAAGGAACGTCTGGGTAGTTCGATGTAGGGGCTTACCAGGACACGAAGGTACCTAGCTTTAATAAACTGGGGTAGTTGGACTCTCGAACGTTAAAATTAATGTGGCAGTTGGGACTCTACTATAGCCTACAGTTTTACTCACCCAGTGTACAACTGTAACGCGTGTGTACTAAGCTCTCTCTGGAGACGGGTGAGGTCGTAGTCGCTTAATTCGTTTGAACGGACGACACCTTGATTTTAATTCCGACTTGGATGGGACGAAACTGTTACGGGAACTTCGGCAATCGAAGATAGATGTCGCACAAGATTAAGTTAAGAGTGAGATGACACCTCGGCCCCAATATCACCACTATCTCTTGACCAAATCCGGCGAGGTTCACCACAGCGCGACTCAAATGATTCATCTACGTCAAACACAGTCACTTTTTCAAGTAGGGTGTCAGATGACGAACTCATGACCAGAAAGCGTTTGGCAAGAGAACCCTTATGAGAAGAGCAAGTTTCAGGTTTATGGCTAGCCATTGCAAATAGAAATAACTTCACTTTCTCCCTCGGGACTTCCCACCATAGAGGCCTACATCGCCCCGGCGATACTGCTACTCTAGATTCGGTTACGTTCGGTACGTCCTCTCGGAGAATGGATGCAGATGCACCACACCATCTTTATCGACCGATAGGATGCCCGAGTTATCCTACGCGCGGAGAAAAGGGGCCAACGATGGGTTTCTCCTTGGGCATTCGGTAGACAAAGGCGGCGGAGATGCCCAGCCTCTTCCACCTTCATGAAAGAACAATTCGGAATCAATCCGAAAAAAACAAACAAAGCAGCTCGGGTAACTGTCAGTGCCACTAGATGAGAAAGAAAAGGTCAGTAAAGAGTGGTATATTAAAAGTCTGGTTAGTAGCACCAGGGGACCCCTAAAGTTCCCTCTCTGTGACCAGCCTCAGAAGAAAAAGATCCCAGAGAGGGAGGGGAGGGAAGTTAAGACGCACGAAAACGCAGGAGCCCCAAAAGTTTCCACGGTATATGATGGGATATTTATGAATATAATTTACAAAAGGCTTTAATTGTTATATATATAAATCTATGAGGGAAACTTTATACCCAGATTCTTATTGTAGTTGTTGAAGATCGGGCTTGTAACCGCATCCCTGAGGTCCCGATTCCAACTTTGGACTACAGAATAAAGAAAGACGAAAGAAGGAAAAGGTAAAAGAGAGGGTGAAAGCGGGACAAGTCTGGCTACCAAATGGTGGAGATTTACACTGTGAGGAACTTGTAAGTGGGACATGGAGCCCCCCCACGGATTTAAACGTTCCCTGACTTCCCCAATCTGTTCTAATCTTTATGGCTGATATTCCCTATTTTCTTCTCGTCTTATTAACTATGAATATTAAGTCGGCGCTGCATAGAATCTCTCTGGTAGGGTGGCTCCGCCAAGAAACGAGACACTAATTAGCATGGGGTTGAGAGGGCACCATGTAAATCTTAGAAATGAATTCCTACATCGAACAAGCTACTCAAAACTCAGAATTGGATCCCCGTACGTGGACGGTACCATCTGACTTTAAGGCGGCCGCAGTTCTCCTATTCGAGATATAACGTAAAGGAAAGGAAATAAAACCTCAATTGACACAATTTACTGCTGGCGTTGCGCGCGCAAAGATTAGCATTCAAATCGAAACTCCATGCATGTCAGTTTGCTGAAAAGCTAACATATCCTGGTGGTGCAAACCTAAACTGCCGACAAAGACCAGTATTTACCAATGTAATGGGAGTGAGGGAAGGTACTTTTATGCTTATCATAATCTTCCAAGCGTTGGAGAAATTGAGACCACTTCCCTCAAAAGTAGAAGACATCATTTGAAGGACTTAAGCTCATAGTGTGTGAAGAAATCCCGAGTGGTTTCTGCAATGTCTTCTAAAAGAAGATATGAACTTGCATTGAAAAAATACATAATTACATTTAAATGGTTTTGTAATCGAGTCCGTGATTAAATACTCTTTAATCGTACTTTCCTTGCTATAGGAACGAGACCTACATTTGAAAGGCTTTTAACCTGTTGACTTTTTCAAATGTCTTAAAAGCTCCAATATGGGCTGCTTGATATGGACAGGAAGTGAATTTGAAACCTTTCATCTGTGGGTTCTTTCATGAACCCGAAGATTACCCATATGGATTGCTTGATATGGACAGTAATTGCATTTGAAAGGTTTTTCCCCTGTGTGGATTCTAGTGTGCGTCCGCAAATTGTACATTTGCGATGTTTGGTAGGGACAATAACTGCATTTGAAAGTTTTTTCACCTGTGTGGATTCTTTCGTGGCTTTTAAGAGACACTATACGAGCTGTTTTATAGTGACAGTAACTACATTTGAAAGGCTTTTCACTTGTGTGGGTTCTTTCATGTTTCCGAAGATTAGACACATTTGTTGTTTGATATGGACAGCAACTGCATTTGAAGGGCTTTTCACCCGTGTGGATTCTTTCATGTATCGTAAGAGACGCCATTTTGGATGCTTGATATGGGCAAGAACTACATTTGAAAGGTTTTTCTCCCGTGTGGATTCTTGAATGTGTCGTAAGAGCTCCCATTTGGGCTGCTTCATAGGGACAGGAACTGCATTTGAAAGGCTTTTCCCCCGTATGAATTCTTTCATGTGCCCGAAGATCTCCCATTCGTACTGATCGATAGTGACAGAAACTACATTTGAAATGCTTTGAAATAGTTTGCGAATTCTTTTCTATCTTTTCTTTTCTGTCAAACAGAAGCACATCAGAGTTTGATTGTGACAAATCAACTTCAATCTGAAAATAGTTTAGGGTTAGAAAATATCCCCATTATGATTTCAGATTAACCCCTTCAACTAAATTTTATCCCCAAACGCTATCTTCCCTAATTCTTAGGTTCACATTCAACTCATCATGCTTCTACAGGGATAATTATCTGCGAGAGAAACAGAGGAGATGATTATAGTCTGTTGCATGACAAAAGACCATTATTTACCTTTCAAAAGTGGTAATGCAAACTAATGAGGGTATATCAGACAGTTTGTGAATAAAAGGGGAGAAAGTAATCATCTTCGATTGATAATACATATTCGGGTTGTATTCTTTCTCTACAGTGCAGATCTGGCGAATGCCACCTGGGCATAAGTCGTCACAATTAAAATTTCAATGTAGTACTAGGCTACTCTAAGACCATCGAGGAAGGAAGGGGGCCTCTATTCGATGAGGGATCATGCGACCAACACGAAAGAGTAAAATAAAATGGAGGCCAATCTCATCCAAAAAGTCAAATAGCACTCAAGTCTGTGTGCGTGAACAAACCCGTCCAGGGTACAAGGGACACGCGGTACGAATAATGCACATTGCGCGGGTACAAGAGACCCTTAGGCTGCGAATATGAGCCTGCGGACGATATATTTTTAAGGAGCTGATCTGGCGGCGGCCTACTAGGGCACAAGTCGCAATAATCACGAATGAGCCTACTACTGGGGTAGCTTAACAAAAAGAAATGCAAAACCAAACACAAGACATACAAGAAAAGCAAAACAAAACAAAAGATAGGAAACAAGCAAAAAAACAACCAAATAAAAAAGCTTTTTTAAATTTTAAGAGCCCATCAGGAGACTGACTACTAGGGCAAAAGTCGACGCAAACACGCTACAGCACAATACTAGGCTAGATTTTAAAATAAGTAAATAAGAAATAACAACGATAAAAAAGGAACAAAGGATAAGAATAGCTAAAAAATAGAGATAAGCAAAAGAGCAACAAGACGGAAGCGCACTCCGGCGTCGGGGGTAGGCCCACCTCCCTCTGCCGCAGGAACATGCGACCTACAACAAACATTCAAATAAAGTGGAGGAGAAGAGCCATATAGTCTGCAAATCTGTATGTACGAAACAGTCCCGAGTACAAGGAACAATCGGGAGCGACTCCGCTCCTCTCAGTACCGGGACAGGTAACGTGCGCGATCACTCAGACTGAGACATTAAACACGAATGTGCCAAACAGTCTTCACAGTAGGGCGCTGGCGAGCGCTCCATCAAATGGCGGGGCATCCCGCGAGTGTGTCCAATTCGTTTGGAGACGACAGAAAGCAAACTGAAGCCGTCGTGGCATTGGGGGGTAGGACCAGGGAAAGAGTCGCGGCGCAATGGCAAGTAATTTTAAGTGACTCTCGACAGTCTTCCATCTTCTTTGCCAAACCGCCGGGAGGGCAGTCCGTATTCTTGCCATGTAATCGGTGTGAGGAAGAGCGAAACGCTGGTCCAGTCGACCAGTCCTCGCAGAATCTTTGTCGCCCTCATTCTCGGCAATTCCTACATGTCCAGGAACCCAGCAGAAGATAATCTCGAGATCCGTCCGGCTCGCAAAAACCGTGAAGTCACGAATATCGCGAACCAGTGGATACGAAGATTCCAATACCCCGAGAGCACTCAGGGCGCTGTGCGAGTCGTTATAGATCACAATACCCTATCCAAACGGGATAGGTGGCGTTATCTTTCGTAACGAGCGGTGTACTGCAACCAGCTACACCGTGAAGACAAACGCAGCGCCTGGCAGAGCCCCGCTGACTTCACTGGCCAGGTTCCAGCCTGACACGAAGTGTGCTCCAAAAAGGAAGAACGCAATACTCCTGGTGCTACAGAAGCGTGGCGACAAATAGTCAAAGGTGGTACCCTCCAGGGTAGCGTCCTAGGCAGGGCCAGGGGCGCCACAAGCCCGAAAGATATATCGAGCTCTCCAAGAAATTTCCTAGCCCTAATCCCAAAGGGCTTAGGGTATGACTGGCGTCTCCAGGCACCGGCGAGTTCAAATAGATGCATTGAGAGCCGTTGGCGACTGAGGTAGGCGTCGGGCTCGCGCGTCAGGCGAATAATGCACTGTGCACGGGGCAGAGCGAGTGGCATCTCCCCAGCATCGAAGGGTAGGCTCTCAATGGGGAACGTGCGGAAGGTACCGGTCGCCAGGCGAAGGCCGGTGTGGTGGATCGAGTCCACCTTCCGCAATACACGGTCGGCTGCGGATACATAAGACACGGATCCGTAGTCGAGCTCGATAAAAGAGTAAAGCAATAGCCCAATCAGCGCTCCAGGCGCTGAACGTCACGGAACTGAGAATATTCATGGCGCGGGTACAAGAGACATTAAGACAGAATATGAGCCTCTCAGGTTTAGCAGTTGGTCAAAACCAAGTCCAAGAAAATGGTGCAAGTCCACCACTTCCAGGCGAAGCACATTTAGAAGCAAGTCTAGGTCAGGGTAGAGCCGTGAAGGGCGGCAGAAATGCACCACATTATTCTTGGTAAAGGAAAACCGAGACCTGTGCGCTTCAGCATAGCGAGACACGGTTTAAAGCCTGTTGGAGTAAACACTCCAGAGTTGGCATCTGGTCGCGCTAAAAGTGATCGGAAGGTCGTCCACGTAGAGCGTAGCGAGAACATCTTCCGGCAACACTGAGATGATGCCGTTGATGCTCGGGACAAAGAGTGCGACAGTGAGGACACCCTCTTCCTGCTCCATTTGGGCGCAAAAATTCAGATATAAACTTGGGAGACGTCCCCAAGGCCCCGTCGTGTGGTCTCCATGATACCGTATCGCCATACGATATCATAGGCCTTGTCCAGATCGAAAAACACCGTGGCGTAGTGCTGTCTACGAAGGAAAGCCTCGCAGACGGCATTTTCCAGTCGGAGCAGAGCATCCGACGTGGAGGGGAACTTACGAAAGCCGCACTGTGCGGAAGACAGATGGCCTCCGCTGTCCAGGAAAAAGGCTAATCTAACATTTACCAATTTCTCCATCAACTTGCAAACGCAGGAGGTTTGAGAGATGGGCGGGAACCCGGCAGGAGTAGAGTGATCTCTCCCAGGTTTGCGAAAGGGGAGCACAGTAGTGATTCCCCAGGAATCTGGGAAGAGGCAGCAGACCCGTCCTTACCCGGAGCCCCTGCAGAGTGAGAGGAACCTTTAGTCCTCTTCTTGCTTTTCTTTTTTTAAGAGAGGAGGGTAGGGAATGAACTTGCTCGTCTCCACTGCCAAATTGACCGGCTTCAGCAATGTGGTGCTTCTGGTTTCATCCTCCGCCTCAGAACCTAAAGGGGAAAGAGGGTAGGCCACTCTTGTAGGTGTATCACAATGTGCAAGTGGACACTCACTCTTACTTTCCACTGTCACAATAGAAGTTTAACGAAGAAAGAAGAAAGCATGGGAGTAGAAACTATGAGGTTAAGGAAATAATCTCCATAGGCTAAAAAACTTTCATTGTGATATTTAGAGACACTCATCCTGCAGATTTGAGATAAGATGTGCCGTGACGACCTGACCCAACATAATGCCGACTTTAAAACATAAAGGATAGTGCGGGTGTAACCACATCATATGTGCACTGGAAGCAATAATCAGAATTGGGCTTTCGGTCCTCGCACTGAAAACTGCCATTTGCTTGGTTATGGTAAGAGGATAAAGGTGCAACAAATCATCAGAGCCTTTCTGCATAGCAAGACAATTTTTTTTTTTAAGAGCTCATCTGGCGACTACCTAGATGGACATAGGTCGCCGTATTAAAAACTGCCTAGTACTAGGCTACTTTGAAATAAGATTCAAAAGCACAAAAAACAAACAAACCCAACACTAAAAATACAAAAAGGAAAAGGCAACGAGCAGGAACGTACGACCTATAAAAAAAACTAGGTAAATGAAAGGGAGAAGGCCGGCCTTCCCCCAAAAGTCTACTACTCCACCAGTCAATGTGCACGCACTCGTCCCGAGTACAAGGGACAGGCGGTAGCGACCCCGCCCATCCTGGTACCGGGACAGGTAACGTGCGCGAAGATCGCCTAGAATGGGACATTCGACAAGAATGTGCCGAACAGTCTGGGGGACGACGCAGTCGTTGCAATAGGGCGCAGGCGAGCGCACCATCAAATAGCGATGCGTCACACGTGTGTCCGATTTGGAGACGACAGAAAGCGACCTAAAGCCGTCGCGGCATTGGGGGGACAGTTCCATGGGAACAGTCGCAGCGCAATGTCACGACACTTTAAGTTCCTTTCGACCGTCTCTCATCTTCTTTGCCAAGCAGTCCGAAGAACTGCCCGTATTCCTGAAATGTAGTCAGTGTGAGGAAGAGCGAAACGCTGGTCCGGTCGCAGGTCCTCGCGGACTCTTTGGCGCCCTCATTTCCCGCAATTCCTACATGTCCAGGAACCCAGCAGAAGATAATCTCGACATCTGCCCGGCTCGCCAAAACCGTGGCGTCACGGATATCGCGAACTAGGGGATGCGGAGATTCCAATGCCCCGAGAGCAATCAGGGCGCTTTGTGAGTTGCTATAGATCACAATCCGGTCTCTGAACAGGGCACGTCGGCTAATCTCCCGTACCGAGTGGTGTATTGCCACCAGCTCGGCCGTGAAGACAGACGCAGCGCCTGGTAGAGCTCCACTGACTTCAATCAGAGGGGATACGGAGTGGAAGCCGACCCCCTCTTGGGACTTGGAGCCATCCGTATACAATGGCACGGTTCCAGCGTGACACGATGTGTGCTCCAAAAAGGTCGAACGCAATACTCCCGGCGCAGTACAAGCTTTGGGATCAGAGGCGTGGCGACAAATAGCCAAATGTGGTACCCTCCAGGGTGGCGTCCTGGGCAGAATCAGGGGCGCCACCGGCCCGAGAGGTATATCTACCTCTCGAAGGAGTTTCCTGGCCCTAAACCCAAAGGGCTTAGGGTATGACTGGCGTCTCTCGGCGGCATAGGCACCATTGAGATCAGGTGCGGATGCAGTGAGAGCAGTTGGCGACTGAGGGAGGCGCCGGGCTCGCGCGTACAGGCGAGTGATGCACTGCACGCAGCGCAGAGCGAGTGGATCTCCCCAGCATCGACCAACAGGCTCTCAATGGGGGAAGTGCGGAAGGCACCGGTCGCTAGGCGAAGAACGGTGTGGTGGATCGAATTCACCTTCCGCAATAAACGCTCAGTTGCGGATGCATAAAACTCGCATCCGTAGTCGAGCTTCGAGCGAACAAAGGATCGATAAAAAAAGTAAGGCAGTAGCCCTATCAGCGCCCCAAGGGCTAAACGTCACGGAACGGAGAATGTCCATGGCACGGGTACAAGAGACCCTAAGGCTGCGAATATGAGCCTCCCAGGTGAGGCGTAAGTCGAATACAAGACCAAGGAAACGGTGCGACTCAACCACATCCAGGCGCCCCCCATTAAGAAACAAATCTGGCTCGGGGGGAAGCCCTGGATGGCAGCAGAAGTGCACTACCTTAGTCTTGGCCAAAGAAAACCGAAACCTGTGCGCTTCGGCATAGCGAGAGACGCGGTTCAATGCCTGTTGGAGTCGACGCTCCAGAGTTGGCATCTGGGCCGCGACAAAGGAGATCGAAAGGTCGTCCACGTAGAGCGTAGCGAGAACATCTTCCGGCAGCACCTCGGTGCTGCCGTTGATGCTCAGGGCAAAGAGTGTGACACTGAGGACATTTCCCGGCGGGACACCCTCTTCCTGCTCCTTTGGGCCGGAGAGGGCTCCCCCCCACCCGTACGCGGAATCGACGATCTCGCAAAAATTCAGATATAAACATTGGGAGGCGTCCCCTCGCCCCCATCGTGTGGAGAGTCTCCATGATACCGTATCGCCATGCGGTATCATAGGCCTTCTCTAGATCGAAAAACACCGCAGCGTAGTGCTGTCTACGAAGGAAAGCCTCGCAGACGGCATTTTCCAGTCGGAGCAGAGCATCCGACGTGGAGTGGAACTTGCGGAAGCCGCACTGTGCGGAAGACAGATGGCCTCCGCTGTCCAGGAAAAGGCTAATCTAACATTTACCAATTTCTCCATCAACTTGCACACGCAAGAGGTTAGAGAGATTGAGCGGAAACCGGTCGGAGTAGACTGATCTCTCCCCGGTTTGTGAAAGGCGAGCACAGTACCGATTCGCCAGGAGTCTGGGAGAAGACCCTCCACCCAGATCCTGTTGAACAAATCTAACAGAAAGGCCATGCCTCGCTCACCCACGTGTCGAAGCATGGCGTACGGGACATCGTACGGACCATGGGCGGTGTCCGCGCACGAAGCGAGAGCGGAACGCAACTTGTCGTTGAAGGGTTCTCCGCCTCTGGAGGTAAAGTCCAGCCGGCGGCCTTCCGCGACATCACGACGTGCATTGAATGCTGGCGGAGCAGCATCACGGCTAGAGAATGCGGAAAAAGCGGTCGCTAAAGATTCCGCCACGGACGCGGGGTCCGAGATTGCAGGCCCATTCTCCTGGAGAACGCGAGGGGGGTCCTGCGAGAACTTGCCCCGAATCCTTTTGACTCGCCCCCAAACCTCAGCTAAAGGGGTCTTCCCGTTAACTGAAGACACGTATGCCCGCCAACAAGAGCGGCGGGCGTGCTTCGAAATATACCGGAACCTAGCCCGACGAAATTCAGCGAAGGTGAAATAGTTCAGGCGGCGCTTATAGCGCATGTAGGCATAACGCTTCTGTTTGAGGGCCGTCTCACACTCGGCCGACCACCATGGGAGTGGTAGACGTGCAAAACGGCCAGACGTCCTAGGAATAGTAGTCAGGACCACGGCGATGAGGTTGCCGAAGAACAACTCAACGGCCTCATCTACCGACCTAAACTCCTCGACTGAGATAGAGAATTCAGTCATTTCCTGAAATGCAGGCCACCACGCCCGCGCCAAGCACCACCGAGGTGGTCTCTCAGGCGGCAGTTGCCCTGAAAATGATATTTGAATGGGAAAATGATCACTACCATGGAGGTCATCGACCACCCCCCAATCAAAATCAGGCTGTGCATCCGAAGAGCACAAAGATAGGTCAAGGCAAGAAAATGAAGCGGTTCTCGGACAGTGATGCGTAAACTCATCCACGTTTAGGACACCCATCTCAAGCTCTTCGATTAGATCGGCAAGGACTTGTCCCCTGGGATTTATGGGGTAATCTCCCCAGAGAGGATGCCTGCCGTTCAGATCTCCAAGCAAGAGATAAGGCCTCGGCAACCGTGCCACGACGCGGCGGAAGTCCCCCGCGTCGAAGTCAGCTGACGGTGGAATGTACGCAGAAATGATAGTATACCTCCTATCCAGGTGCAGCTGCACAGCCACTGCCTGGAAGGGGGTATCGAAAGAGAAAGGAAGAACGGAGACATCATGCCGGGTGTAAACCGCGCATCCCCCAGCCCGGCCATCCCGCGGTGGTAACGTCGCAAGACCCTTATACCCCGGGAGGGCGGGCAGGGGGCACGCGCCTAGCATAGTCTCCTGCAAAAAGATAGCTAACGGGGAACGGGACGAGACGAGCCTCCGCAGCTCCTCCCAGTTGGCCCGGAGTCCACGGTAATTCCATTGAAGGAATATGCCCTCCAGGCCTAGCTCGAAGGAGACGCGGGGGCCCTCCTCGAACTGAAGACCCTCACTTGAATGGCCGTACGCTTCCCGGGGGCAGAAGCCAGGGCGCTGTTGGCCGGACAAAGCGCTGTCGCCTTCGAGGACTTATTGGGGGAGGTTGGGCTCGACATGCGAGTCTTATCCTCCCTCCGACTCGAAACCTTAGGCGGGCGCTGCGGCTTCGGAGGCGGGGGGCCCTCTTTTCGAGGAACCACCGTCTCCGAGCCACTCGCCACACCTCGGGGCGTGGGCGAAGGAGCCGAAGCTCCTTTGTTGCTGTCCTCCTTTCGGGGGACAGCTTTAGGAACCCCGGAAGATGGCCTAGCGACCATCTTCAGGGGTGTTGCCTCCTGTGAGTCTAACGACTCGGTGGAGGCGCGTGGCCGTTTCGCCTTACGGGAAACGGGCACGCTGGGGGAAGAGCGGGGAGCCCTGGTTTTAGCCGGGGCTGGGTAGGAACCCTTTTTGCCGCCAGCTTTACCAGGGAAGGGCCCGGGTTCGTAAGAGCCCGCAGAAGGGCTCCGAATGGGCGCGGAAACAACCGTGCTCGTTCGCCTGGATGGGCCAGGAGCAGAGGGTGCCTTTCTAACTATTGAGGCATATGACATCCCAGGCAGAGCCGGGCGCGCCAGGACCAAGTCCTTAGCCTCGCGGAATGAGAGTCGATCCTGGGCCTGAACGGCCAAGATTTCTTTCTCAAGGAGATATGCACCACATTGCTTCGAAGAAGCATGGTGCCGCTCTCTGCAATTGACACACTTGGCCACACACGATTTGGACTTATCGTGTGCGACCGTGGAGCAATTTACACAGACTTCGGGTGACCCCGACTTTGCACGTCTACATTAGCGATTTGTATGGCCGAAGCGGTGACAGTAATAGCACCGCCGCGGCAGTGGCACGAATGCCTTCACGCGGTAGCGGTACCAACCGGCAAACACCAACTCAGGGAGCTTGTCACAGTCAAACGTGATGAAGAGTGTAGGGGTGGGTCTCGAGGCCCCTCCCTGTTTTCTCATCACACGTTCGACCTTGACCGCCCCATGGTCAGCCAGCTCTAGGGTGATGTCCTCAATGGAGTAGTCAACGAGTTCCCTCGCATAAACTACTCCTTTCACAAAGTTCATGGTAGAGGGCGGCGTCACACTCACCGAGGTGCCATCAAGTGTCCGAAGAGCACTTATCTTGGCCGCCTCAGCGGGATTCGCCAGAAGGCTCCCGTCCGAGAAACGGGTCACCTTCGGCTCTCTACCAATTGCACTAGCTAATCCTCTCCTCTGATGGATTATGTTGCCCTTGGACAACATGGTGCCATCAGTGGAGCGAATAACGAGGAAGCGTTTGAAGCTAACGGGCTCGAAAACGCCAGGTAACCTCTGAATCAGGGGCCCCGATGTCATCGAGGCTCCGCCCTGTGCCCTTTTGTTCTTAGTCAGAGGCTCCGCAACCGGGAGGCAGAGGGGTCGGATGTGCCGATCTTGGCTTGGTCGCTTGTCAGAGTGGCAGCAGACCCATCCGTCCCTGTGGATGGAGATCAGCCCCGAGTCTTTTTTGTCTTTTTCTTTTTTGGAGAGGAAGGCGGGGAATGAACCCGCTTCTCACCTCCGCCAGATGGACCGGCCTAAGCCAGGTCATTCTCTGAAATGGAGAAGGTCATGGTAGTCGTGGGGGCACCGGTCGGAGGAGATCCCTCCCCTCCTTGTACTGCTTCGGAAACCACAGCCGTTTGAGGACCTTGCATCGGGGCGGATTCGGGTTCGGTGCTTGGCGCCGAGCCAGGATTCTCCCCCATGGAAGGCCCTACCGTCTGAGGCTGGGTTTCCTCAAGGACCATGTCTAGCTCAGGGGGGGGCCTCCAGTTGGCCATCCCCCCCCAAGACATCGCAGATCACGTTAGCAGTATCGTCACTAGTCTTCTTTGGGGAGGCATGGGCCTTGACCCCCGGCAAGGTTCAATATTCTTGCCAGCAGGTCTTTTGAGGGAAGCGACCGAAAGGGACTGGCTTCCCTCTTCCCCCTAAGGGGGTTTGCCCTACCGAGCCGCTTCGATGTGGAGCGGCTGGCTTTCTTGTCAGTCCCCTTGGAAAGAACAGAGGGGACTGCCGCTGGTAAAAGGGAGGCGCCCGAAAGCACCTCAAGAGAAGGGGGTGAGTGGGAGTCCCCTACACCCGTAAGCGAAGGAGAGGAGTAAGCCTCCTCTCCGGTTAGAGATATATTGAGGGTCCCCTGAGCAAGCACAGGGGATGAAACCTCCATTTTTTTGCTGGAGCTGCCAAGGGCGGCTCCGTCGATGTTAGAGGGGAAGTTGGGGGTTGGGTTTATTTTTATACTCATCATTGGGCACGGTGACCCTCTTTTTAACACGGGATGCAATCACGCATCACCTCTCGCAGTAGCCCGCACTGCGAGAGGTGCTTACAAGCCCGGCGCCGCCATTTAAGACTACCCCTCCCGCCTGGTGGCCTGGCAGTCCATCGGCATGGCGGCTCCACCTTAGACACGGCGTAAAACAGATAGAATGTGAAGCAGGTTGTTAAAAACCAACCACCCCAGACCGGAGCTCAGGGAACATTGGCCCCTCCCCTCTCAGCCCCGATCCAGGACGGTTGGCCGAGAAGAAGGTCAGCATCTACCCTGTGAAATTAAAGGCTGACCAGAGAAAGTTGTGGGAGAGGTTGTATGAAAAGAGAGGAAACAAGTGTTTTGAAGGAAGGAAGAGAGGCTAAGCTGGTGCCGGACGGGATGCTGAGTCCCGTCAGCACGGCGGCCAGGATGGCAAATCGCCGCGCCCCTTATGGGGTCAAACAGAGGGGTTACGGCATGGAAGCCGACCCCCTCTTGGGACTTGGAGCAATCTGTATACATGGGCATGGTTCCAGCGTGAAACGAGGTGTGCTCCAAAAAGGTCGAACGCAATACTCCCCGCGCTGTACAAGCTTTGGGAGCAGAGGCGTGGTGATAAATAGCCAAATGTGTTGCCCTCCAGGGTGGCGTCCTGGGCAGAACCAGGGGCGCCACCGGTCTGAGAGCTATACCTAGATCTCGAAAGAGTTTCCTGACCCTAAACCCAAAGGGCTTAGGGTATGACTGGCGTCTCTCGGCTGCATAGGCACCGTCGAAATCAGCTGCGGATGCAGTGAGAGCTGTTGGCGATTGAGTGAGGCACCGGGCTCGCGCGTACAGGCGAATAATGCAATGTACACGGCGCATATATAATCGCATATCCCCAGCATCGACTAGTAGACTCTCAATGGGGGAAGTGCGGAAGGCAACGGTCGCCAGGCGAAGGCCGGTGTGGTGGATCGAATCCACCTTCCGCAATACACGCTCGGCTGCGGATGCATAAAACTCGCATCCGTAGTCGAGCTTCGAACGAACAAAGGAACGATAAAAAAGTGAGGCAGTAGCCCTATCAGCGCCCTAAGCGCTGAACGTCACGGAACGGAGAATATCCATGGCGCGGGTACAACAGACCTTAAGGCTGCGAATATGAGCCTCCCAGGTGAGGCGTCGGTCAGATACAAGACCAAGGAAACGGTGCGATTCAACCACTTCCAAGCGCACGCCATTAAGAAACAAATCTGGGTCGGGGTGGAGCCGTGGATGGCGGCAGAAGTGCACCACCTTAGTCTTGGCTAAGGAAAACCGAAACCTGTGCGCTTCGGCATAGCGAGAGACGCGGTTCAATGCATGTGGAGTCGACGCTTCAGAGTTGTCATGTAGGCCGCGCCCAAAGAGATCGAAAGGTCGTAAACTTCCACATGTAAGAGGTTAGAGAGATTGGGCGGAAACCCGCCGGAGAAGAGTGATCTCTTTCCGGTTTGCGAAAGGCGAGCACAGTACCGATTCGACAGGAATCTGGGCCGCAAAACCCTTATACCCCGGGAAGGTGGGCAACGGGCACGAGCCTAGCATTGTCTCCTGCAAAAAGAGGGCTAACGAGCAACCGGACGAGACGAGCCTCCACAGCTCTTCCCAGTTGGCCCGGAGTCCACGGCAATTCCATTGAAGGAATATGCCCTCCAAGCCTAGCTCGGAGGAGACACAGGGGCCCTCTTAAAACAGAGGGCCCTCACAGGAATTTCCGTACGCTTCCCGAAGGCAGAACCCCGGGCGCTGTTAGCCGGACAATGCGCTGTCGCATTCGAGGACTTATTGGGGGTGGTTAGGCTCGCCATGCGAGTCTTTTCCTCCATCCGTCTCGAAACCTTAAGCGGGTGTTGCAGCTTCGGAGGCAGGGGGCCCTCTTTTCAAGGATCCACCGTCTCCGAGCCACTCTGCCCACCACTAGGCGTGGGCAAACAAGCCGAAGCTCCTTTTGGGGGACAGCTTTAGGAGCCCCAGAAGATGGCCTGGCGACCAACTTCAGGGGTGTTGCCTCCTGTGAGTCTAATGACTAAGTGGAGGAGCGTGGCCGTTTCGCCTTAAAGGAAACGGTCACGCTGGGGAAAGGGGAGGAGCCATGGTTTTAGCCGGGGCTGGGTGTGAACCCTTTGTACCGCCAGCTTTACCAGGGAAGCGCCCAGGTTGAGTAGAGCCCGCAGAAGAGCTCCGAATGGGCGCGGAAACAACCATGCTCGTTAACCTGGATGGGCCAGGAGCAGAGGGTGCCTTTCTAACTATTGAGGCATATGACGTCCCAGGCAGAGCCGGGCGCGCCAAGACCAAGTCCTTAACCTCGCGGAATCAGAGTCGATCCTGGGCCTGAACGGCCAAGATTTCTTTCTCAAGGAGATATGTACTACATTGCTTCGAAGAAGCGGGGTGTGGCTCTCCGCAATTGACACACTTGGCCACACACGATTTGGACTTATCGTGTGCGGCCTTGGAGCAATTTAAACATACTTCGGGTGACCCCGACTTTGCATGTCTACATGAGCGATTCGTATGACCGAAGCGGTGACAGTAATATCACCTCCGCGGCAGTGGTACGAATGCCTTCACACGGTAGTGGTACCAACCGGCACGCACTGACTCAGGGAGCTTGTCACAGTCGAACGTTACGAAGAGTGTAGGGGTCGGTCTCTAGGCCCCTCCCTGTTTTCTCATCACACGCTCGACCTTGACCACCCTGTGGTCGGCCAGTTCTAGTGATATCTTCTATGGAGTAGTCCCCGAGTTCCCTCGCATAAATTACTCCTTTCACAAAGTTCATGGTAGAGTGCGGCGTCACACTCACTGCGGTGCCATCAAGTGTCCGAAGAGCACTTATCTTGGCCGCCTCGGAGGGATCCACCGCATTCGCCAAAAGGCTCCTTTCCGAGAAACGGGTCACCTTCGGCTCTCTACCAATTATACCAGCTTATGCTCTCCTCTGATGGATCATGTTGCCTTTGGCCAACATGCTGCCATCAGTGGAGGGAATAACTAAGAACCGTTTGAAGCCAGCGGGCTCGAAAACGCCAGGTAACCTCTGAATGAGGGGCGTCGACGTAATCGAGGCTCCGCTCTGAGCACTTTTGGTCTTATTTTGGGATTCCCCACCTAGGCGAGCACCGGGGCCGGACGTGCCGATTTTGGCTTGGTCGCGTTCAAGGATGTTAGCGGCTCGTCTTTTCCCGCTACCCCCGTGGAGGGAGAAGAGCCCTGAATCTTTTTGTTCTTTTTTTTTATGTCTTTTTCTTTTTACGAGCGGCGGGCGGGGAATGAACCCGCTTCTCCTCTTCCCCAGCAGGAGCTGCCATGCCAGATAGCCGGCCTCTGCAAGGTCCCAGCAGTCGTGGGGGAGACCAACTGGACGAGGAGATCCCTCCACTGCTTGTGATGTCTTAGCCGCCGAACCTTTCTGGCGAGGGCCCCGCACAGGAGCACAATCGGGCTCCGTGTTTGATGCCGAGCACGAATCTGCCCCTACGAAAGCCCCCACCTTCTGAGGCTGGGCTGCGTCAGGAAGCATGTCTATCTCAGGGAGGGCCTCCATTTGGCCATCTCCCATTACATCACAGGTCATGTCAGTTTTGTCCATGTTATTTGGTGGAGCATAGGCCTTCACCCCCGCTAGATTTAATATTTGGGCTAGCAGGTGTTTAGAGGGAAGCGGCCGATGGGGCCTTTCTTTCCTCTCCCCCCTAAGGGGGTTTGCCCTACCAAGCCGCTTTAACTGGGAGCGGCCGGTTATGGGCTGCCTGCCAGCTTTCCTGGTAGTCCCCTGTGAAAGCAAAGGCAGGACTGCCAGATTTGAGATGGAGTCACGTGGTGACTCCAAGGAAGGGGGTGAGGGGGAGTCCCCTGCACCTGTAGGCACTGGAGAGGAGTAAGCCTCCTCTCCGGTTGAAGAGTTATGGAGGGTCCCCTTGGAAACCACAGGGGCGGGGGAACTCCATTTTTTCTGTGGAGCTGCCTGAGGGTGGCTCTGTTGTTCTTAAAGGGGAAATGGGTAGAGATTTTTGTTTTTTGTAAGTTTTCATTCATGGGCATGGTTGAAGGGGTGCGAGAATGTATCAGAGAAATTCCTTCCAACTTGATAATATAAATAGCCGATAAAATTACCAACCAAAGACGGACCAAACCCGGTCGTGAGGCTAGAGTATTGGTGTTCAAATCCAATAGATCCGCGTTTGAAACTCAAGAGTCCAAAAACTTTTAGGAAGAAATCTCATGAAAGAAAATGGAAGAAAATGGCTTGAAGGACTAGTCAACAAGAATCAAGAAGAAATCATCAATGCAAGATAAATGGAAGTATAAGAAGATGCATCAAGAAAGAAAACGAAGATTAACGACCAACCCAGCCAAGAAGAATATGCAAGTCATAAAAAAATGAAGACAAATGTTTGAAGGCCCCAAATAACTAAAATAAAATTGATAATAGGATATCACTCCCCCTATAACTGGTGACCCTCAACGGCCGAACAATCTTCTGATCTTCGTTACAACTGCTCCTACCCTTCTACTAGAGATTTAAGAAAAAGTGCTGCTGGAAACTTCAGAGACCCGGGGAAGAAGAAGCCATTAGTCATTGATTAGAGACAAGACTTCGTTCACTCTCCTCAATCCCACTGAATTAGCTCCACTAATCCCGGACTCGGAGGCTGTAGGAGGGAGAGCTACTACTCCTCGATTAAGAAATCCAAGACTAGTCTCTCCCCAATCCTCAAATTCGCTCCGCTTTCTGGAAAGGGACCTGTGTAAGGGTGCGAAAATGTTACAGAGAAATTCCTTCCAACTTGATAATATAAATAGCTGATAAAATTACCAACCAAAGACGGACTAAAGCCGGTTGTGAGGCTAGAGTATTGGCATTCAAATCCAACGGTACCGCGTTCAAAACTCAAGAGTCCAAAAACTTTTAGGAAGATCGCCTCAAGAAAGAAAACGTTCGAAGGACTAACTCAACAAGAAGGACCAAGAAATTATCAACTCAAGATAAATGGAAGAAAACGAAGATTAAAGAACAACTTAGCCAAGAAGTTCACGGAAGTCAAGGAAAATTTAAGACAAGCGTTTGAAGGGCCAACTTAAAGAAAAAGGAAATTCATCCAAGAAGAAGAAAATGCATCGAGGAAACCAAGTGAAAAGCAAGAATAATATTGATAAATAAATAAAAGGGATAATAAGGATATGCCCCCCCATATGGTGACCCTCTTTTTCTTACGGGAAGCAAACACTCACCACCCCCCACAGTAGTCCGCTCTGCAAGGGGTGCGTATGGGCCTGGCAGAGCCAGGTGCCGCCATTTAAGAACACCCCTCCCGCCTGGTGACCTGGCAGCCCTTCAGCATGGCGGCTCCACCTTGGGCACGGCGCCCCAAAAAATAGATGGTGAAGTGAGAAGGAAAGGGGATGTGAGGAAGGTGTGGGTGGGGATGAAGAAGGTTGTTAAAAACCCAGCATCCCAAACTGGAGCTCAGGGGTTAGGGAACATTGTCCCCTTCCCCCTCAGCCCCGATCTGGGATAGTTGGCTGAGAAGAAGGTCAGCATCTACCCTGTGAAATTAGAAGCTGACCAGAGAAAGTTGTGGGAGAGGTTGTATGAAAAATGAGGAACCAGGGGAAAAACACAAGTGTCTGAAGGAAGGAGAAGAGGCTAAGCTGGGGTCGGACGGGGTGCTGAGTCCCGTCAGAACGGCGGCCAGGATGGCAAATCGCCCTGCCCCGTACGGGGGGTTGTATGAAAAGCGAGGAAACCAGGGGGGTGAAACACAAGTGTGTTTATACATATTTATTTTGGGGGTTAACAATATTTGTGCACTGGTTGATATTTACATTGTAAGGCTTGTACATATTTTTTGGGTATTTATACTTCTAAAGGTTTGGGGTTGCCGTCTATCCATTATTTACCTATTTTTAATAAATTAAATATTAAACTAACCCCTCATTATCCTCCCCTCAAATACCTGGGCAGCTCTGTTGGGGCAGCAGGGATTGTAGTGTGGGATCTAGAGCCTGCCACCACAAGGTCAGGGGGATGTGCCATTCCTCTGGGTACTGGGTGTAACTCTACATAGGGTATCCTCCCTGTGAGTAATTGGACTCGGGCCTAAGCTTATCTTCCAGATTTCAGTTGTAGCTGGTGTGTTAGCCATGTCCACCCTACCCAGCTTCTTGTAGGTAGAGAAATTCCCACCATCAGCGCAAAAGATTTCCACTCTCTCTCTTGTCTCAGAACCTGTCAAATGCGGAATAGTTGCACTCACAAGCATACGCCATCCACTCCTGCCTTATCTGGTGCTGTTGGGCATATCACCGGAGGGATGGGGGAAGACAATTTACTTTTCCCATTTTATTTACAGTCCTCACACCCACTTACTTAACACATTGAGGGGCAGATTAGTTGCCATGGCTGAAGGTCTGCATAGAGAACTTGCAGTATAAACCCCTTTGTATGGGTAGCAGCTTCTCAGGCCAGCAACCTTATATCTGGATTTAGTCACCTTATATTTAACATTTGGTAGATTTTCCTCACGAAGCATTGCAGGTTCTATCAACTTCTACCCAAATTACTAAGACTTTTCACAGCATTAAAATTTGTGAATAAATTAAAGTTAGTAAAATTACCTTTACTTGAAGGCAGTTTTGTAGGACTGTTTCAGTAGAGGATTTGGAGATTGAGTTTTTCTCTTGGGATTCAACTCTCTCTTCATCTAGGAGGGGACTTTTCTCTTCCAGGGGTTCTTCTTTTATCTCCTCTTTCATTAAAATCTCACCAAACCACTCCTAAAGTAAAGCAAAGTCAATTCTATTTAAATACCAAAGAACTAATTGAAAGTAACTAATATTTTTATTCATATAAAATGTAGGAAAAAACTTGGCCACTGGGGAAGTAAGTCAGCCCAACTCAGTGCCAGTCCCATGCCCTAATAAATAGGGATGGTTTGAGTCAGGAAGGGCATCTGTCTGTAAAATCTGTCAAAACCTTAATGGAAGAGTCCTTTACTAAATGAGAGTAATACTAGGATGTTGCCTGTAAGCAAACCACAGGCACATCACCCTAATTCTGTGGACCAGAAAGGACTACTGGATCAAGAGCGGGTGCAACCGAAGAAGAGCACTCAAACAATTGATTTGCAAATTGAAACTTTCAATGTAGGAACTATGACAGGCAAAGGCTGTGCAGTTGCCTACTTTATGAGAAGCAAAAGTGGAGGTGTTATGCATACAGAAAACCAGATGGAGAGGAGATAATGCCAAGGAACTAGGTGAGGGATATAAATTCATATATAGTGGAGCAAAGAAAGAAGGAAGAAATGGAGTTGAAATAATTGTATCCAAAGAGAAGAAACACATGATCATAGAAGTACATAGAAAGAATGATGGAATAATAAGGATAAGATTGGACTTGGAAAATTTCCCTGCTAACATATTCGCTGTGTATGCACCACAAGTTGGTAGTCCAGATGAAGAAAAGGAACAGTTTTGGATGGATCTACAAGAAGAAATGGAAAAAGTTGAAATAGATGTAAAGTGCATAGCAGGAGGTGATTTGAATGGAATGTAGGAAACTACAATGATGTAATAGGACATATCCTCATCAGAGAAGCCTATGGCAAAAGAAATGCTGAAGGAAAGAGCATAATTAACTTTGCTGTATCCCACAATACGATGATAGCTAACACGTTTTTCAATGAGCAGGAGGAACACCTTATCACCTATAAAAGTGGTGGTCAGGCCAGTCAAAGTGACTTCCTCCTGTACTGAAAAAATGATATCTCAGTGTAAAGTTATACCAGGAGACCATATAGCAGCTCAGCACTGTATAGCTATCATTGATCTGTCTGTGAAGGTTGCTAAAATACAGAAAAGAAAACTACAAGGCACAAGAAAAGTAAAATGGTTCAAACAGTGGTAGAGAGGTAAGTGCTCATTTGAAAACAGAAGCACTACAGAAAATAGAACCAGAAATATATGATAAATGCATAGTGGAGTAGTACAAGGAATTCCCTTCTTGAGATTGGGAAGGAATTGTTGGGGGAGAGCAGTGGTTAAGATCTGGGAAAACAAGGAGACTTGGTGGTTTACGGAAGAAGTGAAAGAAGCAACCCAAAGAAAAAATGGGAGAGAAGTCAACTTGAAGAGGATAGATTAGCCCATAAAGAACAGAATAAGGAAGCAAAGAGAGCTGTTGTCATTGCCAAAGGTAAAGAATACAACCAACCAGTTCTATGAAGATATGGAGACTAAGGAAGGACAGAACAAGATATTTCACTTAGCAAAAAGCCTAAATATAAGTACAAAAGATATAATGTATATCAGACAGATAAAAGATAATGGAAACATGAGGATGGAAGTGGATATTATCAAGAGATGGAAACTATTTTGAAAGGCTACTAAATGAGGAAAATGAAAGGTTCTTAAGAGGAGATGGAGATCCTAACTACGGAGCTGTGACTAAAGTGACAAAAGAGGAAGTGGTGAATCCTCTGAAGAGGATGAAGTGTGGAAAAGCAACGGGACCAGATGGAGTACCTGCGTGGAAAGCCCTGGGAGAGGACGGCAATGATATATTGTGGAACTTGATGAGAAGGATCATGGATTGTGGAGAAATACCTGATGAATGGAGAGAAAGTGTGCTGATACCAATATTGCTGATACCAGAGTTGCAAAAATTATAGGGGCATCAAACTCATGTCCCACACACAACTATCAAATGGATTATAGATGGGAGATTGAGAAGAGAAGTTCATAAAGGAAGGCAACAGTTGGGATTTATGAAATGTTTAGGCACGATTGATGGAATATTTACTCTATGACAAACAACGGAGAAATGCAGAGAGAAACAGAAGGCCCTACATATGGTTTGCATAGATTTAGAGAAAGCATATGACTGAGTGCCAAGGCAAGAAGTGTGGAGATCATTGAGAGAGAGAGGCATGCTATAAAAATATGTCAAAATGATAAAGGAGACTTATAGAAATATAACAACTAGAGTGAGATCTACTGGCGGAACAACGGATGGCTTCCAGGTGAAGGTTGGGCTTCACCAAGGATTCACCCTCAGCTCATTCCTTTTAACATCATTATTAATGTTTTGACAGAAGCTGCGAGAGGAACCATCCTGGTGTGTTTTCTATACAGACAACATAATCTTGGTTTTGGAGAGCAGAGGAGCTTTGCAAATAATCCTAGAGAATGGAGGGATGAGGATAAGTAGAAAGAAGAGTGAATACATGACAACTGATGTGGATGGAGATTGGGAGGCTTTGCTTCAATGGGTGGAACAAGGTTGAAAAGAGTGAGGCATTTTAAATACCTGGGGTGTGTATTCAAAGAAATAGGAAAAATGAGATAAGAAATAAACCACAGTATCCAATGTGGCTGGTATAACTGGAGAAGGGTCTCAAGAGTAATTGTGACAGAAGAGTCCCAGTAAAACTAAAGGACAAATCCCATAAGGCAGAAGTGAAACTGGCAATGACTTATAAACTGGAAACAGCGCCACTGAAGAAAATGGAAGAATGCTCACTGTGGAGGAGATGAAGATGCTGAGGTGGATATTAGGAATAACCCTGAAAGACAAAGTTAGAAATGAGCACATTCGAGGACTGGGGATTCCTGAAGAACATGAAGCCCCAAAATAAGATGGAAAAACTGTATTCTGAGTGACATGAGGGAGAAAGGACTAAATAGTGCATTAAACAGAAATCTTTGGAAATGACTCATCAAGAACGGTGACCCAAGGTAGGAAAAAGCAGAGAATTTATAAAATGGAGGAAAAAGAAGGACCAAAAGAGTTACCACTAGAATATTCATAGGCACATTAAAATTAATGTCCCACCAGGTCCTAGTAGTGTAAGTGGGCTATGAATGAACTTTAACACAGTTACTTAACCTAGTTTTACAGTGCTAGCAAAATAAATCTGATCACATCCATAACATGCATTTTTTACATATTTCAGAAAGCTGTAAAATGTGTTCTAATGTAGATATAGACTTGGGGTAAACTACATTTTGTAGAGCAGTTATGTGGCTTGCTGTTCCTGTGTTGTGTCCGTTGGCTGCTAGCAGCGGTTGTGAGTGGATGTGTCATCAAGTTCCAGCGCATACTATGTGTTCACAAAATAACACTTTTTACTAAGTGTTGTATTTTAAGAAAGCCTATAATGGCTGCAAAGAAACAACTATCAAGTGACAAAATAGGTGCTATAGTTGCATTAAATAAGGCTGGAAAATCACAAAGACAAATTGCAAAACATTTAGAGATCTCAAAGTATTGAGAATTTATGGGTTTCTAACCATATAAGTGATGATGTTTCTGGTACTCCAGTCTGAAAAAGTGGTAGTGGGAGACCTAGAAAGACAAATTTAGGTACTGATAAATTAATAAAATCTAGTGTGTTAATGAAACCAACAATAACAGCAAAAGAAATTAAGTCTGAGCATCATAATTTGCTTAAAGATGTATTTGAGTGCACACTTCAACATTAGCTGCAAAAGGAGCTAGGGTTGCCATCTCAACATGGTGCCAAGAAGCCTTTCCTGAATGCTGAAATGCGCAAGGGAAGAGTTGTTTTGTAAAAAGCGCATTAAGTGGAATGTTGATAGGAAAACAGTTCTCTTCAGTGATGAATCCTCTTTTTAACATTCAGAAGTTCTCCAAGAATGGTGCGCCTCCCACATGGCTCAGATAGGATGGATCCTAAATACATTATCAAGCCAATGAAACCACCTCCAAGTGTAATGGTTTGGGCCTGCTTTAGCTAATTTGGTAGGGGGACTATTTTTTCTTCCTAAGAACACAACCATGAATGGTGAACGATATTTAGCCAAGGTAAAGGAAAAACTTCCACCGATACTGGCATTGCATTAGAAAACTTTTATGAACGATGAGGCACCTTGTCACAAGGCAAAAATTGTTAGTAAATGGCTCAACAATAATGAAATTGGTGTTCTAGATTGGCCTAGGAATAGTCCAGATCTCAATCCAATCAAGAATCTATGGCTTATTATAAAAAGTAGCTAAGGTCGAATGTCAATACTGGCTCAATCTCCAACCTCACAGAAACCCTCAAAAAGGTCTGGTGCACTGAGATATCACAAGAAATGTGCCAAAGTTTGATCAAATTGATGCCACAATGTCTCAAACAAGTCATCAAGAACAAAGGACATATGACAAAATGCTAGTATAAGATAAGAATGTACATAAATTAAGTTTAAATACTTTTAAATATTGATTGTGTATAAAAAATAGGTAGAATTCTCGTGGTGATCGGATTTTCTTTGCTAGCACTGTAAAGTTTTCTCGGGAAACTTCCTTTTCAAAAGTTTGTGAAGCCACTTAACATAAAAACAAACTACATAAGGCAGGCACAAATCTCATAGCAATCAGATTCAATCATTTACCTATTGCATTCATTTATCTCTCAATACAGGGTCCGGCAGAAAGGTTGCCCTAATTTCAAAGGTTAATAAAAAACAAACCATGAAGATACAAGAAAAAGCTTTTTTATTTTTATGAAGTACATTAAATACCATTTATTTTGTGTTTCAGTTAGCAACCCACCATTGCCTTGAGTGGAGACCATCGTGCATTTGTTGTTAAAGAGTTTGTTAAGAATGGTGAATCAGCAGTAATGATGCAATGTTCCTTCCAAAGACACTTTGCACTTCATCATCATCATGATTGTCTAAAGTTGGAAACCTAGCAACAAATTGTTTTTTCATCCAGTACAGGATCATGACAACGAAGAGCAAAAATATAATGTGAGAAGACTTACAGCTTATTCTGGCTCCCAGTTGATGCTTTTCTCATGGGCAAACTTTATTCTTTATCCTGGTACTTATGGACCATGTCCTCATCCCTCTGGCTCATTCTTTCATCCACTAACATCTACTTTCTGTAACAAATCTCATTTCCATTACTGCAGGTGGGTACCCTATTCCCTGGTAGCGGACAGTCCCGGAAACCACACGCCACAAGGGTCTGCTCACTCGCTCATGAAATGCCTGTTAGATTGGAATGAGGCTCAAGAAAACCCAGATATTTATTTTTTTTTTAAGTTTTTCATTAATATATATATATATATATATATATATATATATATATATATATATATATATATATATATATATATATATATATCAGTAGTGACTGGCATTCGGGCTTAGCTCAAGTATAAATTTAGTAAAGTGAATGTGTATTTGCAAGCTGATTTAATTTTTGCCAACACTGACTTCAAGTAAGTAATTGCAGCCAATAACTCGGGCTCCTTTTATTGACCCTTGTCGCAGTTCATATATTTTCCTTCAGCATCTGGCTGTTGTCTTAGAGGTGCCCTATGTCAAAAAATATCATTCTTAGCAGACGTTCTCTCAACATCGTTCACACACGCTTGAATAGGGCTCCGAAGTTACAGTTCGAGTTGTTATCTATAATCGTAAAAATTAAAAGTAATTAAAATTTGATGTTTTCTTGAAACAATAGATTTCTATAGAGATTAGGATTTAAATTCCAATCTATGAAAGGTTTCCATTCTACAATATTCTTAAGGAATAAAAAATTAACCAGCAACTCAGGCTAATAAGAACGAGCCTAGTAGGTATAAAAGACAAACTGGCATCTTTCATCAAGAGTACAGTACAGGTGATAGTCAGATCAGTCTCTGGCTAATGTTTGTTGTGCATGCCACTCTCATTATCTGATTGTTGTTATTCTGTGCGTCTGTGCATAAAGATCAGTTGTTTTTTGCTGGGTTGCTTTATTTTTATTTTACCCCTAGATATAAAAAAATAAGCCATTTGGGACTAGAAATATTGTGGAAAAACCAAGACGACTGGAGCTCATGTATAAATGAAGTGAGTAATTTTTATATTAAAACTATATTTCTGTCTTATTGTTAAATTATCAGTGCACATATAAATCTGCCGTGTGCATTACATCTCTTATCTTCTTTTATACATGTGTTTTATGTGAAATCTGTGGAGCCCAACTGATGCTGATGACTTGAAGTCGCCTCTAATTATATATATATATATATATAACTTTTCAAAAGAAATCAATAAAATCATCAGCGATTAAATCCCGAATGAATATTCTATCAAATCAATGGAAGAATTTATAAATATACTACACACAACCAGACCAGATAGAATCATTGCCTCACTGGATGTGGAAAGCCTTTTTACTAAAGTACCAACTGAAGCAACTATAAATATAATAATTGAAGAAGTTTATCATAACTTGAACAAACCCGCCCCCAACATATTAAGAAATCTTTTGAGAGTGTGCACAATGAAAGCACCCTTCCACGCACCCAATGGAAAACTTTACAAGCAAATAAAAGGAGTTGTAATGCGTTCACCACTAGGATCCACTTTTGCTAACTTCAAAATGGGTTGAAAGACTTCAACCTAGCGCCAATTTGTTGACGATATATATCTTGTAATTAAAGATGAAAATGAACTGAAAAAACTATAAAAGAGAATGGAAGAACAATTTGTATTAAAATTTACTTATGAACTAAACTTTAATAGGAAATTACCTTTTATTGATGCTGAGGTAATAGCATGTGAAAATAAGTCCAAAACCCAAGTGTATACAAAACTAACAAATTCTGGAAGTTGTCTTAATGGAGAAGGGGAATGTCCAGAAAGATACAAAATAAGTGTCAAACAAACATGCATCAGCTGCACATACAAATGCAGTCCTTCATGGGCATTATTCCATAAAAAAATTCAACGAATAAAGCAAGTATTAATTATCAATGGTTTCTCCAACACTACGGTAGACAAAGAGACAAAAACATTTTCGTAAAATATAATAAAAAAGAACATAATAAGAAACACCCAATAAGTGTCTTCTATAAAAACCAAGTGAATGATACATATAAAATGGACAAAAAAACAATAAAAAATATATACCAAAATATAAAATGTATGAATCCAGAAGAAAAGTTACAACTGGTAATATAAAAGTTAGCTTGCTGGTATTAGTCCTCCTATCAAGCTATGTTGCTTCTTTGGCCGACATCACTTAGGGCCAGCCCCAACTCCCCACCACGATGCCCAGTCACAGCAGTAACCTCTTTAGTAAAGTAGTGTTAGCTTAAAAAGAATACAGATTGAAATTCAAACTGCCAAACCAGATATTGCCAGGCAAGCGTGCTAACCACTATACTACAAAACTAAAGAAATTAGCAATAAAACAAGAAATGAAAGCCTCCAATTTATGAATTAACCTGCCCCCATGAAGACTGTAAGCTTCATTCTTTGAATAAATACATTGAAAAGACAACCACATCCTTATCTTGTCAACTCACCATGCATTTTCAAAACTGCACCATCAAAAATCATTAATTAATGCAACCCTAACCCATCTCGCAGGAGAAATTTTAGTGGAAAACACCATAATCAAACAGAAAACTGACCGCACCTGCCTTCATATCATAGAAGCTATCTTAGTCCGAGAAGAGAGACCGAGGCTTAAGGCCAACAGACAGTTATGCAAAGGACTTTAAAACTCTTAATGGATTAAATGTGTATAAATGTACAGTTTTGACATATCTAAGGAGTGTAAAATAATTTTGCTCAGAAGATGGTCAGACGTGACTGAAAGCTCAGGTGCAATATATTATGAATATTGGAATACTTATTCATAACTTTTTGCGAAGGCGAAGAAAGTATAAGAAGAAAATTAGAGATGCAAAGAAGAAGATTAATTACAGCTCAGGTGGACCTGGTCTATTTCTATGATATAATGGAATACATAATTTACAATGAATTATAATATTAAAAAATTTGTCTAGAAATTAGAATATTAAAAGTGTTGATAAATATCTAGAAAAAGACTTTTTTTCCCCCCCGATAATACAAAACCTAAGAAAATGCATAATTTATAATTTATAAAGGCATTCTAGTATTCTTAAGCTTTGCTCATTGTTATCTTGATCAATTATTGTAAAAATATCTATAGTTATATCCACGTTGCATTTGATTGCATGTGCTCTGATAGGGGATGGTTCTTTACAATTAAGTGTTTTTTTCAGTACAGATGCTGATGCCCATGTGTGAGGAGAACCTTGCTCTCAGGGAGCGAATTGTGCTGCCTATGTACTTCTTTGGAGACACTGAGGACAAGTAAATTCGTAAACAACACGACTGCACATCCCTAGACGAGGTTTGTCATTTTGACTGAACCAATTACCAATATCCATGTTGCAATCAAATGCAATGCGGATATAACTATAATTTTGTCCACTTCAATCCCTACTCCCCAGTTCTCTCTGTAGTCAGACCAACAATGGTGTGATTTGATGGTTCTCCTTTATATTCCTCTAGGATTTTTTAATATTCTAACTCATTATAAATTATGTATTTTCTTAGGTTTTGTATTATAAGAAAAAATTATTTTTTTTTTAAAGTCTCTTTTTGTAGATATTTATCAACACTTTTAATATTTTAATTTCTCAACAATTTTTTTAAATATTATAATTCATTGTAAATTATGTATTCCTTTATATCATAGAACCCGAAGATGAGCGGACAGCTCAAAACATTGTTTATACCCAATAAATGAAGATGAATTTCTCTGCATTCTATGTACTCTCATTCCTGGTGAAATTAATGATTCGTCTGGCTAGCAGCAGCCTCATCGATTATATATATATACACACCTTTATCTTATCACCTATGAGTAAATATACAGCAATATACAATACCCAACTAGAGCAAATATAATGATAAATGCACAGAGTAAATATCGCTAAATAAAAATACAATGTACAATTTCTTTAAATATAAATAACACCCCAAAAAACAACTTGCTTTATACAAAGCACCAATTGGGGTCTCTCCCTCTCTCCAATGATCAATTGTTCAGCACAAAAAAACTTAATTGACCAGGCTCAGTTTTTTTTAACTAGTCACTAAAGTTGACTCAGGGGGGGGGGGGGGCTCTTTTTCGTGTATTTAGGGTGAGCCCTCTCGCTGGCATCTGGCCAGATTGGTCTTGTACTCATGATCTTATTCTCGCTAATGACAGACCAGGGAGAAGGACAGCTGGGGTTGCCCAGTTCCACACTCCCCAACTCCTTCCTCCCTTTGAAATGAGAGCAGTCAGCGGCACCTTAGGAGCTGGAAAAAGGGGGGAAAATTACCCTCTGGTTGTTCCTTAATATTCCCCCTCCCTCATATACATATACACACACACATACCTGGCTTTCATGTCCAGCTCTGCTTTTCTCTGTGTACTCAAATCAAAATGTGCGGATATACAAAATTTTCATATTTATGTCAACCTGTCAATCAAAGTTCGGTGGAGGAGAGGAAAAAGGAATCAGTTTTCAGCGAACGATGAGGGTCCAATATTGCTTCCAGGCAGCTTTGTCCTCCATCCTCCACCAAAACCCATCCTCACCCATCTGGTGACTGCCAACTTGTGCAAAGTCGCCGTACTCACTACAGCCTACGACTAGGCTATATTAAAAAACAAATAAAAGGTAAGTAACAAATAACAAGGATAAAAGATCATAGACTAAAAACAAAAGGCTAACAAGAAGGAAGTGTGCTCCAGCACCGGGGGTAGGCCTGGCTCATCCTGGCGCAGGAGCATGCAACCCACAACAAAAATTCAAATAAAGTGGAGGCCAGCCACCTCCTAAAAGTCATATAGTCCGCAAGTCGGTGTGCGTGAACCAGTCCCCGAGTACAAGGGACAAGCGGTAGGGACCCCATTCCTGCTTATCCCGGTACTGGGAAAGGTAAAATGAGTAAAGATCACCCAGACTGGGAGATTCAACAAGAATGTGCCAAACAGTCTGGGGGGCAACGCAGTCATCGTGATAAGGCGCAGGCGAGTGCTCCATCAAATAGCGGTGCGTCCCGCGAGTGTGTCCAATTCAGAGACGACAGAGAGCAACCTGAAGCCATTGCGGCATTGGGGGGTAGGTCCATGGGAACAGTCGCGGCACAATGGCACATAACTTTAAGTTACCCTTGACCATCTTCTTTGCCAAGCCGCCTGGGGAAGGCAGTCTGTATTCCTGCCATGTAGTCGGTGGGCGGAAGAGCTGAAGGGTAGTGAGAATTGGGGCATGAATAATGGGAAGATCGGTTTTGTCCCAATAACCCCTTCCCTGCATGTAATGGGCTGACCATGCCATGCAGCAATGGGCTGTAGTGCAAGAGGCTGTACTATTTATTGCAGGCGAGGTTGTTTTTTTTATGTTTTTTTTTTTAACCCTGCCACCCTGTAGAGCAAGGGAAAGAGAGTTGTAGTGATTACGTTATTTCCAAGTGGATATGACATGGCCACACCGCTTGGATGTATGGAATGTGAAGTTGCAATTGACTTTCCATTTCCAAGCTGTTGCATGGGCCATTAGCAGAGAAGGGTGCTATAATCAACAATATCAACTACCATCAATAACAATTAAACATGTATCTTCCACATATTTTCACCACCACTTTATTTAATCTCTAAATATTTCCAGGTATAGGAGCATTCCTTACATTTTATCTATATTTTATAACAAATCTGAAAGTTTTCTCAAGAAATTCACTCCTCAATCCCTTACAAAGTTAAATCACTTTTAAGATTAACTGAATATTTGATCTAGTGGGGATTGCAAGATGGTTGCTACAATTGATACTGAGCAAACAAAGACAATTAATTAAATTACCTCTTTGTGTGAGCCAATTTGACCTATTTCATAAGAAGCTCTAAATGATTGTTCTTGACTTCTTATTCCATGTTGATTTTCATCAAAAGAATCAAAAAACTCTTCTTTGATCATTTTGGCTGGGTTATTTCTGCAATCCTCCTAACATAGAATTAAATAGATATCTTATTAAATATATATATAAAAACTTTTATTAAATAAACTAATATGGTGAGGGTAGTCCATTATAAATGAATGTCCCTTAATTTAAATCATTGTTTTTTGTGTCATAAAAACATCTTTTATGTATATCAATTATGGTGTGATTTTTCACTCTGTATTCATCACCTACTCAGCCCACAGAAACTCCCAACTACAACTTTATAATAAGTTCCAATTTGGCACCAATGCTGAAGTTAGTGTGCTTCCTTTTCTCAATTTCCTTATCCTTAGATGATAAAGTGAAGGGCACAACAAAACAATATAAAATGTTCGAGAAACAACGTATGTAAACAAATCTCACTCAATGTAAACAACAGCCAATTCGAGAAATACTAGTCTTTGTCTACTACATGCATGAGTAAACAACAATGGCTAATTCTGGAACTAACAGACTTCATCTGCTATGCATGTGAGTAAATATCAGTACAACAGCAGTCAATTCTGGAACTTACAGACATTATCTGCTATGCATGGATGTATTGATATTAAATCAGGAAATTAGCCTCTGTGTATTTTGTCCATTAAATCTGATGCCAATTTGTTTGGGTCTACTACATGCATGAGTAAACAACAATGGCTAATTCTGGAACTAACAGACTTCATCTGCTATGCATGTGAGTAAATATCAGTACAACAGCAGTCAATTCTGGAACTTACAGACATTGTCTGCTATGCATGGATGTATTGATATTCTATCAGGAAATTAGCCCTCTGTGTATTTTGTCCATTAAATCTGATGCCAGTTTGTTCGGGTACCATTAAATCAAAGTTTCTGTATATGTATCTATATATATCTATTTACAGTAGCAGCCATAAAGATTCACAGTTTTCCATCACAAAACTTACAGTGGCTTCAAGCAAATAAGGGTAAGTAATGCATGATAAATTATAGATATAAAATAAACATGGCTATAAGATATACGTGTACATTGTACATATTAAGAAGGTAGAAACTGCAGTTATGTGCATTTGTTTAAATTTAAAGAGCCCCATCTGGTGATTGCCAACTAGGGTAAAAGTCGTGTAATGAAGAGAAAACATAATATTGGGCTATAGTAAATAACAAGAAAATAATATAAAAAAGGAACAATGGCAAGAACAAGCTAAAAAAACAAAAAAAACAAAGGAAATAAGAAGGGGACGAGCTCGCCTCCCACCAGCGTAGGAACATGCAACCTACAACAATCAAATAAAATGTTTTATAGTCTGCAAGTCTGTGTATACGAACCAGTCCGTGGTAGAAGGGGACAAGCGGTAGTGACCTCGCACATCCCGCTACAGGGACAGGTAATGTGCACCCAGATCATCCAGACTGGGATATTCAACAAGAATGTGCCGAACAGTCTGGGGGACAATGCAGTCATCACAATAAGGTGCAGGCGAGCGCTCCATCAAATGGCGGTGCATCCCACGAGTGTATTCAATTCAGAGATGACAGAAAGCAACCTGAACAGTTGGGGCACAATGGCGCACAACTTTAAGTTTCCATCTTATTTGCCAAGCAGTCTTGGGGGCTACCAGTATTCCTGCTATGCAATCAGGATTAGGAGGAGAAAAATGCTGGTCTGGTTGCCCAATCCTGGTGGACTCTTTGGCACCTTCATTCCCCGCAATTCCTATATGTCCAGGAACCCAGCAAATATAATCTCAACATCCGCACAGCTCACCAAAACTGTAGCATCACGGATGTCATGAACAAGGGAAGTCAAAGATTCCAATGCCCAGAGAGCACTCAGGGCACTCGGTGAATTTCTATAAATAACAATCCAGTCTCCAAACGAGGTATGTCGCATTATCTCCCGTACCAAGCAGTGTATTGCAACCAGCTCAACATGAAGACAGATGCGTTGCCTGACAGAGCCTCCGACTTCAAACAGAGGGGATACACCATGGAAAAAAAAACCCCTCTTGGGACTTGAAGCAATTCATATACACTGGCACAGTTCCAGCCTGAGATGCAGTGTGCTCCCAAAGGCCCAAACGCAATACTCCTGGCACTGTATAAGCTTTGAGAGCAGAGGCGTAGAAAAAAATAATCAAAGGTGCTCTCAATGTGGGACATGCAGAAGGCACTGGTCACTAGGTTCAGGCTGATGTGGTGGATCGAGTCCACCTTCCACAATACATGCTCAGCTGCAGATGCATAAAACTCGCATCCTTCTCAAGCTTTAAATGAACAAAGGATTGATATCAGCGCCCAAGGCACTGAAGATCACAGAACAAATAATATCCATGGTGCGAGTACAAGAGACCCTAAGGCTGCATATATAGCCTCCCAGGTGAGGTGTCAGTCAAATACAAGACCAAGGAAATGGTGTGAGTCCACAACTTCCAGGTGGCATTGATGACACTTCCCTGCGAGGCACCCTCTTCCTGTTCCATTGGGCTAGAGATGGCTCCCCCTAAATGTAAACCTGTTGTTGAATTGTTCACTGCCTCTGGAAGTAAAGTCCAGTTGGCAGCCTTCCGCAATATCATGACGTGTATTGAATGCTGGTGGGATGTGAGGATACCCTCTACCCAGATCCTTTAAACAAATCTAACAGAAAGGCCATGCCTCGATTACCCAGATGTCTAAGCATGGCGTAAGGGACATCGTTTGGAACAAGGGTGGTGTCCGCTCATGAAGCGAGAGCGGAACGCAACTCACTCAAGGTGAACCTGTGGTTCACCTTGGAGGTGAAGTCCATCAGTTGCCTTTCATGACATTACAACGCGCATTGACTGCTGGTGGAGCAACATCCGGGCTAGAGAATGCAGAGAAAGCTTTCATGAAAGATTCCACCACAGACACAGGGTCCGAGATTGCAGCCCCATTCTCCTGGAGAATGGGAGTGTGGTCCTGCGAGAACTTGCCACAAATCCTCTTGACTCACCTCCACACATTTGTTAAGAGGGGTTTCCCATTAAGTAAAGACACATATGCCCTCCAAGAAGAGCAGCTGGGGTGCTTTGAAATAAACTGGAACCTAGCCCTAGCTCGATGAAATTCACAGACAGTGAAATCAAGTCGGGCGGCGCTTATAGCACATGTAGGCATACGATTCTGTTTGAGGGCCGTCTCAGCACCAAGGAAGCACTCAGCATGCAAAATGGCCAGATGATCTAGGTATAGTTAGGCCCACCACTGGTAGACCTGGTTTTAGCTTGGGCTGGGTGTGAACCCTTTGTGCCACCAGCTGTACCAGGAGTGTGTTGAGGGTGGGTAAAACCTGCAAAAGGGTGTGGAAATGACTGTGCTGGTAGGCCTGGAGGGGTCAAGAACAGAGGGAGTCTTTTTAAACATTGAGGCATAAGATGTCCCAGGCAGCATTGGGCATGCCAGGGCCAAGTCATTAGCCTTGTGAAATTTGAGATCATCCTGGGCCTGAATGGCCAAGATTTCCATCTCAAGCAGATATGCACCACATTGCTTCAAAAAAGCAATTGATACATTTAGCTACACACGATTTGGACTTATCATGTGTAGCCTTGAAGACACTTACACACTGTAGGGTGATCGTCAAAAATAAAAATTGTAAAAATAGTGATCCCTACTCGGATTCCTGTTCCACTTCATTAGAAAGCACTAGATAAAATTTTATCAAAATAGCTTGACAATTAACGGGTGCTCAATGACCTTGAAGTTTCACTCTGAAGGCAATGTAGTATTAAACGGCAAAGAGAGCTTTGTTATGAACAAATGCCTGAGATGATCTTTTTTACATCTCCCATTAGTAGAAAAACAACAACGACGTATCTAGTAATATTGTCTACTACCTTATTCGAAATACCTTAATTCTAGTAGTGTGTGTGTAGTAGTGAATTGTAGCAATATAACATAATTCATCTGTTTTCATCAGTCTTCATAATTCATCTGTTTTCATCAGTCTTAATGTATTATTTTTTTTTCCAGACATACACTTCTGTCTTTGTGCGTGATGGCAAGCACCAAAATGAAGAAATGGTACCTTGTGGCACCACAGGAAACAATCCCTGGAGCCCAACTACCATCTGAGAGAGAAATCCTGGATCTAGTTATTTATAAGCTCAATGTTCAGAAGACAATCCACGTTTCAGTACACAAGGTCTCCCTCATTGTGGAAGAAGTCTAGGCTAGGGCAAGAATTCCAATGCAACAAATTGATAAGGTGGCCATGAAGATCAAGAAGCTGCATAAAAAATATGCCCTTAAAAGGAAGAACAAGAAGCGCACTACCTCGACTCAAAGTGAGAGAAAATAAATGACTTGTTTGACATGACCCATGCAGATGCCATTGCAATAATGACAAACATGGAGGACAAGGACTTCCTCATCGCTCAGCGCGAGTCTGGTCAACGTGGGAGGATGGGCGGCATTGATCCTGTGCAAGCTGCTCTTAAGGAGCATGTTGTGGAACACCATGCGGACCAGACATCAAGGCAGGAGAAGGCACTTTACAAAGCCACAACATTGTTGCCGACTGCAGAGTTTGAATCATCCATCAGCAGCATTCCTGTCAGTAGCCCAATTTGAAGCTCCCACAGCAGCACCAGTGGCCCCACTGAGCCAAAACAAGCAAAGCATGGCTTGCTAAACGTTATGATGCCAGGTGTAGAAGCATCCCTTAATCGAGTGAAGGTGAGCGACTGTGCAGCTGTCTACATCCTGACAGAGACAGCACTCTCTCTGGGCCACAAGCCTGAGGAGCTGAATATCAACATCGCGAATGCCACGCATCTTCTCTGAAAGAAGAGATTAAGTCTGCCGGTTCTCTCATAGTACATTGGGTTGAAAAATTGATGATGGACCTCACTACTAAAGAACACATCGATTGTCTCCCAATCCTGGAATCAGGGAAGAGCAAATCTCAGCTCCTCAAAGTAGCCAAGCTACCAAGTGGCAGCAGCACTGATGATGCTCATGCTGTTGTTGATGCAGTGCAAGAATGGGGACTGACCAACCAAATCGTCAGCATGGGTTTTGACACCACCTCAGCGAACACTGGCCATCACCAGGGAGCATGTGATCTAATTGAGCGAGCTCTCAACAAAGACTTGCTCTACTTTGCAGGTCAGCACCACGTCATGGAGCTGTCTTCCTATCTGCAGGGTCAGACATCGGTCTGTTTTGGCATTTCCAGGCAAAGTGAGAGTTCATCGATCAGCAACAGTATGTGACCGGCGCAGCGATAGAAGATGTCACCCTTCTCTTGTTGGAAGTTGATGCTGAGTGGTTTAGAAAGGCACTGGATGAACACACAGGACTCCGAGCTGACAACAGGGAGCTAGTGGAACTGATGCTTATCTTTATGGGCAGTATATCCCTGCATGGGGTGCGGTTCCTTGCATCAGGCCCAATGCACCAAGCAAGATGGATAAGCAAAGTAATATACCCACGAAGGTATGGATGTTCCGGAAGCAGTTCACACTGACAACGAAGGAGGAGCAAGGACTCTGGAGCATCTCCATATTCGCTGCGAAGATTTATAGCAAGGCATAGACAGAGGCACCATTGGCACCTGCAGCTCCCTGCCAGGATCTTGCTGCACTGCTCCAGGCCCTGGACTCCTACTCAACCATCAACAAGCCTGTGGCAGAGGCAGCACTGAAGAAGATGTTGAGTCACCTTTGGTACTTATCTAAAGAGCTTGTTGTTTTGGCCCTGTTTGATAAGGACAAAACAATCCATGACAAACAAAGGATGCAGGCAGCCATCAAAAAAAGAAGAAGAGTATGGTGATGAATCTCCATCAAAGTGACCCAGACTTGCTGCAAGTTTGATCACTGAGCGCTGACTCAAAGATTTTGCGCCTGCACACAACACCAGCTTTTTCAAGAAAATGTACCTGGACAGTGACTTTTTGGATGCAGACCCTGCTGGGTGGTTGGAACATCCTGCCTATCAGGCTGCATTGGCAGCAGTGCATGGCCCCTGTGTCACAAATGACCACGCTGAGTCGGGCATCACCCTTATTCAGGAGTACAACCGCTTGCTGACACACAACAAAGATCAGCTTGAGTTCCGTCTTGAAAGTTGTTGCAGACCATGGCCATCTATACTCTGATGCATGGAAACAAACCCTGGCACAAACTGGGCTACAGTGAGTGGTTAGAAACCCTGAAACCTGCATCATGAATGGCTAATACTCCCTAGAACGGAAGGGGACCTGGATTCTAGTGCCTGAGCTCCAGGGGTAAAACTTTGATATCATTGAGCACCAGGTAAATCTTACCTAAATTAAATGAAACTTTACCCAGAGGGTTTTCTCATCAATACGAACATGATTACAGGTGGGGAGCATAAAAATTTGCAAGATAAAATTTCACCCCTATAGCTAACAACTACCCTATTACACAGACTTCAGGTAACCCCGACTTTGCACCTTTACAGGAGCAATTCGTATGGCTGAAGCAGTGACAGTAGTAGCACCTTTGCCTTCAGGCGGTAGCAATACAAATTGGCACGCACCAACTCAAGGAGCTTGTCACAGCTGAATGTGATGAAGAGTGTAGGGGTGGGTCTCGAGGCCCCTCCCTGTTTTCTCATCACACGTTTGACCTTGACCACTCCATGGTCAGACAGCTCTAAGGTGATGTCATCTATGGAGTAGTCAACAAGTTCCTTCACATAGACTACTCCTTTCATGAAGTTCGTAGTAGTGTGGCATCAAACTCACCAGCATGCCTATAATCATGGCCGCCTAGGAGGGATTTGATGCATTAGCGAGAAGGTGAGCGTCCGAGAAATGGGTCTCTTTTGGCTCTCTACTAATAAAGCTAGCTAGTGTCATAACCAGAAAGCCTTTGAAGCCAGTGGGCTTGAAAATACCAGGTAACCTCTGACATAATCAAGGCTCCACTCTGTGCACTTGCAATTTTGGTCTTTGTCTGGGACTCCACACTCTGGGGAGCACCGTGGCTGGACATGCTGATTTTGGCTTGGTAGCTTAATGAATGGCAGCGGACCCATCCATGCCCGTGGAGCCCACGGAGGGAAAGTAGCCTGAGTGTCTTTTGTCTTCTTCCTGTTTTTTTTTTCCTTTTTAGGAGAGGAGGGTGGAGAATTAACCAGCTTCTCTCCTCCACCGGAGGGAGCCGCTAGGCCAGATGGACTGGTCTCAGCAAGATCCTTCTCTGAAATGGAGAAAGTCTTTGCTGTCACAGGGGCACCAGCCGGGGAAGGAGATCCCTCATTTCCTTGTGAGTCTTCGACAACCCGAGCCATCTGAGGAGAAGCTTGCACAGGGGTGGAGTCGGGCTCTGTTCTTGGCACCAAGCCCGGGTTAAACCACATAGAAGATTCTACTGTCTGGGGCTTGGTCACCTGAGGGACCATGTCCCTAGTGGGTCATCCTTGTGTGACCCCCGCCCCAAGACCAAAGATCTCATTTGAGGAACTTTTTTTCTCGTGTTGTGCCAATGAACCAGCATCCATCAGGGCAAAGAGAGGAGTAGGTACACCGACCCCCTGTAAACTCACAATACACAAGTGCAGGATGTTAGGGGGCATGTACTGATGGGCCCTGCCATCCCTTGCTCCCCTAAGGGGATTGCCCCTATCAAGACACACCCACCAGGAGCGGTCAATATTGGTCTGCCTACATGCTTTCTTGGCAGTCACCTGTGAGAGAAAAGGATGGACTGCCACTGGAAAGAGGGAGTCACCCAAGGGTGCCTCCAGGTAAGACATGAGGGGGGGGTCCCCTGCACCCATAGGCCTAGGAGAGGAGTAAGCCTCCTCTATAGCAGAAGAGATTGGGAGGGTCCACTGAGAAACCACAGTAGGGGAGGGGGGTCCTTTTTTGGTGTGGAGGTGCCGGGAGATGTGGTAAAGGGGAAGTGGAGGTTGTCTTTCTTTAGACTTTCATCATTGGGCATGGGGTGACCCTATTAAATTCACGGGACAAATGCTAATCACCCCATGCAGTAGCCTGCTCTCCGAGGGGTGAATATGGCACCAGCAAAGCCAGCTGCCACCATTAGAGACCACACCTCATGGAGGCTCCATTTTGGGCTGGGCATAAAATTGATAGCTGGTGAAAGGAGAGAGAAAGGGTATATGAGGAAGGTGAGGCAGATTGTTAAAAACTAACCACCCTAAACCTGAACTCACGGGTGAGAGGACATTGTCCCCTCCCCCTCAGCCCTGATCTGGAATGATTGGGTGACAGGAAGCTGGTCAGTGTCTACCCTGTGAAATTAGAGGCTGACCATAGAAAGTTATGGGAGAGGTTGTAGGGAAAGTAAGGAAGCAGGGTAAGAAAATGGTCTCAGAAAGAAGGAGAAGAGGCTAAACTGGGGCCAAATGGGGCAGTGAGTCCCATCATTATGGCAGCCAGGAAAGCAAATTGCCATGCCCCTTACGGGGGCAGTTATGTGCAAAAGAGCATTCTAATTCCAAATATATGGTGTCAAAATGATCTAGACAGATAACACAACAGACATAGATGATAAAGTCCAATGATATAAGTTACTTAATAATTATCGGTTATTATAATATATTAGTACAGGGGATCCTAGTTTACGGCATTTTATGGTTACATCATCACACAGCACTATATGAGGAAGACAGCCTTGTTTACATTCACACATATGCCATATTGGATTGTGCTACATCCAGTTTCTTTCGTTTGTGTAGTCTTTTGGGGAAATTTTTGCGCTTCATTATGGCTCCTAAGCTTAAGTCAGACTCGTCTGATGGCAGTGCTTTGAAGAAAAGGAAAGCTATCTCCATGAAAGGAAATTAGCTTAGTGCACTACTCCTTCAACTCCACAACTATAGACTTAAACTTAAAGGCCTAGCCATCTCTATTATGGCCACATTAGACACACAGTAACTACTACACTTATCTTGAAGGAAAAAGTGGGTCTAATAAGTTGAGGACCACCTGCACTTGGTATCTCGGCCTTTAATATCTATTACACCCTGACATCCTCTGCCACAGGAGCGGAATAACTGAAGGCATTCTTCTGGTGTTATTTTTCTCCATTATCTTGTAATATTTTCTAAAGTTCTTTGACAGTGCTTGGGGTTCTCTCCTTACTTCTCTTCTTAGGGTCTTCCACAAATTCTCAAATGGACTGAGGTCCTGGATCTGAGTAGGCCACTCCATGACACTTACTCCCTCCTGATCCAGGAAAATCATTGACTTTGCTACGTTGCAAGGTGCATTATCCTATATACAATGGCAGGTTAGACAGAGGCGGCTCTCATATGGGGCATAGCATGTGCTTGCAGAAGTTTTTATACACTTCAACATTCACTCTGCCTTGCAAGCAGACAACTGGGCCAGTATTACCTTCCAATGAAATTACGCCTCACACCATAATGCTTCATCCACCAAACTTCACATGTGGAGGGGCCTGAATATGGCATACCATTTTCCAATTTCAGCTGGCATTCTCAGAAGAAACCACATATGCTATTTAGCAGGATGAAAGCTAAAATCTTACTAAGCATTTTGATAGTTAAGTAACCTGTATTAGTGAGGCCATTATCCTTTAGGTATACATCCCAGCTTTATATCAATTTACCTGAAACTCACTATACAAAGGTTTCAGAAATATAAATTTTTTTTCTCACAGTCAAGGCAGACAAGCCACCTTAATCATGACACAAATTTGAGATTAACACTTTGTCACAAGTCTACTTAGTCAAGAAGCAAAAGCTTTATAACTTTCATGATGACATTTACACAGACAGTTGTTGAGAGTTTGGTTCTTGAAGCTGACAAAACTCTGTCTGTTGAACTCCACAGCTTGAAAGAGAGGGCCCCTTTGTTTGGCATATGTTTTATGATATTTGCAAAGTCACTGGACATCTGGAGACCTCATTCAACAATGGTAGTAATGTTAAGGCCAACATATTGGAATGATCCTTATACAGAACCTGCAGTAAAGAACATGTCCTTCAGCTTTTGAACTGTTTTTCTCAAATTTAGCTGTTCCTAACCAAAGAAAATCGTCCATATACATGGAAATGCCAGCAAGATTTTTTTTAAGAGCTCATCTAGCGACTGCCGACTTGGTCATTAGTCGCTGTATTAAAAACCTGCCTAGTACTAGGCTACTTTAAAATCCAATTCAAAAACCCCAAAACAAACCCACCACTAAAATTTTTTTTAAAAAGGGAAAAGGCAATGAGCAGGAATCAAGCTCCTGCATCGGGGGGAGGTCGCACAGGCGCAGGAACGTGCGACCTATAAAGGAAAAAAAAAAATGCCTAAATAAAAGGGAGAAGGCTAGCCTCCCCCGAAAAGTCTACAAGTCCACCGTCAATGTGCACGCACTCGTCCCGAGTACATGGAACAGGTGATAGCGACCCCGCCCATCCTGGTACCGGGAAAGGTAATGTGCGCGAAGATCGCCCAGAATGGGACGTTCAACAAGAATGTGCCAAACAGAATGGGGGACAACGCAGTCTTCGCAGTAGGGCGCTGGCAAGTGCTCCATCAAATAGCGGTGCGTCCCATGAGTGTGACAAATTCAGAGACAACAGAAAGCAACCTGAAGCCCTCACGGCATTTGGGGGTAGTAGGTCTATGGGAACAGTTGAGGCGCAATGGCACGCAACTTTAAGTTCCCTTCAACCATCTCCCATCTTCTTTGCCAAGCAGCCCAAAGAGCCCCCCATATTCCTGCCAGGTAGTAGGTTGAGAAAGAGCGAAATGCTGGTCTGGTCGCGGAGTCCTCGTGGACTCTTCAGTACACTCATTCCCCACAATTCCTACATGTCCAGGAACCCAGCAGAAGATAATCTTGACATCCGCCCGGGTCGCCAAAACCGTGGCATCACAGATATCATGAACCAGGGGATGCGGAGATTCCAATGCCCCGAGAGTACTCAGGGCGCTTTGTGAAGCGCTATAGATCACAAACCGGCATGTCACAAAATCTCCCGTACCGAGTTGTGTATTACCACCAGCTCGGCTGTGATGACAGACGCAGCGCCTGGCAAAGCCCCGCTGACTTCAAACAGAGGAGATACAGCATAGAAGCCACCCTCTCTTGGGACTTGGAGTCATCTGTATACACTGGCACGGTTCCAGCGTGACACGAGGTGTGCTCCAAAAAGGTTGAACGCAATACTCCCGGCGCTGTACAAGCTTTGAGGCAGAGATGTGGCGACAAATAGCCAAATGTGGTACTGTCCAGGGTGGCATCCTGGGGAGAACCAAGGGTGCCACCAGCCCAAGAACTATACCTAGTTTCAAAGGAGTTTCCTGGCCCTAAACACAAAGGGCTTAGGGTATGACTGGCGTCTCTCAGCAGCAAAGGTGCTGCTGAAATCAGCTGCAGATGCAGTGAGAGTTGTTGGCAACTGAGGGAGGCGCTGGGCTGGTGCGTACAGGCGAGTGATACACTATGTGGCGTAGAGCGAGTGGCATCTCCCCAGCATCGACTAGTAGGCTCTTATTGGGGGAAGTGCAGAAGGCACCGGTCGCCAGGCAAAGGCAAGTGTGGTGGATCGAGTCCACCTTACATAATACACGCTAGGCTGCGGATGCATAAAACTCCCATCCATAGTCAAGCTTTGAACGAACAAAGGATTCATAAAAAAGTAAAGCAGTAGCCGTATCAGCACCCCAAGCGCTGAATGTCATGGAGCGAAGAATATCCATGGCGCAGGTACAAGAGACCCTAAAACTGCGAATATTAGCCTCCCCAGTGAGGCATCGGGGAAATAAAAGACCAAGGAAACGATGCGATTCAACCACTTCCAGACACACCAAATCGAGAAACAATTCTGGGTCAGGGTGGAGCTGTGGATGGAGGCAGAAGTGCCCCACCTTAGTCTTGGCTAAGGAAAACCAAAACCTATGCGCTTCGGCATAGCGAGAGATGTGGTTCAATGCCTGTTGGAGTCGACGCTCCAGAGTTGGCATCTGGGCCGCGCCAAAAGAGATTGAAAGGTCGTCCACGTAGAGCGTAGCGAGAACATCTTCTGGCAGCACCGAGGTGATGCCGTTGATGCTCAGGGCAAAGAGTGTGACACTGAGGACACTTCCCTGCGGAGAGGGCTCCCCCACCCTTACAAGGAATCGACGATCTTGCAAAAATTCAGATATAAACATTGGGAGGAGTCCCCTCACCTCCATCATGTGTGTGGAGAATCTCCATGATGCTGTATGGCCATGTGGTATCATAGGCCTTCTCCAGATCAAAAAACACCGTGGCGTAGTGCTGTCTACGAATGAAGGACCCGCAGAGAGCATTTTCCAGTTGGAGCAGAGCATCCGACGTGGAGTGGAACTTGCAGAAGCCGCACTGTGCAGAAGACAGATGGCCTCCACTGTCTGGAAAAAAGGCCAATCTAACATTTACCAATTTCTCCATCAACTTGCACACGCAAGAGGTTAGAGAGATTGGGCGGAAACCGGCCGGAGTAGAGTGATCTCTCCCTGGTTTGCGAAAGGCGAGCACAGTAGCGATTCGCCAGGAATCTGGGATGAAACCCTCCACCCAGATCCTGTGAACAAATCTACCAGAAAGGCCATAGCTTGCTCACCCAGGTGTCAAAGCATGGCGTATGGGACATCGTCCGGACCATGGGCGGCATCCGCGTACGAAGCAAGAGCAGAGTGCAACTCACTCAGAGTAAACAGGTGTTGAAGGGTTCTCCGACTCTGGAGGTAAAGTCTAGTCGGCAGCCTTCCGTGACATCAAACCATGCATTGAATGCTGGTGGAGCAGCATCCCGGCTAGAGAATACGGAGAAAGGGGCCGCGAAAGAGGGGTCCGAGATTGCAGTCCCATTATCCTGGAGGGGGGTCCTGCGAGAACTTGCCCCAAATCCTTATGACTCACTTCCACACCTCTGCTAGAGGGATCTTCCTGTTAAGTGAAGACATGTATGCCCGCCAAGAAGAGCAGCGGGCGTGCTTCAAAATATACCTGAACCTAGCCCTAGCCCGACGAAATTCACCGACAGTGAAATCATTATGCGGCGCTTATAGCGCATGTAGGCATAACGCTTCTGTTTGAGGGCCATCTCACATTCGGCACACCATCAAGGAAGTGGTTGGTGTGCAAAATGGCCAGACATTCTGGGAATAGTAGTCAGGCCCATGGCGATGAGGTTGCTGGAGAAGAACTCAACAGCCTCATCTACCAAACTAAACTCCTCGACTGAGATAGAGAATTCAGTCATTTCTTGAAATGCAGTCTCCAACACCAAGCACCACTGAGGTGGGCTCTCAGGCGGCAGTTGCCCTAAAAATGATATATGAATGGGAAAGTGATCACAACCATGGAGGTCATCAATCCCCCCCCCAATAAAAAAAAGCTGTACATTCGGAGAGCACAGAGATAGATCAAGGCAAGAAAATGAAGCGGTTCTCAGGCAGTGATGTGTAAACTCATCCATATTTAGGACACCTAAATTACCAAGGACAGCAATTTCCTTAGGAAAGTGGGGCCTCCTCCAATGAACAAAAAAGCCCAAGATTAGAATGGCCGCAAAGAAAAATTGAGCTCATCATTATGAGCACATAGGTGCTCATCCTATTGAGTGTGGCCATACATTGATTGTCAATGTTTGATAAAGATACTGTAAAGAAATTTAGGATAAGATTGTAGATTATGATTTTAGAATAGGCTTGAATTTTTGGTGGGTATTTGTTTGGATTCCCATTATCATATTTCTTTTCTTTTCTTTCTCTCTTTCATTATATATATATCCAGGAAAGAAATCACAGCCTTAGTATCAATTTATTTGTGAAACCAGATTTCGCCGGACACCGCAATCTTCAGGGAGGTCTCCAAAACCTAGTTTCGCAAATATATTGATCTAACAATATATTTGTTACTGTACTTCTTTGGATATATTAAAATTTGTTTTGTAAATAAAGGTTTTCAACAGATACCCCCCCCCCTCCCCGCTTCCTTCTCCTTTGAACAACCGGGCAGGCAATATGATTGGAAGAAATATAGAGGAGCTTGTACCTAATGTCGGGTTGCCTAGTGGTTTGAGCAAGGAGAGGAATGGAATGGAAGAAAGAATTAAAAATAGTGAGGTGGGCATTGAAAAAAGAGAATATCAACAGACTACTAAAACTCCAAATTTTCATGGAGAGTGGGGGGGGGAGGGGGGTATTACAAACTTAGAAAATTGGTGAATCAGATTAGCTAGGATGTTTTTGTTTTTTTAAAGAGCCTATCTGGCCACTACCCAATTGGGCACAAGTCGCTGCACTCATGACAGCCTAGCAGTAGGCTACTTTAAAATAAGAATGAAAAACAATAATAAGGGAAAATTGTAACAAGGAGGAAGCAAGCTCCTGTGTAGGGAAGAGGTCTCCCCAGTGCAAGAACGTGCGACCTACAAAGAAAACAATAAAAAAAAAAAATTAGTTAAATAAAAGGGAGAAGGCTGGCCTCCCTCCAAAAGTCTACAAGTCCACCAGTCAATATGCACAAACTCATCCCGAGTACAAGGGACAGGTGGTAGTGACCTTGCCCATCCCGTTACTGGTAATGTGCGCGAAGATCACCTAGACTGGGACATTCGGCAAAAATGTGCCGAACAGTCTGGGGGATGACGCAGGCGAGCGCTCCATCAAATGGCAATGTGTCACATGGGTGTGCCAGATTTGGAGATGACAGAAAGAGACCTGAAGCTGTTGCAGTGTGGTGGAGCAAATGTGTGTGTGAAGGGCCATTCTCCCACCCCTTTTCCCTATACCCTCTCCCTCCCTCTGTAAGGATGTCTGTGTAAATGAGAATGGGTTTTTTATTGATATTTTGTATATATAATATAAAATTCATTTTCATATATGTGTAAAAAGTTTTTTTTCTCTCCCCAAGCTATTCACAATTTGTAATATACCAGGCCACTCTAATAAATTTTACAAGATAGTTTCTTTGCTAAAATTATTTTAACAAACAAATTGTTGATTATTGTTGTTTCAGGGGTCACTCTGTTAAATTAAAAAATAGATAAACATTACCTGCCTTTTGTAAAGTGGCTGGCGTTCTGGATTTGGAAAGTACAGATTGGAGATATTGTGAGTCCCATTTGTAAGGAGGAGGGCTTCTATGTACACTCTTAACATTATTTCGAGCTCGGAGGCACCATTTTGTTATGTCCTAGGCATCTTGCCCACTCAAGTGGCGGCTGGTAGGACTTCACCCCTTTGCTTATTTACTAACTGTTGTAGTCGCAAAAATTTTCTAGGGATGGGGGGGGGGGCAATTTTGTATAGAATTGTTTTTAGGATTGATTGATAGTATTCATAAGATAGGATTAATTGTATATAAATAAGTAACGAGATCTCAAATTTAATCACCCCTCTCTATTGTAAATATTTACCCCATATTTTTTGTAAGTAAAGGACTGTATATACAATCCATTTCATTCTCCTTCGATTTCTCATGTCCGAATTAGTGTAGGAAGCGGGTTGTAACGATTGGGATTAGAGCATAGAATTTTTGGCCTGCTACAGCGGCATTGGGGGATGGGTCCAAGGGAACAGTCGCGGCGCAATGGCATGCAACTTAAGTTTCCCTGGCCTGTCTCCCATCTTCTTTGCCAAGCAGTCCGAAGAGCTGCCCATATTCCTGCCATGTAGTCGGTGTGAGGAAGAGCGAAACACTGGTCCGGTCACCCGGTTCTAGCGGACTCTTTGGCACCCTCATTACCCGCAATTCCTACATGTCCAGGAACCCAGCAGAAGATAATCTTGACATCTGCCCAGCTTGGCAAAACCGTGGCATCACGGATATTGCGAACCAGGAGATGCTGAGATTCCAATGCCCCAAGAGCACTCAGGGCGCTTTGTGAGTTACTATAGATCACAATCCAGTCTCTGAACCAGGCACATCACGTAATCTCCCATACCGAGTGGTGTATTGCCAGCAGCTTGGCCGTGAAGACAGATGCAGCACCTGGCAGAGCCCCTGCTGAGTTCAAACAGAGGGGATACGGCGTGGAAACTGTCCCCTCTTGGGATTTGGAGCCATCCATATACACTGGCACGATTCCAGTGTGACATGAGATGTGCTTCAAAGAGGCAAAATGCAATACTCCCGGCGTTGTAAAAGCTTTTGGGAGCAGAGGCATGGTGACAAATAGCCAACAGTGCTTTGAGAGACGCTGTGCTTGTGCATACAGGCGAGAAATGCACTGTGCACAGCGCAGAGATAATGGCATCTCCCCAGCATCGACAAGCAGGCTCTCAATAGGGGGAGTGCAGAGGGCACCGGTCACCAAGCGAAGGCCGGTGTGGTAGATTGAGTCTACCTTCAGAAATAGTCATTCAGCTATGGATGCATAAAACTCACATCCGTAGTCAAAATTCGAAAGGACAAAGGATCGATAAAAAAGAAAGGCAGTAGCCCTATCAGCACCCCAGGCGCTGAATGTCATGGAATGAAGAATATCCAAGAGACCCTAAGGCTATGAATGAGTCTCCTAGGTGAGGCATCAGTCAAATACAAGACCAAGGAAATGCTATGATTCAACTACTTCCAGGGGCACCCCATTAACAAACAAATCTGGGTCTGGGTGGAGCCATAGATGGCGACAGAAGTGCACCAGCTAAGTATTGTCAAAAGAGAACAGAAACCTGTGCGCTTTGGCATAGCAAGAGAAGCAGCTCAATGCCCGTTGGAGTTGACACTCCAGAATTGGCATCTGGGCCGAGCCAAAAGAGATCGAAAGGTCATCCACGTAGAGTGTAGCAAGAACATCTTTTGGTAGCATCGAGGTAATGCCGTTGATGTTGAAGGCAAAGAGTATAATGCTGAGGACACTTCCCTGCAGGACACCCTCTTCCTGCTCCATTAGGCCAAAGAGGGTTCTCCACACCAATACGCGGAATCAGCGATCTCGTAAAAATTCAGATATAAAGACAAGGAGGCGTCCACTCATCCCCATTATGTGGAGAGTCTCCATGATACCGTATCGCCATGCGGTATCATAAGCCTTCTCCAGATCAGAAAATACCATGGCAAAGTGCTGTCTACGAAGGAAGGCCTTGCAGACAGCATTTTCCAGTCAAAGCAGAGCATCCATCATGGAATGGAACTTGCGGAACCCACACTGCGTGAAACACAAATGGCCTCCACTGACCAGAAAAAAAGGCTAATTTAACATTTACCAATTTCTCCATCAACTTGCATACACAGGAGGTTAGAGAAAGTTGGCAGAAATTGGCCAGGAAGGAGTCTGGGAGGTTACCCTCTACCCAGATCCTGTTGAACAAATCTAACAATGGCGATGCCTTGCTCACCCAGGTGTCAAAGCATGGCAGATGGGACATCATCCTGACATGGGCGGTGTCATTGAAGGGTTCTCTGCCTCTGGAGATAAAGTTCAGCTGGCAGCCTTCCACTGGCAGAGCAGCATCTCGACTAGAGAATGCAGAGAAAGTGGTCGCAAAGGATTTTGCCACAGACATGGGGTACGAGATTGAGGCCCCATTCTCCTGGAGAATGGGAGGGGGTCCTGCGAGAACTTGCCACAAATCCTTTTGACTCGCTTCCACACCTCTGCTAGAGGGGTCTTCCCATTAAGTAAAGACATGCATGCCCGCCAAGAAGAGTGGTGGGCGTGCTTCAAAATATATTATAACCTAGCCTGCCAAAATTCACTGACAGTGAAATCATTCAAGCGGTGCTTATAGCGCATGTAGAGCCATCTCATACCTGACCTACCACCACAGGAGTGGTCGGTGTGCAAAGCGACCAGACATTCTGGGCATAGAAATCGGGCCAGTGGCGATGAGGTTGCCGGAGAAGAACTTAACGGCCTCATCTACCAACCAAAACTATTCAACTGAGATAGAGAATTCAGTCATTTCCTGAAATGCAGGCCACCATGCCCAAGGCAAGCACCACCGGGGTGGGCTCTCAGACGGAAGTTGCCCTGAAAATGATATTTGAATGGGAAAGTGATCACTACCAAGGAGGTCATCGACCACTCCACATTCAAAATCAGGCTGTGCATCCGAAGAGCACAAAGATAGATCAAAGCAAGAAAATGAAGCGGTTCTCGGGCAGTGATGCGTAAACTCATCCACATTTAGGACACCTATCTCAAGCTCTTCGATCATAGCGGCAAGGACTTGTCCCCTGGGACTTATTGAGTAATCTCCCCGAAGATGTCTACTGTTCAGATCTCCAAGCAAGAGAAAGGGCCTCGGCAACAGTTCCACGATGCTGCGGAAGTCCCCCGCATTGAAGTCAGCTGACGGTGGAATGTACACAGAAATGATAGTATACCTCCCATCCAGGTGAAGCTGCACAGCCACTGCCTGAAAGGAGGTATCTAAAGTGAAAGGAAGAACGGAGATATCATGCCGGGTGTAAACCGTGCATCCCCCAGCCCAACCCCCCATCTCATGGTGGTGGGGTTGCAAAACCCTTATAGCCCGGGAGGGCAGGCAGGGGGCACGTGCCTAGCATGGTCTACTGTTGAAAAATAGCTAACAGGAAATGGGACAAGACGAGCCTCCGCAGCTCCTCCCAGTTGGCCCGGAGTCCATGGCAATTCCATTGAAGGAATATGCCCTCCAGGGCTAGCTCGGAGGAGAGGCAGGGGCCCTCTTGAAACAGAAGACCCTCACAGGAATGGCCGTACAATTCCCGGAGGCAGAACCCCAGGCCCTGTTGGCCGGATAAAGCGCTGAAGGTGCTGTCACCTTCGAGGACTTATTGGGGAAAGTTGGGATAGCCATGGAGTCTTTTCCTCCCTCCACCTTGACACCTTAAGTGGGCGTTGCGGCTTCAGGAGCGGGGTCCCTCTTTTTGAGGATCCACCGTCTCCGGGCCACTCAGTCCACTACGAGGCATGGGCGAAGGAGCCGAAGCTCCTTTGTTGCTGTCCTCATTTCGGGGGACAGCTTTAGGAACCCCAGAAGATGGCTTGGCAACCAACTTCAAGGGTGTTGCCTCCTGTGAGTCTAATGACTCGGTGGAGGCGCGTGCCCGTTTCGCTAACCGGGAAATGGTCCCACTGGGGGAAGGGGGGAGCCCTGGTTTTAGCCAGGGCTGGGTGTGAACCCTTTATGCCGCCAGCTTTACCAGGGGAGCGCCCAGGTTGAGTAAAACCCGCAGAAGGGCTCCAAAACAACCATGCTCATTGGCCTGGATGGACCAAGAGCAGAGGGTGTCTTTCTAACCATTGGGGCATAAGACGTCCCAGGCAGAGCTGGGCATGCCAGGACCAAGTCCTTAGCCTCGCGGAATGAGAGTCGATCCTGGGCCTGAACAGCCAAGATTTCTTTCTCAAGGAGATATGCACCACATTCCTTTAAAGAAGCGGGTTGCGGCTCTCCACAATTGACACACTTGGCCACACACGATTTATACTTATCGTGTGCAGCCTTGGAGCAATTTACACATACTTCGGGTGACCCCAACTTTGCACATTTACATGAGCGATTCATATGGCTCAAGCAGTGACAGTAATAGCACCGTTGTGGCAGTGGCACAAATGCCTTCACGCGGTAGCAGTACCAACCGACACGCACCGACTCAGGGAGCTTGTCACAGTCAAATGTGACGAAGAGTGTAGGGGTGGGTCTCGAGGCCACTCCCTGTTTTCTCATCACATGTTCGACCTTGACTGCCCCATGGTCGGCCAGCTCTAGGTTGATGTCCTCAATGGAGTAGTCAACGAGTTCCCTCGCATAAACTACTCCTTTCACAAAGTTCATGGTAGAGTGCGGCGTCACACTCACCGGGGTGCCATCAAGTGTCTGAAGAGCACTTATATTGGCCGCCTCGGAGGGATTCGCTAGAAGGCTCCCATCCGAGAAACGGGTCACCTTCGGCTCTCTACCAATTACACTAGCTAATCCTCTCCTCTGATGGATCATGTTGCCCTTGGCCAACATGCTGCCATCAGTGGAGCGAATAACGAGGAAGCATTTGAAGCCAGCGGGTTCGAAAATGCCAGGTAACCTCAGAATGAGGGTCCCCGATGTTATAGAGGCTCCGCCCTGTGCACTTTTGGTCTTAGTCATAGTCAGGGCCTCTACACCCAAGGAAGGGCAGAGGGGCCAGATGTGCCGATCTTGGCTTGGTCGCTTACCAAAGTGGCAGCAGACCCATCCATCCCTGCAGCCCCCACGGATGGAGGGGAGCCCTGAGTTTATAAGGGGAAATTGAGCATCTCCGCCATCAGAATATTACTCCTAGAGTACTATTACAATGCTACAAAGTAGTAGTACAGACTTTGTAGTCTAAAATAATTCACCACTTTTACTTAAAATTAAAGTTTGTTGGTTTCAGTCCTCCTATCAAGCTACGATGCTTCTCTGACAGACACCAACCAGGACAAGCCCCAACTCCCCACAGCGATACCCAACCATGTTGGTAACGTCCCTAATAAATAGTGTCAGCTTAAAAAGAATTTGGACAGAGATTCAAACAATAAGACCAACTCAACTGCTTTTAATTTTTGTAAATTTTGAATACACAGTCACCAGTTTCAAGAAAATTTTTCATTCCATTTTAACCTCCACCCATTCGGTGCAGAGCACTGCATAAAAACAATGAACTTTGGAGTGCCTAACAATGTATGGAAAAAGACATTGAATTTGATCCCTAAGGTGATAACTTTGAAATGGGGAGGCTTCACCCCCCCATTTATAGAGGAGGTTGCACCACCACCACCCCAGGTATTATTAATCACCTAGGAGTATTCGCATATTTGTAAATCAGGAGCTTAGCATTCAGTTCAAATTCAAAGGCGCTCTAATGTTCATTGTGGTAAATTAGGACAACAATAGCGCCATCTACTTTAGGCTATTTCACCCCAAATAATCATTAAGATAATTTTGAAATGGTAGGCAAATCGCCTTTAATTGTGGGGGTTGCCACCCCACTATTTTAAAATAAACTAGTGGTATTCATAATTCAAAAGCCTAACATTAGATTTGAATTCAAAGGCATTTTCCAGATGTCATTAGGCCTCAAAATTTTATACTGTGTTTCTTGATTCAGACATATAAACCTAACCCACCGAATGCTAGTTAAATCTATCATATTTTCTTTAAAATTGATTAATATAAAATCTCCATATTATATTTTAATTAAAAATTCCCTTAATATAAAATTATATGATGCGATTTCAATAAACACTGTAGCTCCAAAGATGGCAGCCAATCTGTTTTGTGTCAGAACTTAGAAAAAGTAATAAGGTATTGATAAACTTAATTTCATCAGAATTGCAAAAGAAACAAAAAAAAAAACCCGGCTATTCCTATGCAATTTGACGAGTTGAATAACATTAGAAGGCTCTAAAACCCTAAGAATGATGGCGTTATAGACGTATCATATTATGATATTTTCTTTGATATTGAGTTATATAAAATGTCCATATATTTTAATTCACTACAAAAATCCCTTCAAAATATAAAATGCAATTCCAATTAACAATGTGGCTGTGTAGTAAATATTAACCGTGTGTTGTATTCATTTCTTGTTCTGACCTGTATCAAATAATAACCAAATTAAAAATTATGAACAAAACTTGAAAGAGAAACAAGCAAATAACCCCGAAATTATTTTCTACCACTGTTGTGCTACATCAGGGCAGATAGTCACACCTGTACGGAACAATGAATTCAGGTCTGCAGAGAGAGTGGGGTGTTTTGTTTTTTTTTCAAATATTATGAATCTGAAATATTCGTGAGAGAGTGAAGGAGTAAAAAAATGCGATAACGATTATCTTCGAATTCATACAAAAGAGAAGAGCAAAAAGCTATTGGGATAGAGTACTAATAATATTATTAGCCTCCTTTTCTTTTACTTTCTAATTTCCCCGTAGGGGCGCGACGATTTGCCTTCCTGGCCGCTGTGCTGATGAGATTCAGCGCCACGTCCGGCCCCAGCTTAGCTTCTTCTCCTTCTTTCAGAGGGCCTGTATTTCTCCCCTACTTCCTCACTTCCCCTACAACCTCTCCCGCAACTTTCTCTGGTCGGCCTCTATTTTCACAGGCTAGATGCTGACCTTCTCAGCCAACTATCCCGGATCGGAGCTAAGGGGGGAGGGAAACAATGTTCCCTAACCCTGAAGCTCCGGTTTGGGATGGTGGGTTTTTAACAACCTGCTTCATCCCCACCCATCCCTTTTCCTTCTCACTTCACTATCTATTTTTTTACGCCGAGCCTAAGGTTGAGCCGACATGCCGAAGGGCTGCCAGGTCACCAGGCTGAAGGGTTGGCTATAAATAGCGGTATCTGGCTATGCCAAGAAAGCAAGCAGGCAGCCCATAGCCGACCGCCCCCCATTGAAGCGGCTCGGTAGGGCAAACCCCCTTAGGGAAAAGAGGGAAGCTAGGCCTGATGGGTCGCTTCCCTCTAAAGACCTGCTGGCTAGAATATTAAACCGCTGCCAATAGGACCTGTGATGTCCTTGGGGACGATAGCCAACTGGAGCACCCCACCCCCTCACCCTCGCCCCCGAGATAGAAATGGTCCTTGAGACAACCCAACCTCGGGCGGTAGGACCTTCCATGGGAGCGAAGCCGGGCTCGGCGCAAGCACGAGCCCGCCACTATGCAAGGTCCTCCTCAAACAGCTAGGGTTTCCAAGGCAGTACAATGAGGGGAGGGATCTTCTCAAGCCGGTGCCCCTGCGACAGCCAGGACCTTCTCCATCTCGGAGAAGTGCCTTGCTGAGGCCGGTCCTCCGGCCTGGGGGCTCCTGCTGTCGGAGGAAAACAGCGGGTTCATTCTCCGCCCTACTCTCCTAAAAAGAAAAAAACAAAAAAAAGTCGGGGCTCCTCCCCATCCGTGGGGGCTGCCTGCAGGGTTAGATGGGTCTGCTGCCACTTCGGTAAGTGACCGAGCAAAGAGTGGAACATCCGGCCTCTCTGCCCCCCCCCCATATCCATGCGGGTGTGGAGCCCCTGACTAAGACCAAAAGTGCGAGTGCGCAGAGCGGAGCCTCGATTACAAGGGACCCCTCATTCAGGAATTACACGGCGTTTTCGAGCCCGCTGGCTTCAAACGCTTCCTGTTTATTCGCTCCCCTGATGGTAGCATGTTGACTAAGGGCAACATGATCCATCAGAGGAGAGCTTTATATACTGTTGTTAGTAGAGAGCCGAAAGTGACCCGTTTCTCGGAAGGCAGCCTTTTGGCGAATGCGTCGAATCCCTCAGAGGCGGCCATGATTAGTGTCCTGCGGACACTTGATGGCACGCCTCTGAGTATGACGCCGCACTCTACCATGAACTTCGTGAAAGGAGTAGGTTATGCGAGGAAATTCGTGGACTACTCCATAGAGGACATCACCTTAGAGCTGGCCGACCATGGGGCGGTCCGGGTCGAACGTCTGATGAGAAAACAGGGAGGGGCCTCGAGACCCCCCCCCTACACTCTTCGTCACGTTCGACTGTGACAAGCTCCCTGAGTCGGTGCGTGCCGGTTGGTACCGCTACCACGTGAAGGCATTCGTATGAGTGCCGCGGAGGTGCTATTACTACAACTGCTTCAGCCCTACTAAAGTCAGGGTTACCCGAAACCTGTGTAAGTTGCTCCAAGGCCACACACGATAAGTCCAATTCATGTGTAGCCAAGTGTGTCAATTGCGGAGAACCGAAACCCGCTTCTTCGAAGCAATGTGGTGCGTATCTCCTTGAGAATGAAATCTTGGCCGTTCAGGCTAAGGACTTGGTCTTGGCGCGCCCGAAGCAACCCGGGACGTCCTATGCCTCAATGTTGAAAAAGACACCCTCTGCTCCTGGCCCCTCCATGCCTAAGAGTACGGGTCGTTTCCGCACCCATTCGGAACCCTTCTGCGGGTTCTACCCACCCCGGGCGCTCCCCAATTAAAGCTGGTGGCACAAAGGGTCCACACCGTCTCGGCTAAAACAAAGTTCCCCCACTTCCCCCAGCGTGGCCGTTTCCAATAAAGCGAAACAGCCACGCGCCTCCACCGAGTCGTTAGACTCACAGGAGGCAACACCACTAAAGTTGGTCGCCAGGCCATCTTCCGGGGATCTTAAAGCTGCCCCCCGAAAGGAGGACAGCAACAAAGGACCTCCGGCTCATTCGCAGACGCCCAGTGGTGTGCTGGGTGGCTCAGAGATGGTGGTTCCTCAAAAAGAGGGCCCTCCACGCCACCCAAGCCGCAACGCCCGCCTAAGGTTTCGAGGTGGAGGGAGGAAAAGACTCGCATGGCGAGTCGAACCTCCCCCAATAAGTAATCGAAGGCAACAGAGCCTTCAGCGCATTGTCCGGCAAACAGCGCCCGGGGCTCTGCCTCCGGGAAGCGTACGGCAATTCCCGTGAGAGTCTTCACTTCGAAAAGGGCCCCCCCGTCTCCTCCGAGGTAGGCCTGGAGGGCATATTCCTTCAATGGAATTGCCGCAGAATCCGGGCCTAGAAGGAGGAGCTGCGGAGGCTCGTCTCGTCCCGTTCCCCGTTAGCTATTATCAGCAGGAGACCATGCTAGGCGCATGCCCCCTGCCCACCTTCCTGGGGTATTTGGGTTTTGTGACCCCACCACCACGGGATGGGGCCTGGCCGGAGGATGTGCGATTTACACCCAGCATGATGTCTCCATTCTTGTCTTCGCTTTAGATAACTCCTTCCAGGCAGTAGCTCTGCAGCTGCAACTTGATAGAAGGTATACTGTTATTTCCGCGTACCTTCCACCGTCAGCCGACTTCGACGAGGGGGACATCCGCCGCGTCATGGCACGGTTGCCGAGGCCCTTTCTGTTGCTCGGAGATCTAAACTGTAGACACCCCATCTGGGTAGACTACTCTATCAATTCCTGGGGTCAAGTCCTTGTCGAGCTGATCGAGGAGCTTGAGATTGGTATCCTAAATTTGGATGAGTTTACGCATCACTGCCCGATAACCGCTTCATTTTCCGGCCTTGATCTATCCCTGTGTTCTCCGAATTCACGGCCCGATTTTGATTGGGGAGTGGTCGATGACTTCCAAGGTCGTGATTACTTTCCCATTCTATAATCATTTTCTGGGCCGCTGCCGCTCGAGAGCCGGCAGGGTGGTGCTTAGCGTAGGCACAGTGGTCTGCATTTCAGGAAATGACTGAATTATCTATCTCAGTCGAGGAGTTTAGGTCGGTAGATGAGGCCGTTGAGTTATTCTCCGGCAACCTCAACGCTGCGGGCCTAGCTACTATTCTTAGAAGGTCTGGACGTTTTGCACGCCGACCACTCCCGTGGTAGTCATCCGAGTGTGAGACCGCCCTCAAGCAGAAGCGCTATGCCTACATAGCGCTTCTGATAGGGCTAGGTAACGGTATATTTCGAAGCACGCCCGCCGATCTTCTTAAGAGCATATGTCTCTTCACTTAACTGTAAGACCTCTCTAGCAGAGGTGTAGAAGCGAGGTAAATGGATTTGAGGTAGGTTCTAGCAAGACCCCCATCCCATTCTCCAGGATTTTGGGACCGCAATCTCGGACCCTGCGTCCGTAGGGAAATCCTTTGCGACTGTTTTCTCCTATTCTCTAGCCGGGATGCAACTCCGCCAGAATTCAATGCACGTCGTGATGTCGCGGAAGGCCACCGGCTGAACTTTACCTCCAGAGGCGGAGAACCCTTCAACATCAGATTTACTGTGAGTGAATTGCGTTCTGCTATTGCTTCATGCGCGGACAAGGACCATGGTCCGGTCGATATCCCGTACGCCATGCTTCGACACCTGGGTGAGCGAGGCATGGCCTTTCTCTTAGATTTGTTCAACAGGAACTGGATGGAGGGTTTCCACCCGGATGCCTGGCGAATCGCTACTGTGCTTGCCTTTCGAAAGCCGTGGAGAGATCACTCTACTTCGGCCGGTTTCCGCCCAATCTCTCTGACCTTTTGCGTGTGCAAGTTGATGGAGAAATTAGTAAATGTTAGATTAGCCTTTTTTCTGGAACGGAGGCGATCTGTCTTCTGCACAGTGCGGCTTCCGCAAGTTCCACTCCACGTCGGATGCTCTGCTCCGACTGGAAAATGCCGTCTTTGACCCCTTTCCGTCGTAGACAGCACTACGCCACTGTGTTTTTCGATATGGAGAAGGCCTATGATACCGCATGGCGATACGGTATCATGGAGACTCTCCACACGATGGGGGCGAGGGGACGCCTCCCAATGTTTATATCTGAATTTTTGCGAGATCGACGATTCCGCGTACGGGTGGGGGGAGCCTTTTCTGGCTCAAAGGAGCAGGAAGAGGGTGTCCCGCAGGGAAGTGTCCTCAGTGTCACACTCTTTGCCCTGAGCATCAACGGCATCACCTCGGTGCTGCCGGAAGATGTTCTCGCTACGCTCTACGCGGACGACCTTTCGATCTCTTTTGGCGCGGCCCAGATTCCAACTCTAGAGCGTCAACTCCAACAGGCATTGAACTGCGTCTCTCGCTGCGCCGAAGCGCACAGCTTTCGGTTTTCTTTGGCCAAGACTAAGGTGGGGCACTTCTGCCGCCATCCACGGCTCCATCCCGACCCACATTTGTTTCTTAATGGGGTGCGCCTGGATGTGGTTGAGTCGCACTGTTTCTTTGGTCTTGTATTCGACCGACGCCTCACCTGGGAGGCTCATATTCGCAGCCTTAGGGTCTCTTGTAGCCGTGCCATGGATATCCTCCGTTCCGTGACGTTCAGCGCTTGAGGCGCTGATAGGGCTACTGCCTTACTTTTTTATCGATCCTTTGTTCTTTCGAAGCTCGACTACGGATGCGAGTTTTATATATCGACAGCCGAGCGTGTATTGCGGAAGGTGGATTCGATCCACCACACCGGCCTTCTCCTGGCGACCAGTGATTTTCGCACTTCCTTCATTGAGAGCCTACTAGTCGATGCTGGGGAGATGCCACTTGCTCTATGCTGTTTACAGTGCATTATTCGCCTGTACGCACGAGCCCTTTGTCTCCCTTAGTCGCCAATAGCTCTCACTGCATCCGCAGCTGATTTCGACGGTGCCTATGCCGCCGAGAGACGCCAGTAATACCCTAAGCCTTTCGAGAGCTAGGTATAGCTCTCGGTCCGGTGGCGCCCCTGGTTCTACCCAGGACGCCACCCTGGAGGGTACCACCTTTGACTATTTGTCGTCACGCCTCTGCTCCCAAAGCTTAATCAGCACCGGGAGTATTGCGTTCGACCTTTTTGAAGAACACCTCGTGTTACGCTGGAACTATGCTAGTGTATACGGATGGCTCCAAGTCCCAAGAGGGGGTCGGCTTCCACTCCGTATCCCCTCTGTTCGAAGTCAGCGGGGCTATGCTAGGCGCCGCGTCTGTCTTCACGGCCGAGATGGTGGCAATACACCACTCGGTACGGGAGATTATCCGACATGCCTGGTTCGGAGACCAAATTGTGATCTATAGCGACTCAGAAAGCGCCCTGAGTGCTCTCGGAGCATTGGAATCTCCGCATCTCCTGGTTTGCCATATCTTTGACGCCACGGTTTTGGCAAGCCGGGCGGATGGCGAGATTATCTTGTGCTGGGTTCCTGGACATGTAGGAATTGCGAGGAATGAGCGCGCCGATGAGGACGCCAAAGAGTCGGCCAGGACTCTGCGACCGGACCAGTGTTTCGCTTTTGCTCACATCCTCTACATGGCAGAAATTCTAGGAAAGAAGATGGGAGACGATCGAACGGAACTTAAAATTGCGTGCCATTGTGCCGCGACTCTTCCCATGGACTTACCCCCTAATGCGGCGAAAGTTTCAGGTCGCTTTCTTTCGTCTCCGAATTGGACACACTCGTGGGACGCACCGCCATTTGATGGAGCGCTCGCCAGCGCCCTACTATGAGGACTGCGTTTTCTCCCAGACTGTTCGGCACATTCTTGTTGAATGTCCCAGTCTGGGCGATCTCTTCACACGTTACCCCTCCCGATACCGGCATGGGCAGGTTTGCTACCGCCTGTCCCTTGTACTCGGGACGAGTTCGATCACATTGGCTGGTAGACTTATAGACTTTTAGGGGGAGGCCGGCCTTCTTCCTCTTTATTTAACTAGTTTTTTGCTTGTTTTTTGTTGCTTTTTATTTTAGTAGGTTCCATTTTCCTGCGCCTGGGGGAGGTGGCCTCCCACCGACGCCGGAGCTTGCTTCCTGCTTTTTTTTTTTTTAAATTTTTACTGGGTTTTTTATTTGGTTTGTTTTTTGGCATCCTCTTTTAAAAATGCCTAATATTAGGCAGTGTTAAATACCGCGACTAATGCCCAAGTAGGCATTTGCCAGATCATCTCTTAAAATTTAAAAAAACAAACCTTTATAATTTATTTATTTTTATCCAAAGATTAATAACTGCCCCATTTAAACATATGGTTATTATTTAAGGTCAGAATTTGGAAAATCCTGCCCTCGAGTTTTGGGATAATTCATATATAAATGTGTTTAGAAACAATGTTTTTTTAATGTAGACATATTCCCAAAAGGTGTTTTTTCTTTTAGCCTATTGTAAATTCCTCAAAATGTTTTAACTATATTTTTAAGATAATTAAAAAAATAGGGGGCCCACTTTAATAAATTCATAGTTTTAAATAAATTCATAGTCCCTCTAATTATGGCTACCGAAAGATTTTTAGTGATTCTACAATAAATTTGGTGAAAAAGTACCAAAAACGTACCAAATATAAAAAGATAATAGTTCTTTTACTTTTTCCTAACTAATTCATGAAGAAATTAATTATATTTTCATTCAAATATCATAGGAATACAAAATATTATTTATTCGACTTCTTAATTGTTAATTTAATGACTCAGAAAAGTTTCTTTAAATAGTATATACAGTTATTGAGAAAACAGTTGTTATCGTTTGTATATGCTAGACAGAATTGGTATGTTTTCAATATATTTCATCATTGTATCTATTCAGTTGAACATATTTGATATATATTTACAGTATATATCTTAATAATTTGGTAATTGTGTAGAGTATGGCCTGATGCGATTCTTAGCTTATTTCGGGGGCTATTTTCCAACGTTTTTCTACTATCCCACTTACCAATCACAGACCTGTATTTAGCTCCCTCATTGGTCAATCAGATAGCTCTATTTGTTTCAATGCTTTTTGTGCTTTTACTATTGTTTAAGAGTAGATTTTTCTTTTATTTTCTATGTTTTTTTCTTATTTCTTTTCTATATATCCTACCTACTCTATGCCTGAATTTATTTAGTCTTTTTAATTAATTTTCCGTTTTTTATTGTTCAATAAATCCATATTTTGGGGTTGTTAACGAAGCCTGACTTGCTAATTCTGACTAAAAAAATACTTTTTTGTTTCGCTTCCGTTTTGATTTCTCTTTGATTTGTTGAAAAGTTTTTTTACGACCTTGATTTTGATTCTTGTTCCAAAAGGATTCATTCAATATAAATGTTTTATGACTATATATGTGTAGTTCAAGAAACACAAATTCTCAAATTCTGTAAAAAAAACAAAAAACGACGCTACCTTTCCAGCAAACTCAAGGGTATCTAAGCTCCCACCCAAGCAGAATCGCGTGATTAGTCAAAATGTCTTCTTTGTGCGTTGTGTACTCTTTGAATGTTCAACATTTATGTGTTGTTTTATCCGACAATGATAAATGTGTCGATTTTCTCGAAGCGCATGGCCTTTTAAATTCGAAACGCGAGTGTCTCACTTGTAAAACAGAACTGACAATGAACAGAAATTGGATCTTCAGGTTTGACAAATGTTATATTGGCGCTGACGGCAAAAGTGAACGATATAACTACAAATCAATGGTTCGAAAAGGGACTTTTCGCGGGGTCATACCTCTCCATCGAGAACAATATAATGGTTGTGTTTTGGTTCATCGTGAATCGGGTACCTATGACCATAATAACCGCACATACGGGTGTTTGACAAAAATCCCTCGTCGATTGGTTTAGCTTTTGCTGGGAAGTTCTTTTACATTATTTCTAAACTTTTTCTTCGCCGCTTGGGAGCGGGCAAGAGCATCCATAACAGAATCAAACTTGATTGTTGACGAAAACCTGTGTTATGCTTTCGCCTTGATGAGGCTCATTGCCTCTATGTCAGTCTCGTAGACTTTTGCAACCTCCACTAAAGAGCAACTCCTCCGTGAGCGCCACTGAGCTGATGTTTGATGTTGAAGAAGTATTGCGTACGAATAAAGGCAGGCTACCATTCAACATTCCATTGAACCTCACAAGATGACTGTATATAGGCAACATAACAATGGAATTTGGGGGATGAAGGAGAAGCACTCATGACCTGAAAATGTCTTGGAAATTAAATGTTTTTTTTTTAATCAGGCAAAACTTACAGTTCCCTACCCCATTCCCCCATGCCTAATAATTACGCTAGCTAAATTAATCAAACTAAACAACCCCTCCAAAAAAATTATGGATCCACCCCTGTGTGAGATTGCTTTATGGTGAGGAAGTGATAGCTCGCAGCAACTTTTCTGCAATCCTGCAGACAGATAGGCATAAACATAAGTAAGGCCAAAAATATATCTCCCCAAACTTCTGGCGGCGGAGTAATAAGTATGTATGTTCTGTTCAATTTGTATACATAGTCCTCAATTGTATATATGTGTAGTTTTAAATTTAGAAACCATACGCTCTATAGATAGAGAAGAGTATAAAAAGGGGCAAAGAAAAATATAATACCGTAGGCGAGTTGCGAACAGCTTCCCGCGTCGCTGGACCACTGTTAGCCAGCGGCGAATCCACTCGACCATCCTGAGTCTCAAAAAGACTCATCAAGCGAAGCTTTTAAGCCGCTCTCCTGCACTTATCGTACGCTACACAACGGTGCCAATTGTAGATAGAGGAGAGTAGGAGAAGGGGCAAAGATAAAATAATAACGTAGGCGAGTTGGGAACAGCTTCCCGCGTCGTTGGACAACTGTTAGCCAGCACCTTGTAGATAGAGGAGAGTAGGAAAAAGGGCAAAGATAGAATAATAGCGGTGGCGAGTTGTGAACAGCTTCCCGCCTCTCTGGACCACTGTTAGCCAGCGGTGAATCCACTCGGCCACCCTGAGTCTCAAAAAGACTTATTCAAGCTAAGCTTTAAAGCCGCTCGCCTGCACTTATCGTACGCTACAGAACCACCCTCCTAGAAGCGGAGCGTATTTTGAAGAAATGAAGAGAACCCGTTTGGAAATGTTATCCAAAGGCAAACGCCCCCCTCCCTCCCGGGTCTGAGCACCAGTTAGACGAGGAATAATCGACCAGGGTGCGCCTGGAAGGCTGCCTGGTAATTCAACTTCGCGAGCCACGAGTTGAGAAGGGTGACGCAGTGTTTGCGTGTCTTCATCCTGTTCCTGGGCTAGCGCTATTGTCGCATGATTTATGGGCGCAGTGTGAGGGAGTTTCGTGCCTAAAATATGATTTATTTTTAAATATGATTTATTTTTTTAAAATTTAAAGTTAAATTTTTTTTAATATGAGAGTCAAAAATTTTTAAGTTGAAGTTCAATTTTTTTAATTTGAGGGTGAAAAGGTGTAGAAAGTTGGCACAAAATGCGAAAGGTAGGACCTAACTGAGGAAAAAATGTATAGGATGGGGATCTTTGTCATTTTTAACTCACTTTCTATTTTCTAATTCCTGTTTGACACTGATTCGGAATGCTGTGTTATTCCAATTCTCATGGTGACAACGCGTGTACTCCCTCAGAATTAGTTTTGAAGGCAGCTAATTCGACTAATATTAAGACCTATGGAAGGCGTAAACTTCAGGTCTTACTGGGTCTCCGTTGAGTTTGTCGATGGACCTTCGTCATGGCTGAGGGAGATTATTCAATACTGGGCCTCGATTTTCTTTCGGCAAACGACCTCTTGGTCGATTCTCGTCACTGCAAGCTTGTCGATCTCAAAACTTTACTCACTGTTTCAGATTCATACTCACCTCATAGTTCCTTCCTTTCTACTCGTCTCCAACCGACCGAACCCTCATTCCAGCGACTTCTCCAGGAGTTTCCCGACTTTACCCTTCCACCTTTAAATGATAGGCCCATTAAACATAATGTGGTTCATCGGATCGAAAAGATAGGAGGACCTGTATTCTCCAGATCTAGTCATTTAGCCCCAGATAAACTTTTGCAATGCGTGATTAATTCCAATTAATGGTGGATGCTGGGATTTGTAAGCATTCCTTTTCTCCTTTGGCCTCTCCACTCCGTATTATTCCCAAATCCACGCCAGGAAAATTAAGAGCCGTTTGGGGTTACAGAGCCTTAAACGCAATAATAATTCCCCGATCGCTATTCAATACCGTACATAGCTGATTTCACCTAATTTCCCCTCGGCTGTACAACTTTTCTTGCCTAGATCTGGTTAGTGTTTTCAACCAGATCCCATTCAACCAGACGATGTTTTAAAGTGCAACATCACCCCTTGGTTTGGCTCTTCTAAAATGATCGAAATGCCCTATGATTTGCGCAATTCTGGCCAGTCTTTCCAGCGTTTCATGGTCCAGGTTCTTACAGGTCTTCCTTCTGTCTTTTGCTACATTGATGATCTGCTAATAGCATCTTCCTAGCTGGATGAAAATCTTTCTCACCTTCGTCAGGTCTTCTCTCGCCTTCAAGAATATGATATTATACTCAACACTTCTAAATATCTTTTTGGTGTCTCTCAACTCTCCTTCTTGAGCAACATGTTTCGAGTGTAGGGATTAGCCCACTCGAAACAAAGTTAACGTGATGCACAATTTTGCTCAAGCCACAGCACGCAAGCATCTCAGACGTTTATGTGGCATGATCAACTTCTACTACAGATTTATTCCAAATTATGCCTAGATCAATTAACGCTATGCTGACAAAGACCAAAATGAATTCTGCTCTCGAATGGTTTATTGAGGCGCACAAATCATTTACTCGCACCAAAGAAGCAATTGCCTGTGCTGTGGAATTAGTTCCGCCTTTTGCGGAGCCCCCATCAGCGTCGCTTCAGACGCATCCTTAACTCACGTAGGTGCAATCTTGCAGCAAAAGATTGGTGACCGATGGTAACCTCTTACTTTCTTCTTTTCCTCTCTTTCTGACTTTCAAAAAAGTTATAATACGTTCTCACGCGAGATACTCGGAATATACCGCGTAATCCATCACTTCCGCCTTATTTGGAAGAGTGCGACTTCACTATTTTTACTGGCCATAAGCATTTAATCGGTGTTTGCTCGTCTCGTAGCATGTCTTCTATCCAAACTTCAGTTGATACACCTCATCTTATCTTTATCCTGTAGATGACAAGCGATATTCGCTATGTACCTGGCTCTTCAAATGTCTTACTGGACGTGTTTTCTCGCATTACCGCAATTTTGAGCACCCCACTCTCTCGCACTACCCCATAGACCATGCGGTAATAGTGCTAGCCTAGGAGCAAGGTGAAGAAACGCAAACACTGCGTCACTCTTCTCAAGTCGTAGTTCGCGAGATCGACTTACTAGACAATCCTTTTAGGCGCATTATGATCGACTATTCATTGCTCGAGACTCATCGTCCTCTCATTTCTCTTGCTTATCGTCGTCATATTTTCGACCAAATTCACGGTTTTTCACATAATAATATAAATGCAACCCGCAAGCTAGTCGCTCAGCGCTTCGTATGGCTAGGTTTGAATGTCAAATGGACTCGCTCATGCCTGGCTTGATAGCATGCCAAAGTCCATTGCCACACTAAAACTCCTCTGTTTCCTTTTCCTCTTCCGTCGTCACGTTTTGACGCCGTTCACGTCGAACGAGTAGGCCATCTACTTTACACCCGTTTGTTTGTTTAAACGTTTTATAGCCCACTTTCACACTCTATCGGGTCTATTTGAGCTTGATTTATTTCCTAGTATCTCTTTGTTGTTTTAAATAATTAGATGTGTTATATACAAATAAAATTCTTAGTTAAAAAAAAACGGTTAATAGATGGAGCGGTGAGGCAGGAGGGATACTGAAATGACCATGTGAAGGTGATTGGAGTGAATTGATGAGGGTGTTGATGGGGGCAATGGATTAAGGTGATTGGTAATTGCAAAGGAGCAGAAATGGAATGGATGGCATGATGAATTCGCGGGGATGATTCAAATGAGTGTAAAAGAACTTCAGTTTTATATCTGGTTAAAAATATTGGTTTCTTTTAAGTATTTGATTAGGTTGTTTATCATAACCGAGTTATCCGATAAAATGTTTCGTAGAGTTGGTCTTGGTTCTAGGAAGCGGCTCCGCTGGCTATTGTAGAGTGGACAGGCTAGTAGCATGTGTCTGATGGTTATTCTCTCGTTGCATTTTTCACATAGGGGTGGGGAGGGGTGAGAAACGGTAGCTGTGGGTAATCCAAGTGCGGCCCAACCAGATTATGAGATCACCGTAATTCACCACCTTATTAAGGGAACGACTAGTTCTAGCTATGAAGTGAAGGATGGTTTTACGGCGAATTATTTATCTGACTCCAAAGATAATTGTTTTTAACGGTGTTCTTTTTGGTTGGTCTTGTCCAAGGTCCAAGGCAAATATGGACTAACAAAATAAACTCTATTCTAATAACAAAATCTTATGATTGCAATCAGCGAGAGAGAATGAGCGAATTAAGCGAAATACTAGTAGTTTATATATTATTCGACACTAGTAAGAGTTTAGGGAGAGAGAGAAACAAGTTGTCGGATTTAAACGGGAGTATGAACGCGGACGTATTCGTTATTATTCACTCTGATACTTTCTGATTAACTGCCTTTTTTTACTGATTGTTTTCATTCTATTTAGATCTGCGCTCTAAATCCAAAAGGCGTAGCTTATACATGGGCCGGCTACCGTCGGACAACCTATCTCCGTTTTTTATCCTATCCCCATCTCTAGGAGGGGCTAGGAAGTCATTGTACAATGTGTGTACACTAAGAGGTTAAACCTTTATTTGCCTCTTGATACAACTTATGGTCAGCAGCTGTGTTTACTCGGGCTTTTCCTAAATAAATATCCGTCTTTGATTGCTCTATCTCGAGACACAGCTTTATCAAACGCAGGAGATCAACCATTTCTTTGCTGGTCTTTTATCTCTCACGTTTCTTGCTACATATGTATATTTATAAACCCATTTTATTTCTAATATACGATTGGATCTATACATTTAATAGGGCATGCTTGGATTCACTAAGACCAATTTGTGGAGGTATCTTTCGAGCCTATTAGAATCCAGCATTTTGGGGGTGCCAGAAGTTTACCTATGCGTAATCCGACCGCTACACAATAACTACCTCTTCTCTTCTATTTTTCTTTTCGATGTTGACCAGTTGTTTGTTTCTCTTTTAATGTTGTTGAGGTGTGGATGACCATTTGTAAGCCAGTCTGTATTACATTTAGAGAAGATTAGTTTCTTACCTTGATTTATAGTCTCTGTGGTGTGCCTGTTTACTGCTTCCTTGTTTTTTTTTTTGCCGCTTTAGATTTTTGGTCAGCCAGTTCGTTTTCCCTGATGCCTACATACAGGGGCACCAGCATAGATTTAGTGCAAGGGAAAGGTCGCTTATTTCGCATATGATAGCGACGGCGAGGGGATAGTGCTTTGTTGGACTCTGGAATAGTTGTAAGGTGCTTGTAGAATTTGTAAATATGGTATAACTCTGTGGTCTATTTTGTTTTGTGGTTTTGAAAGCCATGTAAATTGCTGTGAGTTTCGCTGTAAGGAATAACGCTGATGGTGGTAAGTGCGCCATTTAGTTCCCTCCTGGGAAAATGGCTGCACAGCCAACGCCCTCTGCTGAGTTTGAGCCATCGGTATAGATTGGTGTGTACGTTAAATGTCCGTTCCTGTGTTGTTTGAAGAGCTGAGCTACCTTCAAAGGTGGGAGGGAAGTTTTGGAGTAATTTAATATTAGTTCACACACCTTGCGGTTTGTTGTCTTCCAAGAGGGGGGGATATCGGAATTTTCTTCGAGGAGGACTTTTAACGGTGTAAATTGCACTTCTAATGTTTCATATATGCGTATGGATAGTATGTGCGCGGTCTGAATCTTTCCTGTGGAGTTGTGTTTAGGATGATTCCGAAACGTAGAAGTTTGGAGTTCTCACGGTTTAGGCGGATGAAGTATTTGAGACCGTACTCGTCTCTCCAAAGTTTTAGTCTTAGGAGGCCTGTTTCTGTGCATATGGACAGAATAGGAAAGCATTTGAAGACTCTTATTCCTATTCTAATATCCTGATGATGGATCAAGTCTAATTTTCCTATCAGACACTTTGTAGCTGCAGCAAAGAGATGACTGCCATAATCCAGTTTGGGGAGCAATGACATTCGATGAATTTGTAGGAGTGTTTTTCGATCGAAACTCCAATGCAAGTGGGATAATCTGGTTAGAAGATTAAAGGAGTGTATCGAGCGTATTCGAAGGTCATCTATGTAAGGTCGCATATCATTATTTGATCAAATATAGGCCCAGGAATTTGGCGCGGTCGGATAATTTGATCGTGGTTTCTGAAAGAAATAGTGGGATTATGGGCACTTGCCTTTTAAGAGTGAATGTTACTTGTGTGTTTTTTTGGATAGAATTAAGGATATCTTGAAGCTATCGTGTAACTTCTGTTGCATTTGTTCATCTATGCCATACCGCAAAGTCGTTAACATACAAGGAACATTTTATTGGTGGTAGGACGTTGAGAGGTAACTCGTTGATATTTAGAGTAAATAAAGTGGTAATAAGGACGCTTCCTTTTGGAACGCCTTCAAACTGTTGAAAAATGTGGGAGCGAGCTCCCTGGAGGTCTACACGTAAGCTCCTTTTTGAAAAAAGGTTTATTAGAAATATTAGTAAGTCCTCGGAGTCCCATTCAGTGTAGCTGATTGAGTATGAGGCGTCTCTAGACACTGCCATAGGCTTTAGATAAGTCAAAGAATATTGCTTTGAGAAAGCCGCCACCTGAGAAGGCGCATCCGATGTCAGTTTTTAGTAATGTTAGATGATCCAGAGTCGATATGTTTTTTTAGGTAGCCGTATTGGTTGGGTGAAAAGAACCCTTTTGATTCAAGATGCCATTTCAGTCTTTTATTAACCATTGTTTTCTAAGAGTTTGCAAAGGCAGGACGTAATGGCAATTGGTATATAGCTTGTTGGTTGAGAAGGATCCTTTTGGGGTTTTAGAAAGGGCAGTATTGTGGTTTGACGCAATTCTTCTGGAAAAGTGCGTGTGAGCCAAAGGTCGTTGAATATTTTTAGGAAGCTCTTTAAGCAGTTAGGGTGCGATTGACGGAAGATGATATACGTTGGCAAATGCAACTTTTAGTTCATGGAGAATGCAACATTATATGGGAGGAGGGATGTTGTTGTGAAGTTAATGTCCTTGTTTTCCGTGTTTTCTTTGACTATTTTGAATTCTGCTTTGCAAGATCCTTTAGAAATGACGCATAGAGTTTCGCCGATGGTTGTGGCAACATTTTTAGGGTGACCTATAAATCTGTAGTTTTCTTTTAGTATGGGTCGGTGTATTATGTTAGGGTTGCGGGTCATCTTGCAGTTCCGGTGCCATACTTTGCCTATGGGTGTTTTCAAGTTTATTGTTGATGTGAATTTCTGCCATGATTCGCGTTTGGCTTTCTTGAATTCATATGTTGCTATTACACTTAATCTTTTATATTCGATGTAGTCAGCAGTTTATCTAGAATTTCGGAAGTTTCTATGGACTCTATTTCTTTCAAAAATCTTTTCATTTCACCATGGGATTGAGGAAAAGTTTTCTTGATGAGGTTTGCGGGATGTGTTTCTCGGCGGCTTATACCGACAATTTTGTTAAGGATTTTACACCATTGAGTTGGTGTAGTTCGGGGTGGTGCCAATGGTTACAGTTTTGTTGTAGTAAGCTTGCCTGATGGCCGACTAAAACACCAGCGTTGCATGGTCGGGAGGCTGGTTCATGAGAGATCGTTTATGATTATTGAATAATGATTGCTTCCATTTAAGTCGGGGTGGATGCGATATACAAGGTCTGTAGACTGCTTTGGGGAGCGGAGTGAGAAGTTTATTGTGGTAAGCCAGTCATTCTGTTGTTGATAGTGAGTTGGTTCGCAATTATTTAATATTTTTAAACTGTTCTGTCCTATTACTTGCTCTATTATCTCCGCAAGTACGACTTCTGGCATTGAAGTCTCCAAGGATTAGATATGGTTGGGGTAGCTGATTAATTATTTCTTCTATGTCGGTATACTCAAAGTTTATGTTTGGAGATAGATATACCGATCATATTGTGGTAGTTTTTCCAGTTGGATTTGTACTGCAATTGCATTGAGTGGTGTATTTATTTGGAGGGAGAGTTAACGGGGTGTTATTATTGACAAATATTGTATTGCCACGTTTTTCGTTTGGGGTTTCGAAGTAGCAGTGAAATTTCTTTTTAAGGAACTGGTTAGGTCTTGTGTGCATAGTCTCGTTGAGGCAGATGCATGTAAGTTTATATATTTTGAGAAAGGACCAGCAGGGATTCGTAATTGGTTCTGAGACCACGTATATTCCATTGCACGAAGTAGGTAGGTACTTTACTTACTTTTTGGCCGATCTTGGCAAATTCGTCGTCTCGGGTTGGGCTTTATTATTTTTTTTGTATACATTTTGGTACCTTTAATTTAAGTGAACTTGGCTTTGAAATTGGTGATATTTGGCAGAGTAGTTTGGGAGATATCGTCTGATGTGGGTGGATAATTCTCGATGTTGTGGAAGTGTTGGATCATTGATCTTGTTATCTGGGATGTTTCGGTTGATTAACTTTGTCTAGTTAATAAGTGGAGGACGTTGTTTGTTTAGAGTAGGAAAGGTGCCTGATTGGAGGGAGATTCTTGCGTTGGCTGAGGTACTTCTGTTAGCCATTGTCGTAACTTTTGATTTTTTTCAATCGGTATCTCATTTGGTTTACACGTAGTGGCTTAATTATTATAGTTAAAGTTCGATAAAAGTATTTCCTGGGAGGAGGTTGAAGAGCACTGTTTGTTTCTGTTAACTAGTACTTCTGAGATCTTATGATTTGCTGTGGAGTTCTGGCTTTCAGCAGCTGTTTCGGGAGATGTATGGCGGCTCTTTGGTGTATTTACATCTGTTGAGGGATCGAGTTAGTTTATCTTCAAATGTGATAATATCTTCACTGGAAGCACTATGTCTACGAGTAGATTTAACATCTGGGATTTTGGTTTGTGATGGAGACAATCGGGATGGGGGAAAGTCTTCTTTCACTCTTTTCTGTGCATGGATGCTGTTTGTTTTATGCTGGAGAGTTGTTGTCGTGGTATTCTGGATTTCCATATCTGTTTCGGGAGATGTACGGCCATCGTTCACCGTATAGAAAGTACAATCGTGATTGGGGAGAGATTTGCCTCGCTCTTTTCTCTGTAAGGGTGTTTGTTGTGTTATACTGGGGTATCGATAATATTGTTTGCGGTTGTGTGCTTAGAAAGACTTGCATATTTTGTGAGATTGATATTCTTGTATGGTATCTTCTATCGGTGGTGGAGAGGGCACCTACATTATCTGCGTAGCTTTTCTTCTATTTTAGTTTTCTACCCTCTTCTGCCATATCTGCTATGGCTTGACGACAACGGATTCCGCAGCGTAACAGTCGTATTCTAACTTCATGATGAAAGAGGAAGTGAGGGCAAGTTTGGAAGAAGGCATGATGGTCAACACCGCAGTTGTAAAATTTTAAAGGAGATTGGCACTCCAATTTTTTTTATGTCCTTTGCTCGAGCATTTGAAACAGAGTTGTGGGTCTTGGGTGGAGTATTTGGCAGATGTCCGAATTTTAAGCAGGATTGGCATTTTATGGGTGTCTGTAACTCTCCCTGGGATTATAGTGCCTGCGAATCTAATTGTACTGGGAATGGTCTGTTGCTTGAAAGTTATTTTCACTATTTTTAATGGGATTTGGCGTATTGGTGAGCTTTTTTGGAAAATCGAGACGTATTCTATTCGGTGGCCATCGTCCTCGAATATTTTTTTTGATGGATTTGCATATTAAGGTTTCGGAACTATTTGGGCCAGGCATGAAGCGGCTGAGCAGGGCGGTCTCCACTCTAATGTTGTGTTCATTTTTATCTGTATCATTGAGAGAGTAATTGCTAAGGCGGTTAGGGATTGTGGAGAAATGGCTACATTAAGCCTCCTGGAGGAGTATAGGTACATTCAAGCCCCCCTCCCTTCATGAGGAGAAGCGTGGGAAAGGTAGCCGGCGAAAATGCTTACCATGTGTGATCTCCTCGCCGCTGTGGGCAGTTGGAGCTAACATATGTTTGAAGGCGACCACCTAAGGTCCTTAAACGACGCTCTAACGATCGTATTACCTACGAGACCCATAAACCCGTGGTTAGGAAAAAAAAACGGTGCGAGTCAGAAGGCACGCCAAGTAGCGGTGCGGTTGCGAGCCTATAATTTGCGAGCTGACTTGGGCACCCCAGTGCCACCTCAGGAATTCTCGCTCTCCCCAGATGCTAACTCTCCATTCGCTCCCCCCCCCTTTTGCATCTGTGGCCTGGTCACTTCCCCCTTTAGATGGGGCGGCAATCCGCCTATATATAAGCCCCGCAAAGAAAGAGAAGAGGATGATCAGAAGTCGATACGCTAGAGGTGGATTAGTTCGTGAAGATCGATTCATCGGCTAGACAAGAAGATTATTAGAAGTCGATTCGCCAGAAGAAAGATTAGTTCGTAAAGATCGATCCTTCAGCCATACAAGACTATTTCCGTGAGAAACGATAGGATCAGATTGAGAAAATCGATCCCCCCCCTTTCAGGGCCGTATTAACCTAATTAGTCAAGTTTTATATCGGTGCCATACCGAAGAAGCCTTTTCCTTCTGCAAAGAAGCCCGACTGAAGAAAAGCAAAGCCGCTCACACTCGAGTGATTCCCACATCTCAAGCACCGTAAGAGTGAGAGGAGAAGAACCCTGCCCCAACGAGCTCCCGTTCTTTAATTACGTTGAAGAATCATCCCCCGGCACAGGCGACAAGCAATCCCTCCTCGAAAATTTCAACCAGCGGCCACACCACTTCAAAGCGAGAGATAAGTCCTCCAGCGACATCCGGCAATCCCTAATACCTACCTGTAAGTTAACAATAACATTTATATCTCTATTACGATAGTAGAAGTTTAGTACGTCCCACGTTTTAAAGGAGAGTAGAAACCATTATTCTTGAACCTAGGTCATATGTGTTTGTAGATGACAGTACATTAATTTAATGTTTTATGCTAAACAAATAGGGTCGTGATAAAAATACTAATTGGCAATTGGTTTGTTTATTGGAAGCCTACTTGTTTATGTTTTGTCATTGAAAAATCTTTGAGGCCAAATATAGAAATGCTTTTACTGTTGGTTTGTAATATTTAATTTAAAATACATGTTTATTTTTGGTAGATTCTGGTGTTTCCTCTTATCCTTATGTGTTTAAAAATAGCTCTTCCTTAAGGACTAAACCACAAAAATAGCACTCTTAGAACAAAGCCTACTTCATCATAGAAGTAACTCACGCCCCTTAAAGCATACCGCTACTAAAAGGGTGTCAAAGCGTAGAGTGATCAAAGCCAAGGGTCATTCTACGACATATTATAAAAGTGGTGTCAGGTCTAGAGGTTTTATATTAGAAAGAACCCAGCAGTGTCTATTTAAGGAAGAGCTAACACATAAAAGGAACACCAGGAATAATAGAATATTTGACGAGTGGGAAATTGGTAAAGTTAGAGGTGGATACCATCTAAAGGTAATTGTTAGGCCAAGTGGTAAGTTTCGGTGGTGGAATAGGTCAGGCTTGATTAAAAACAAGGTAGATGACTGACATAAGCGCGATGGCATTGTTTGACCTTTATCGGAAGCAAGGTCAAAGCCTCGGACTGGAAGGAACCGATCTGAGTTCGTTTATTCAGGAGAAAGAGAGAAACGAAAGAGAAGAAAGAAGAGAAAAGATGAAAATGGAAGCAGAAAAGACGAAAATGGAAGCTGATGAAAGAAGAGAAAAGACGAAAATGGAAGCTGATGAAAGAGAGAAGATAAGGGCCCACGAAAGAGCTCTTAGTAAAGACCAGTTAGAGGTGCAGTCAGTGTCATCTAGAACAGGAGTGTCACCAGCGGCCAGCATGAAACTCCCGGAGTACAAGGACGAAGAAGATTTATGCTCATATGTCTCCCATTTTGAGAAAATATTTGAAGTCAATAATTGGGACCTAGAAGAAGATGGGGTCGCCAGACTGTTACCGCTTCTCAATCGTAGGATGAGAGAGATATTCGTATCTTTACCCTCAGAAGCGACTGTGGACTATTCCACTCTCAAAGCCGAACTTCTCTCAGCAACAAACCTTAACCCGGAAGAATATAGGATGAAGTTCAGGCAGTCTCGTATAAGACCTGGACAAACATACAAACATTTTGGCTTTGAGCTTCGTCGAAGCCTACAGTTTTGGATAGAGTCAGAAGGGGTAGAGAACGAAGTTGCTGCGGTCATCGACTTCATGCTTAGAGATCAGTTACTAAGTACACTACCCCAGGAAATCCGTGCATTCGTTAAGGACCGAAAAGCTTCTACCTTCAACGAGTGCCTGGACGAGGCTGACCTCCACGCGGTAAATCATCGGTTATATCCTAGGGAGTACAAGAAAGAGAAGGCTCCCTCCCCAAAGAAAAATGGGCCGCCACCCAGGCCTTTACAGAAGAAGCCCTTTAAGTTCTCAGCCGCAAAAGGAACTTATAAACCAAATTTTGGAGGAGAAAAAAATCAAAAAGAAGTTAGGATTCCACAAGGATCATACCCTAATACCGGCACGTATCCCAGGAAGCCCGTCACTTGTTATACCTGCGGGATAATAGGTCACCTGAGTTTCCAGTGCCCACAGAACTCCCGACTGAGGGAGACCTCGAGACAACAGGTGCAAAACCTGACTGCCACGATCCCAGCAGGACAAGCTGATTCGTCCTACGTCCCCGCGCCAACATCCGAAGGGCCCCAGCAACAGGTAAACTTTCTATTCAACAAAAGTTCGCCAGGCGGCCTACAATTTGAAGAGGGCACTGTTAATGGGTGCCGAGTATCCACGTTAGTCAGAGACACCGGATGCACGTGCATAGTGGTATCCGACAAGTTGTTGCCCCCAGTAAACCCTGCCCATAAGAAATTCGCAATCGTCCACGACTTTTTAGGACGCGACAATCGATTCCCCGTCGTGAGATGTCATATACAATGCAGATATTTCACCGGTTGGACGGACGTGGTAGTAGCCCCGATTAAGTTCTGCGCAGTACTAATCGGACAAAAACCCCTAATTCCCCAGCAAGAAGTGGCCCAACAAGTAGTCACCCGGGCACAAGAAGCCAAGAGGAAAGAACAACCTGCTAAGTTGACCCCGAGGATTACCCTCGAAGACAATGGGTTCAAATTGACTTCCTTCGCCAGTGCTCAGAAGGAATGCCCCACTCTTAAACCTCTATGGGAGAAAGCTATTAAAGGTGAAATTCTCCAAGTGAAAGGAAAGAAGCCTATCCAGTATATCGTAGAAGACTCACTTCTCTACCGTACTATCAGCGAGGAGGATAAGGAGAACAAGAAAGCACTGTGTGTACCTCAAGAATACACGCAAAGAATTTTGAATACCGCGCATGATGGAATATTAGCCGGACACTTTGGGCACAACAAAACGGCGCAGCAGATATTCCGACACTTTTATTGGCCCCAGGCCGCCAGGGAAATTGTGGCCTATTGCCGATCATGCGACGTGTGTCAGAAGGATCCCTCCAGAGGACGGGTACCTCCCGCTCCCTTACAAAAGGTGCCCGTTATAACCGAACCATTCTTTCGAGTGGCAATTGATTTGGTGGGACCAATTCACCCCCCTTCAAGTGGAGGACACTCCTACATCCTCACCCTAGTGGATTGTGCCACCCGGTTCCCAGATGCCGTGGCCCTACGGAAGATTGACTCTATTTCCTGCGCGGAAGCATTAATTTCAATTTTTGCACGAGTAGGCCTGCCTAAAGAAATTCTATCTGATAGAGGGCGCCAATTCACCTCAGAATTGATGGAGTATTTTAACAAACTTCTGTTAGTCAAGCCAATTTTTACGAGTCCATTTCATCCAGCCGCTAACGGAATCTGCGAGAAATTAAACGGGACTCTCAAAAATATATTGAAGAAGTTGTGTCAAAACAACCCTACACAGTGGCACAGATACCTGCCTGCTGCCCTTTTCGCCTGCCAAGAAATACCTCATCGGACGTTGGGATTCTCGCCCTTTGAGCTATTATACGGGAGAAATGTGCGAGGTCCTATGAGTATTCTTAAGGAATTATTTTCCAACGCGAAGCTCGAGCAAGAAATCAAATCGTCTTACGCCTACGTGATGGATATGCGCGAGCGCCTAGAATACTGCTCTGGCTTAGCTCGAGAGAACGCCGAGAAAAATTTAGCCAAATACCGGGACTATTTCGATATGAAAGCAAAGGCTCGAAAATTAAAGGCAGGAGATGAAGTCTTATTATTACTCCCGACCGAAAATAATAAGTTATGGGCCCAGTGGAAGGGACCGTTTGAAGTAATCGAGGCACGGGGTCCAGTCAATTACTTGATAGATACCCCAACAGGGCGAAGAACCTATCACATAAACATGCTAAAAAAATATCACCGCCGCGCGTGCATAAAGAATATTACCCTTCTAGATGAAGAAGAACCGATGGATGCAGTTTACCCGGGTACGCCCCTGCAAGTCATACACACCGTGTGTGTGGAACAAGACGAGGAATACGAACTTCCCTCGCTCTCACCTACCCCGGAAGACCCTCGGGTGGATCTAAAGATAAATCCCCACTTAGAAATTCAACAAAAAGTGGAAATGTTGAACTTGCTCATGGAATTCCCAGAAGTCATTTCTGAAAACCCCGGATGTGCCAAGGATTTTATCCATGAAATAAAACTAAAAACTAATTCAGTGGTTCGGAGCAAACCATATCCTTTACCAATCCACCTACGAGAAGCCTTCAATAAGGAAGTCCGGAATTTACTAAAATTGGGAATTTTAGAGCCATCGGAGTCCGATTATTGCTCCCCCATAGTAATGGTTAAGAAACCGGATCAATCATTTCGGATGTGCGTGGACTTCCGAAAATTGAATTCAGTTACCGTTTTCGACGCCGAGCCCATCCCACTAATAGATCAAAATCTCCATTTATTTGAAGACGCTAAATTCATCACCGAATTGGATTTGTGTAAAGCGTACTATCAAATACCTCTCGCTAAGGAGTCCAAAAAACTGACGGCTTTTGCGACCGAGAGAGGTCTGTTACAGTTTACCAGGCTACCCTTCGGACTACTTACAGCCGGTAGCAATTATAATAGGATGATGAGGCGAATTATCGCTGGACTAAGTGACGTGTCGTTTTATTTCGACAACGTGTACGTAGCTACCCGTACATGGGAGTCACACTTACACGCCTTACGCTCATTGCTGGAGAAATTGAAGGAGCAAGGTCTAACCGCCGGGCCGACCAAGTGTTATTTTGCCTACGAATCCATTGACTACCTGGGATTCAAAATAGGACAAAAACACTTGACTACCCAGCAAGAAAAAGTGGACGCCATAGTCAAGATGCCCCGGCCGAAAACAAAGAAACAACTCCGATCGTTTATGGGAGCGGCCTCGTTCTATAGGCGTTTTGTACCACACTTCGCTTCCATTGCGGCCCCACTGAATAATTTGTTAAAAAAGACAGCGTCAGACCCTGTCACGTGGAACCCCCATGCAATAACTCAGTTGGAGGATCTAAAAGGAAAACTCGTAACTGCGCCCATTCTTCGCTTACCAAATCCCAACAAGATCTTCGGCCTTCGCACGGACGCTAGTCGGGACGGGTTAGGCGGAGTATTGCTTCAATACGAAGATGACGAAACAGCCTATCCCATAGCTTATGTCAGTAGGAAACTGTTGAGTAGAGAAAAAGCCTACGCTACTATCGAAATCGAAGCTTTGGCCATAATATGGTCCATAGGTAAATTCAAATATTATCTAATAGAGCGCGAGTTTAAGTTGGAATGCGACCATAAACCGTTGTCATACTTAGGTAAAAATAAGTGTAAGAATGGAAGACTCCTGAGATGGAGTTTACTCTTGATGGAGTACCAGTACTCCATTCACTATATAAAAGGGTCCAACAATTGTATGGCCGACTCGTTAAGTCGGAACCCTGTCGACGATTAAGGAGCAGCCCAACTATTGTATTATAGCAAAGTTAAGTGTAAATCAGTAGAATTGTAAGTAAGTAGGGGCGAGTAACCCGAGTGGTAGGTAAGAAAATCCTAAGTTGGCACAGTAATATAGGAATTAATGTAAGGTCAGGTGAAATGTTATCGAGGCATTCTCGAGTGAACTAGAATTTATTGTATAATATAATGTTCCGTAAGTTACCCATGTATATTATTGTAAGCGTCGGATTGGAACCCCCCCCCCCCTCCCGTTATTTTCTTAAGAATGGAGGTAAATGTGGAGAAATGGCTACATTAAGCCTCCTGGAGGAGTATAGGTACATTCAAGCCCCCCTCCCTTCATGAGGAGAAGCGTGGGAAAGGTAGCCGGCGAAAATGCTTACCATGTGTGATCTCCTCGCTGCTGTGGGCAGTTGGAGCTAACATATGTTTGAAGGCGACCACCTAAGGTCCTTAAACGACGCTCTAACGATCGTATTACCTACGAGACCCATAAACCCGTGGTTAGGAAAAAAAAACGGTGCGAGTCAGAAGGCACGCCAAGTAGCGGTGCGGTTGCGAGCCTATAATTTGCGAGCTGACTTGGGCACCCCAGTGCCACCTCAGGAATTCTCGCTCTCCCCAGATGCTAACTCTCCATTCGCTCCCCCCCCCTTTTGCATCTGTGGCCTGGTCACTTCCCCCTTTAGATGGGGCGGCAATCCGCCTATATATAAGCCCCGCAAAGAAAGAGAAGAGGATGATCAGAAGTCGATACGCTAGAGGTGGATTAGTTCGTGAAGATCGATTCATCGGCTAGACAAGAAGATTATTAGAAGTCGATTCGCCAGAAGAAAGATTAGTTCGTAAAGATCGATCCTTCAGCCATACAAGACTATTTCCGTGAGAAACGATAGGATCAGATTGAGAAAATCGATCCCCCCCCTTTCAGGGCCGTATTAACCTAATTAGTCAAGTTTTATATCGGTGCCATACCGAAGAAGCCTTTTCCTTCTGCAAAGAAGCCCGACTGAAGAAAAGCAAAGCCGCTCACACTCGAGTGATTCCCACATCTCAAGCACCGTAAGAGTGAGAGGAGAAGAACCCTGCCCCAACGAGCTCCCGTTCTTTAATTACGTTGAAGAATCATCCCCCGGCACAGGCGACAAGCAATCCCTCCTCGAAAATTTCAACCAGCGGCCACACCACTTCAAAGCGAGAGATAAGTCCTCCAGCGACATCCGGCAATCCCTAATACCTACCTGTAAGTTAACAATAACATTTATATCTCTATTACGATAGTAGAAGTTTAGTACGTCCCACGTTTTAAAGGAGAGTAGAAACCATTATTCTTGAACCTAGGTCATATGTGTTTGTAGATGACAGTACATTAATTTAATGTTTTATGCTAAACAAATAGGGTCGTGATAAAAATACTAATTGGCAATTGGTTTGTTTATTGGAAGCCTACTTGTTTATGTTTTGTCATTGAAAAATCTTTGAGGCCAAATATAGAAATGCTTTTACTGTTGGTTTGTAATATTTAATTTAAAATACATGTTTATTTTTGGTAGACTCTGGTGTTTCCTCTTATCCTTATGTGTTTAAAAATAGCTCTTCCTTAAGGACTAAACCACAAAAATAGCACTCTTAGAACAAAGCCTACTTCATCATAGAAGTAACTCACGCCCCTTAAAGCATACCGCTACTAAAAGGGTGTCAAAGCGTAGAGTGATCAAAGCCAAGGGTCATTCTACGACAGGGATAGTAAGTTTTTCGAGATTTGTTCGCTTTTGGCTTTGACCGTTATTTCGGTTTTGTTTGTGTTATGTAAAATTTTGGCTGCGTCGCCCTAGTTACGGTTTGTAACCGTTCTCAGAGCTCTTGGGCGCAAAGGGGGCTATTGTCTTGTGTTTTGAGGGTGATGTATCTTGACCAACATGCTGGTCCAAATACATGCTTTAGGTCAATTGGTTTAGACTTGTTTGTTTGTGATATTTTCTTTTGTGATAAATGAGTAGCATGGTTTTTAGTGGAGTTATCCATGGCCATTAGGAAAGAATTCGCCACCGCTTCCTGTGACTGCCAACACTGACCCCAACAAGGGAACGGTACTACTGGGTGCCTTTGTTTGGCCACAGCCGTTATCACTGGGCTGTGTGATATACGCCTTCTCCGCCACCCCTTGGGGAAACCCGGACGAACCCTATACGTGGCCTGGTAGGCATGTCGGCGGGATGACGGACCCAACTTGGTGACTAACTTATAAGGTGTTAGGGTCACGACGCTTTACATCTTTACGTCGGCGTGTTCAGTTTCGTGGCTCAGGTGAGCGCCGGGTCGTGAGTGGGAAGGTTTATGGGCAGGAGAAGAAGAGGCCAACAAAAGGGTAGAGAAAAGGTTATTTTAAAGGGACGACGGAAATGCAGGGGCACAATGAGGGAGAGTTGGTACAGGAGACTGAGATTAGGGGGTTAGTGAAGGAAGGAAGAAAGGCTAAGCTGAGGCCGATCGGGGTGCTAAGTCCTGTCAACACGGCGTCTAGCAAAGAAAATCGACGTGACCCTTACCGGGCTTTAACCCCGTGGTTCAAATTATCTTCTCACTATGACCGATCATTTCACCAGTTGGCCAGAGGCGGTTCCTATTCCAGGCATCAGAGCTTACACTCTCACTCGAGCCTTCCTCTCAGGATGGGTTGCTCGTTTTGGTGTTCTCTCAACTATCATGACTGATTGTGATAGCCAATTTGAATCCCATCAATGGGAGTTTCTCATCTCAGTGTTTGGCTCTTTTTGCCTGTGTACCACCGCCTACCATCCTCAGAGCAACGCCGCAGTGGAATTTTTAGAGAGGACCGCCAAATCAAGCTCACGTTTCAGATCCCAACATCACTTAGGTGGACAAGCTACCTTTGATTCTCCTGGGTGTTTGCTCATCCTTGAAATAGGATTTGGCCTGTTCTGCAGCTGAACTCGTGTATGGTACTCAACTTCATCTTCCTGATGATTTTTTTCTTCTACTGACCAGTCTCTACCTTGTATATCGTACGAGAAGTGCAGGCGAGCGGCTTAAAAGCTTCGTTTGAATGAGTCTTTTTTGAGACTCAGGATGGCCGAGTGGATTCGCCGCTGGATAACAGTGGTCCAGCGACGCGGGAAGCTGTCGTATGATTCTTGTCTAACATGGCAAAATATTTAAATCGGCTAACTATGTTAAGAGAAGAATCGTAGAATCGAGCTTGATATCGTCAGTTCCTAATTTAAATCTATCTGAGGGTCAATTTTCTTTTAATCCTGTAATAAGAAAGCAAATAAACAAAATAGTAAAATGTCAGCCCTTCGATATGTTTAGGCCTACCCCCCCCCCCCCCCCGATTAGCCACAAGTAGGGGATTGTGTTATGCTTGTATGCACTTTTCTTATATTTTCTCTCCAGTGTCAGTTGAAAAAGGGTGTGAGATACACCGAAACTGTTCTGAATTAAATTGTCTTCGGAGAATGTGGTTTAATTCCTCATCTTTTCTTGCGATATTGCATTAATTTTCATCATATATATATATATATATATATATATATATATATATATATATATACAGTGCCCCTAAGTTAACCGATTGCAACCATTCATTTTATATTTATTTCTTTCAAATGAATTCGAGTGGAGTGATGAAAGATCGACCATTATATAAACATATACATATATTGTATGTGTGTATTCCTAACGTATCTGCAACTCAATTTATAATTCCCTTAAAATAGTAAAATAAATTCTCTTGAAATGCTTTTTAACAATATTGGAGCTGCCATTGTCTGAACATTTCGAAGCGTCACTTTGTTACTTGTGCCATCGCTTCCATCCACAGAGAATCCCAATTTACATACCATTTGTGATTCTTATATTCCTGGACTCCTATCCATCAATCCCCTACTCTTAACAATGTAATCCTTAACCTCTCTCTCTTTCTATCGCTCTCGCGTTTACTACCGATTTTGTATCATGTATTGTATTCACTTAATTATCTACTTGTGTTATTCTATTGTTAAACTAATTAGCTTTAGATCTTGATATTCTCTGTTAATTCTTAAATACAATTTATCTTTCATATCTCGTTGTATTTGATCTCTCGCGTGTCAACTATCTCAACTTAACATTAATTTAAACAAACATTTATATGTACCCGGTATTTTACATATATGCTATCTAGCGCAATGATATAATACCAAATACCTACACTGAACCAACGTCAGTAAGCTGGAGAGTCTCTTGACGAGTAATTGTAAGTTTTGAAGTCACTGAGCAACGACTGCAACTTTAAGTTCGTAAGTACAGCTCAATAGATATATGAGTCTATCAAAACGCTTTTATCTGTGGCTTCAATCATATCTAATCCGACAAGGTTTGTTTGAAACTAAAACCTTGGAACTCTCTACCATTTTTTATTAAGTCTGTGCACTCAATTAATCACAGAGAAATTTTGTGATATATTGTACGCAATCCGCACTTTCGCTTGTCTAGAGCTCACATACAGTCTGTTCGAAGATGGCGTAGGTGTGGTAACCAGGATAGTTTGGGATTAAGAGTTACGCCCAGGAACCGAAACTCAGGGACGAACTCGATTTCTACACCTTGTAATGACATATGTGACGAAACAAGAGCCCTTCTACTCCAGGGGAACTACATGGCATTCATTTTGGTTGTCGAAAAGCGAAATCGACTGAGTTGTGCACGTTTCGAAACCACTGTGAGCTGTAGACGACGCGGTCTGGGGGAAGGCAATATGAGGAACAGTAAAGTGCCAAGTCATTGAGGAACAGGGTAGCCGATACATTCTCTGACAGAGAAAAGATGATTATCATTGATTGCCATTGCAAAACATAAAACACTTAAAATGCTGACCTGAGGAACTCTCTCCTCTTGTGTTTGCAGATCACAGTAGGTGTCTCCAGCGCGCACCGTAAAGGATCAAGATTCTAAGAAACTCTGAATAAAAGACGGTAAAAGACCTCTCATACCCCAAAAGTGCAACTGCCTTAAGACGCCAAATCTCTATATAGTATCATAGACTTTCTCACTATCAAAAAATATTGGCAAGCCTCGGTAATTTAACAAGAAATCTTTGCGAACCGATCCCTCAAAACGTATTCAGAGGTCAAGAGTGCTATGAACCCTGCAAAACCTGCACTGAAATGGAAACAGTAAATGATTGGTTTCTTGGAACCAAATCAGCCGCACCAGCATCATCTTCTATAGCAAATTGATTAAACAGTTAGTAAGAGCTGTAGGGCTATAGTGTTCTGCGTCTAATCCGCCCCTGCCTGGTTTGACAAAGGAGACGATAATCTTAACGCGCCATGATGTTGTATAAGTCAAGGGAGAACGCCTTGACAATTCCATTGTAAAATGGACGATATTATGTGGGATAGTTTAATCCCAAGGTAGATATCGTTTTCTCTTATGTGGCTGAGGTCGAGTTTGAAATGAGCACTAAAAGCTGAGAGGACGGAGAGCAGATTTCAAGGAACCTGCTGTAGCAGGTGAAGAAACCCTAGCGGTAACGGGATATATTTCCGAGGGCCCCTAGGAACCGACAGAGGCCCCTATCTGTAACTGAGGCGAACAGCTCGGCGGCAACCATAAGGTCGACGAGAGATTTTTGGACAGTAAATCCCGAATCGCGGACTGAGAACGGTTTCGATGACCGCGGAAGGCAATGGTAGAATATCACTGGCTCGGCTTCCATCTGATCATGAGTCGGAGAGTGAATAGGTGGAGGAGGCGATCTGGACAAATTACGAGGCAATGGATGAATTTCTTGAACCGTTTGAACTAGTAAGGGGCCTTCGTCTAACATTGAACAAGAGGGTCTTTAAAACGAGAAATATTTAAGGCTCTCGAGACTCACCAGAGTCAGCCCATTTATTGGTAGCCGATGACACAGATGAGGAATCCTTTCTGGTACCACAGGTATTTGGGTCACGGAGCTGGGTAGAAGAACCATTACTGGTCTATACAGAAGATTCTTTCAAATAACATCTAATGTCAAGAGTCTCACTCTGAACGACGGTCCAAGCCTTAGTCGCCAGGGAGAGGCGGCCAACACTGGGTAGCTTGTGAGAGAGCGATGCTTCAAAGATGTATCTGGAATACTTCTGTCGTTAACGGTAGATGGGCGATGAGATGCTACAGGTGCGTTGTAACTCGAACGTGATGATCGGTTTCGTCCTAAGTCACGCAAAATACATGAGAAAAGACGGGCAAAAGGCGCAGTTTGTGTTCAAACACTTTGGTGAGCCCCTCTCACATCCAATAACAATAACAATGACAACAATAGTAACAACAATAATGAAAATAATAATGACAACAAAAAAGCCCATGATAATAGCAACAAAAAAATAATAACAATAAAAACAATAGACGACAAAGAAACAATTAACGCATGCACGTGGAGGTCGATTCGTATGAACATAATGTTCGAACATATGGAAACATATAGTCATTTGCAGCAGGCATGATATCTCCCTTCTTCACTTTGATATAAATACCTCCTTTCAGGCAGTAGCAGTGCAGCTGCACCTGGATAGGAGGTATACTGTTATTTCTGCGTACATTCCACCGTCAGCTGCTTCAACGCGGAGGATTTCCGCCGTGTCGTAGCATTGTTGCCGAGGCGCTTTATCTTCCTCACGGATTTAAACTGTAGACACCCTATCTGGGGAGACTATTTGATAATTCCCAGAGGTCAGGTCGTTGCTGCCCTGAGATCGACGAGCTGGAGATATGCGTCCTAAATGTGGAAGAGTTTACGCATCACTGGCCTCGAACCGCTTCATTTTCCTGACTCGATTTAACTTTGTCCTCTCCAGATGCACAGCCTGATTTGGGGCGAGGGGTAGTCAATGACCTCCATGGTAGTGATCACTTTCACATTCAAATATAACTTTCTGGGCGTCTTCCGCCGCCTGAGACCCCGCGCCGGTGGTGCTTGGCATGGGCGTGGTGGGCCACATTTCAGGAAATGATTGATTTCTTTGTCTCATTTGAGGAGTTTATGTCGGTGGATAAGGCCGTTTAGTTCTTCTCCGGCGATCTCATCGCCGTGGACCGAACTACTATTCCTTGAAAGTCTGGCCGTTTTGCACGCCACCCGCTTCCGTGGTGGTCAGCCGAGTGTGAGGTGGCCTTCAAACAGAAGCGTTATGCCTACATTCGTTATAAGCGTCACCCGAACGATTTCACTGTCGGTGAATTTCGTCGAGCTAGAGATAAGTCACTGTATGTTTCGAAGCACGCCCGCCACTCTTCCTGGTGGGCATTCGTGTCTTTCTTTAATTGGAAGACAACTCTAGCAAAGGTGTAGAAGCGAGGATTCTGTGCAAGATCTCGCAGGACCCTCTCCAGTTCTCCAGGTGAATGGGACCGCAATCTCGGACCCCGTGACCACTTTTTCCGCATTCTCTAGCGTGGATGCTGCTCTGCCAGCATTCAATGTGCGTCGTGATGTCGCGAAATGCCGCCAACTCTACTTTACTTCCAGAGGCGGAGAACCCTTCAACGAAGGTTTACATTGGGTGATTTGCGTTCCGCTCTCGTTCTTTACGGCGACACCGCCCCTGGTCCAGATTATGTCCCGTACGACATGCTTCGTCACCTGAGTGAACGAGACACCTGGGTGAACAGGATATGGGTATAGGATATCCTCCAATACTCATGGCGAATCGCTATTGTGCTCGGTTCTCGCAATAAGGGTAGAGATCACTGTCCTTTGCCGGTTTACCCCCAATCTCTATAAAATCCTGCGTGGGCAAGTTGATATAGAAATTGGTAAATGTTTGATTATCTTTTTTTTCTGAACAGCGGAGGCGATCTGTCTTCTCCACAGTGCGGCTTCCGCAAGTTCCACTCCCCATCGGATGCTCTGCTCAGACTAAAAAATTCCTTCTTTGAGCCTTCCTTCGTAGACAGCACCGCCCCATTTTGTTTTTCGATATGGAGAAAGCTTATGTTCCCGCATGATGATACGGTATCATGGAGACTCTGCCAACGATGGGGGCATAGGGACGCCTCCCAATCTTTATATCTAAATCTTTGCGAGATCGTCGATTCCACGTACAGGTAGGGGGAAGTCTTTCTGACCCAATGGAGCAGGAAGAGGGTGTCCCGCAGGGAAGTGTCGTCAGTGTCACACTCTTTGGCCTGAGCTTCAACGGCATCACCTCGGCGCTGTCGCAAGATGTTCTCGATACGCTCTACGTGAACGTCCTTTCGAAATCTTTTGGCGCGATCCAGATACAAATTCTTGAGTGTCGACTCCAGCAGGCATTGAACCGCCTCTCTCGCTTTGCCGAATCGCACATGCCTCTGTTTTCCTTAGCCAAGACTAAGTTGGGGCACTTCTGCCGTCATCCACGGCTTCACCCCGACCATTACTTTTTTTCTAAATGGGGTTCGCCTGGAAGTGGTGGACTCTCACCGTTTCCTTGGTCTTATATTTGACCGACGCCTCACCTGGAAGGTTCATATTCGTATCCTTAGCGTCTCTTGTACCCGCGTCATGGATATTCTTCGTTCCGTGATATTCAGCGAATGGGGCGCTTATAGGGCTATTGCCTTATTTTTTTATCGATGCTTTGTTCGTTCGAAGCTCGACTACGGATGCGAGTTTTATGCATCCACATCCGAGTGTGAATTGCAGGGGATGGACTCGATCCACTCTACCGGCCTTCGCCTGGCAACCGGTGCTTTCCGCACGTCCTTATTGATAGCTTATTTGACGATGCTGGCGAGATGCTGCTCGCTCTGCGTCGTGCACAGTGCATTATTCGTTTGTACGACTGAGCTCGTCGACTCCCCAAATCGCTAACAGCTCTCACTGCATCCGCAGCTCAATTCGGCGTTGCCCCATCCGCCGATAGACGCCAGTCATATCCTAAGCCCTTTGGGTTTAGGGCCAGGAGACTCCTCGAAAGCATTCGATAGCTCTTGGGTGAATGGCGCCCCTGGGCCTGCCCTGGACGCCACCATGGATGGTACCGCCTTTGACTATTTGTCGACACGCCTCTGCTCCCAAAATTTCTCAAGCACCAGGCTTTTTTGAGCACACTTCCGTACCAGTGTAAACAAATGGCTCCAAGTCTCAATAGTGGATCGGTTTTCCACTCTGTATCCTTTCTGTTTTAAGTCAGCGGGACTCTGGCAGGCGCTTCTTCTGTCTTCACATCCGAGATAATTGCAATAGACCACTCGGTAGAGGAAATAACGTGACGAGCCCGGTTCGGAGACTGGATTGTGATTAATAGCGACTCACAAAGCTCCCTGAGTGTTCTCGGGGCATTGGAATCGCCGCATCCCTTGGTTTTGGTGAACTGGGCGGATGTCGAGATTATCATCTGCTTGGTTCCTGGACATATAGGAATTCCAGGGAATGTGTGCGCCGATGAGGGCGCCAAAGTGTCTGCTAGGACTGAGCAACCAGACCAGCGTTTCGCTCTTCCTGACACAGATTACTTGGCAGGAATACGAGCAGCTCTCCGGCCTGCTTGGCAAAGAAGATAGGAGAAGTTCAAGGGGAGTCCAAAGCTGTGTGCCATTGCACCACGACTGCTCCCATAGACCTATTTCCCAATCCAGCGACTGTTCCCATAGACCTACTCGCCAATGCCGCGACTGCTTCAGGTTGTTTTTGTTTTTTTGTAGTCTCCGAATTGGACACACACTCAGGATGCCCCTCCATTTTATAGGATCGCTAGCCTGCGCCTTATTTTGATACCTAGGAGAAGTTCGAGGGGAGCCCAAAGCTGCGTGCCATTGCACCACGACTGCTCCCATAGACCTACTCCCCAATGCCGCGACTGCTTCACGTTGTTTTTTTGTTGTCTCCGAATTGGACACACACGCGGGATTTGCCTACATTTTATAGGAGCGCTAGCCTGCGCTGTCTCCAGTCTTTAATATTTGACGCCACGCATCTGCTCCCAAAGTTTTTGCAGCGTTGGAAGCATTGCGTTCGGCCTGTTTAGAACACACTTCGTTACAAAATCGATAGGTGACAGTGTATACGGATGCCTCCAAGTGGTTCATTTTCTACGCCGTATACCCTCTCTTTATGTCAGCGAGGCTCTTACAAAGCTTATACAGCGCGGCAAGTATTACGTTCGGCCTTTTTGGCGCACAGTTCTTTTTACACTGGAACCATGCCAATGTATATGGATGGCTCCAAGTCTCAAGAGCGGGTCGGTTTCGAGGCCGTATACCCTCTGTTTGAAGTTAGCGGGGCTCTATCAGATACTGCGTATGTATTCACGGCCGAGCTGGTTGTAATCTACCACACGATTCGATAAAATAACGTGTATTGCCTGATTCGGATACCGAATTGTGATCTTTAGTGACTTAGAAAGCCCTCCGAGTACTTTCGATGCATTGAAATCTCCACACCCGTGGTTCCTAGTGTCCGTGACACCCCAGTTGCCTCGAGCCAGGCAGCTGTGGAGAATATCTTCTGCTAGGTTCCTGTACAGGTGGGAATTGTGGGGAATGAGCAAGCCAAAGAGTCCGCGATAACTGGGCGACTAGACCAACGTTTCGCTCCTCACACCGACTAGATGGCAGGAATTGGGGTAGCCTCGCAAAGATGATAGACAGCAAAGGGGGTCTTGCGTACCATTGCGTCGCAACTGCTCTAGGTTGCTTTATGCTGTCCTCACGTTGGACACACTCGTGGGACGCACCTCCATTTGATGAGGCTTTCGCCTGCACTTTGTTGCTACGATTGTGTTGCCCCTCTGACTGTTCGCTACATTCTTCTTGAATGTCCCAGTCTGGGTGATCTTCGCGCACGTTATCTATCCCAGTACCGGGACCAGCATGGTCGCAACCGCTTGTCCATTGTACTTTGACGGGTTCTTGTACACAAACATGTGGACTATCTGACTTCTTGGAGGATGCTGGCCTCCTCCATTTTATTAGACTCCTTGTTATAGGTCGCATGTTCTTGCGCTGGGGTGCGATTTTTCTTCTTGCCCTCCTTGCTTTTTTTTCTGGGGGTTTTTGCCTTTGTTTTTAATTTAGTCTAGCAGCTGTAGAGTAATTACGCGCGACTTTTACCCTAGAATACAGTCGCCAGATGGGTTCTTAAAAAAGCATTGCGGCACAAATCGATAGAAGGAGATTGAGTTCGGAGACGTTATAAAAAGTGTTTCATTCACCTTGCACTTTCTGGTGCAATATTCCAGTCTGGAAGGTTTATGCTAGGTACCTATCCCGTTACCCTTAGGACGGGAATTCACTACCGTCGACCCTTGGCGCTTGGGGTGAGCTACTGCGCCTCATGTTTCATTGTCCTGGAGTTTTCAAAGTAGCTGTCCCTGGCAAAATACCTACAAATGATATATAAATGGTTAAATATATCAAGTATTTAGCAATTGTCTTATGCTGCCAAGGTGATGTATCCCTGGACGTTGCCCCCTTTTCACAGCTTTAAAAAATACAGCTGTACTTGTCTGTTTCTCTCTTTCTCCCCCTCCTTTTACTTATTCTTGCCTTCCAACCCCAATATGTATTATCATTGAGAAGTACCTAACAGCATCTATCGAAGATCATCACTTTCTCCTCCTATTCACAACAAACTGTCTGAGATGCTCTGATTAGTTTTCACTTCCCCCTTTTAGAAGGTGAATAATGGTGTTTGTTTATTCATTAGGCCATTGACACCTCTTCTATTCATCTCCCAGATAATAGTCTACCTGTAGAATCATGATGAGTTAAATGTGACTCTACAAATTGAGAAGAAGCGTATAAGGATAAAATTTAGTTGAAATGATGTTAATGTTAAATCGTAATTGCGATATTTTCTAACACGAAAATATTTTCAGATTGAGTGTCCTCCTTCAAATGTCGTTGGAGTTGATTTGTCACAATTTAACTCTGATGTGCTTCTGTTTGACAGAAAAGGAAAGCTTAAAAAAACGCGGAAACTATTTAAAGCATTTCAAATGCAGATCTGTTCCTATCGATCATTACGAATGGGACATATTCATTCACGTGAAAGAATTCACAAGGGAGAAAAGCCTTTCAAATGCAGTCATTATCCATATCAAGCCATACATATGGGTAGTATTCAGAGACATGAAAGATCCCACACAGGTGAAAAGCCTTTTAAATGCAGTTCCTGTTCCTATCGAGCAGCGCAAAAGGGAAATCTTCTGGAACACAAAAGAAGACACCCAAGTGAAAAACCTTTCAAATGGTGTACCTGTCTCAATCGATCAGCACGAATTTGTGATCTACGGACACATGAAAATGAAAGAATCCACACAGGAAAAAAGCCCTTTAAATGTAGTTCTGTCCTTATCAAGTAGCCTTGATTAGTGCCCTGAAAAGATATGAAAGAACCCACACAGGTGAAAAGACTTTTGAATGCAGTTTCTTGTCTGTATCAAGCAGACTTCCTTAGTGGTCTGAAGACACATGAAAGAAGCAACACAGATGAAAAGCCTTTCAAGTGCAGTTCCTGTTCTTATCAATCAACAAGGAAAAGTACGCTTAACGATCATTTAATCATGCATTTGATTGTAAAATCTTTCAGATGTAATTCCTGTCCTTTTCAATGAAAGTTCATATCCCATTCTTTATCGATCTTTTGACACTATGTGATGAGTTTTTGCAACTGATGTCTTCTATACTTACGGAAAGTGGTCTTACATTCTCTACTCCCGGGAAAATGATGATAAGCAAAGAAAGTCACTTTCAACATCCCTAATACTTTTCTAAATATTGGTCTTTTTCTGCGATCTATGGTGGCACCACGAAAGGTTGTTGCCTTCGTCATCAAACTTGATTTGATGCCGATCTTTGCCCATGCTCAACCTACACAAGCCCATCATCCGCAACGTTTCTCAGTAAATGATGTCATTTGAGGTGTTTATTTCTTTTCCTTTAGGTGATATCAGGAATCTGGCAAGAGTGACCACCACAAACTCAGATGGTGCCGTCGACGCACAGGATTCTAATTCAGAGTTTTGAGTACCTTGATCGTAGTGGGAATTGGTTTTTGAGCTTTTCATCCCCCCTCCCCCACCTCAGTTTGATCGGTGTGTCATTTGCAATTATCTCCGTTCCTTTTCACCAGGGCTGTTGTCCCATCTCTCGACGGAGCCACCTCTCGTACCGAAGAGATGTAATGCAGGAAAACACTTAGCCGTTAAAAAGACAAAAACTGAGTTACTCAGTGTGAATCTTTGCCAGTTGGTGGCCGGAATTATCACGCCTTCATACATTTCCTGACCTTCCACTCCTTTCTTCTTGTTTTATTCTGTAGTACAAAGTGGGAATCGACACCTTGATTAGCAGCAGCCTCCCTAACGACTTCCAAGAAGACTGGACCTTCGCCTCTGAGAACCATCCTCAGGTTCTTCAATATACACTTTCGCTCAAAATATAAAGGTCCCCTCATGGATTTATATAAATATTTAAAATATTCAAGCTTTTTAGAAATTATCGTATTCAAAAATACCCCTCCTCTCCCCAGATACTTCTGGACTTCGCGTGGGCGGGCTCCAGTCTTTCCATGGAGAGGGAGGATCAGTCCTCTCTTTTCTTTTAACTGCCAACTGGACTTTTATTCGTACCACTCCATCCTCCCTTTTTTATATTATAATAAATTACTACCTTGTTTATTTATGCATCATTAATATACTCCTACAGTTTCATCCCTGTCCCTCGTTTCCTCTGTATGATCATGTGTTCCGTGTGTTGACCGTACGTCGAAACCATGTGACTCTCCGTGCCCCTCTTTAGAAAGTTGAGTCTCCTTTCTGACTTGCGACATTGAGGTGACAACACACCCCGGTGGGGTGGTGGTCTTTCGGGAGACTTGTTTCTTGTGAGCTTTAGGAGTCATTTCGACACTTGAGGTCCTGACAAGCCATTGGTCCAGTGCTGATGTCTGGCCCCCTTGTGGTTGCTGAATTGTACTAGGTGTGTTCTCATGGGCCAATCGGTGATGAGCACTTTCATCGTTTCCACGCCGTCTCTGTGTGTAGAACCCCCTCCACGCTCGCGGTGTTTCCAGAAGCACACCGCGAGAGTGCTCCTGCCTTGCCTCTGGAGAGGGGGCTCAACACGCGAATTAGAGCGGACTGCGAAGTGTTTTACTATATCTCTCTCCTTCCTCTTCAACCTTTATTTATGGTCTCCTGTCCCCCTCTATCTCCTTCCCCCTTTTCCTGTCCTTTTCAACTGTGATTGATTGCGCCTGAGCGTATCTGTGTGGTCGAGTGTAGTGTGTGACTGAATGAATGTGTGGCTGCTAGTGCGTGTTTTAGCTTTTAGTTTATTTTTTTTGCATTCTCGGTGCATCGGTCCTGCGTCACCCGAATACATTGTTCTGTGTCTGAACCGAGTTATGCTGGATGTGGTAGGTGCCCAGAAAGCGGCTGACTTGTGCAATGGTCTTTGGGCCTTCGAAGGGAAAATCTCGAATACCACCTCCTGTTTTTAAAATGACGGTGCTGGTTGAGGAGAGCATGGGCCCCACCTTCTCTTCGAGGCTGCGTAAATTGGTTCCGTTCTGCGCGAGACTGCTCCCTCTCTTAGATATGCACAGTAATAGATTGTTTAGATATAGAAGGAAAAAAGATAGGATTAACAATAAATTGTGCGAAAACGGAAATAATAAACATGAATACGGAAAACCCGAAGGTGTGTAAAATAAATGATTAGGATGTTAATGAAGTAAAAAATTCTAAGTACTTGAATACGATTGTATCAAGTCATGGTTCTTTAAAAAAATAGTTTGAGGAAAGAATTAAGAAAGCTAACCAAGCAGTAGACATGTTGAAATCTATGTGGAATAATAATAATAATAATTTTTCAATATACTCCAAGATAAAAATTTATAAAAGTATGGTGAGACCAATTCTTATATATGGACATGAATCGGCAATCACAGATGCAAAAACTTTTGGCTTTTGAAAATAAAACGTTGAGAAGAATATTAGGTATACGGTGGCAGGGAAGAGCGACAAATAAGAGTGTTAGAGAAATTATGAGAGTACAACTGGTAGACGAACCTGTGAGATTGTCGCGATGGAAATAGATGGGGGATATTTACATACGAGAGGGACGACATGTGCAGTATGCACCAAAGTGGGATGCAGCTGGAAGAAGGAGAAGAGGTAGACCGAAGGAAACATGTATAAGGACGATGGAGAGAGAGAGAGAGAGAGAGAGAGAGAGAGAGAGAGAGTCACAAGGAGTCACAAGGAAAAGAAGTACCCTAGAAGACCTTACCGTCCATACGAGAGGGTACTTGTTACGAGTCAGGGACTCGTGAGCCTGTCAGCGAACCAGGACTTTATCCAGGCGCCTTTTGAACTGCTCCACAGAGTCGCTGTTCACGACTTCTGGCGGAAGCGCGTTCCACTCGTTGCAGATACTGTAACTGAAGAAGTTCCCGCATCTGTCCCGGTGATAACGCGGCAGCTCAATTTTGTAGCCGTGGTTTCTCGTTACGCCCTCGCTTAGTTGGAACATGTCCCCGTTGCCTACGTGGTCAATACCTCGGAGGATTTTGAAGACCTCGATTAATTGACCGCGCCGTCTTCGGGTTTCCAGTGAGAAGAGGTTTAGTTCTTCTAGGCGGGCTTCGTAACTTTTGTGCCTGATCGAGGGGATCAGTTTGGTCGCCCTGGCTTGTACTCGCTCCAGTCGGGCGATGTCCTTCCGAAGGGATGGACTCCAAAACTGGACTGCGTACTCCAGGTGAGGTCGGACCAGGGAATTAAAGAGAGTGAGAGCGATTTCCCTGTTCCGATACCCAAACTGTCGCTTGATATACCCCAAGATTCTCTGGGCTTTCTTCTCCGCCTCGATGCACTGCTTGGAAAACTTGAGGTCGCTGGTGATCACGACTCCCAAGTCTTTTTCCATGTCTGTGCTCTCGAGCGCCGAGTTTTTGAGGCTGTAGACGGCTTGGGGATTTCTGTGGCCGATGTGCATCACCTTGCACTTTTCGACATTGAACGGCATTTGCCATTTGTCTGACCACTCCCCGAGTTTCCTCAAGTCGGCTTGGAGTCTCTCGACGTTTTCCGCGTCTGCCACGTTCATACCTAGTTTGGTATCGTCGGCAAATTTGGAAATCCTCGCAGTTATGCCATCATCTATGTCGTTTACATAGATGATGAAGAGTAGGGGGCCCAGCACGGAGCCTTGGGGAACGCCGCTTGTTACCGGTAGCCAACCGGACGTTTGCCCGTTCACCACTACTCGCTGCCTTCGAATATGCAGCCAGTTTTCGATCCAGTCACCTACAGCTCCGGCGATGCCTAGCGCTCGAACCTTTTTCAGCAATCGGCGGTGGGGCACCTTGTCGAAGGCCTTTTTCAAGTCGAGGTAGATGACATCCACCGCCTTCTCCCGATCGTGCTCGCTGAACACGAAGTGGAAGAATTCCAAAAGGTTCGTTAGGCATGACCTGTGCCGCCGGAACCCGTGTTGGGAATTCCTCAATAGGTGGGTGGACTCGACGTGTTGCGTTATTTTGTCAACCAGGATACTTTCCATCAATTTTCCTACTACCGACGTTAGGCTGATCGGCCGGTAGTTAGATGGCTCGCTCGCGTTACCCTTTTTGAATATGGGGGTGACTTCCGCGTCTCGCCAGTCCTTTGGCACGCATCCAGTCTCGAGCGATTTCCTGAAGATCGAGCAGAGATGTGGGGAGACCTCATCTCGCACTTCCTTCAGCACCCGTGGTAAGAAGCCATCGGGCCCTGGCGACTTGTAGCGGTTCAAAGCGTCGATCTTTGAACGCACTGTCGTCTCTTCGAAGTGAAATCTCTCCAATTGCTCTGAGCCTTCGTACTTGTCACGAGGCTCAGGGGTGGTGTCCTTATCATCAGTGAAAACTGACGAGAAGTACTTGTTGAGGATGGTCGCATTCGCTTCGTCACTGAGCTCTAGCTCACCATCCTCTTTCACCAAGGGACCGATCCGTCTAAGAGTCGGCTTACGGCTGTTTACGTATCCGAAGAATTCCTTGGGGCTCTCTTTGCAGAGTCTCGCCACACGGACTTCTTCGGCGCGTTTCGCCACCCTTATCATGGACTTGACACTTCGGCATAGACTTTTGTAGTGCTCGAATTCTCCAGTGTTCTTCGCTTGGCGATAGGCGGTTTTTCTCTTCCGTAGGGTTCTCCCGATTTCGGGGGTGAACCACTTGGGTTGAGTAGCTCCGACTCGGCCGCGTTCTGATTGAATGAATCGTGACTGCAGGGCCATGAATGAGTTTTTGAAATTCTTTCATGGTTGCTCGACGTTGTCACTATCTTCCACCTCTATCGCTGCCACGCCAGCACGAAGTCCCGCGAAATTTGCCTTTCTGAAGTTCAGCTTGGCTGCAGCACGAGCTACTGCTTCGCGAGCTGGGACTCGAATGCAGAACCTGATGAGGCGGTGGTCGCTGCCACCTAGCTCCTCATCTACACTAACTTCCTCAATGATGTGATCCTCGGATGTGAGAACTAGGTCGAGGATGTTTGCACCTCGTGTTGGTTCTCTCACCCATTGAGTGAAGAATCCTTCATTTACGAAGTTAAGGAGCCGTATGTTGTCGATGCGGGTTTCTCTGGTTGCCCAGTCAACGCGAGTGTTGAAGTCCCCCATGACGATACTCACCCTGCCTTCAGTTAACTGATTCAGTTGATTATAGAGGTCCCTGTCTTGATCCTCCGTCGAGGATGGGGGTCTATAAACTGTAACAGTCCTGTACTTGGTGGTACCCAGCTCCAAGTCCACGCATAGGACTTCTTGGTGGGCGGTGGTGGTGCTGCTCGTTGCCGTGAATACACTTCTCACGTACACCACCACTCCGCCCCCCTCCTTCGCCAGCCGGTCTTTGTGGAAGATCTGGTAGCCCGGGATTGCGAATTCGCCCTCAAAGTCACGAACAGAGGTTCGAATCCACGACTCCGTGATGGCCACCAGATCTGGTTCTTCCGTTGCTACGAGGGCCACTAATTCCAGAAACTTGTTCCGGATGGACCTCGCGTTGAACAGAAGAACCTTAATGGAGTTCCCGGCTGGTGGTCTCCCTAAGTTCGACCGTTTCCCGCCGTCTTTGGCTTGGCGGCAGGAACGGTCCTCCTTTCCCGAACAGACCGGACGCAGCGGTTAACCGTCTCCTGGATGAGGTTAGCCAGCATGGCTTTTCCCTTCATCAAAAGGTGGGCTCCGTCCCTTTGGTAGAGGTCGTTCCTACCAAAGAACGTCCGGAAAGGGTCCGCGAAGAAGACCCCTTCAGCTGTACAGAGGTCTCTCAACCTCTGGTTTACCAGCTCATTGCGACGGTATGTAATGGGGTTAGGGCTCCTCCGTGGAAGGATCCCGACAACGACCCTCCTCCTCGTCTTTAGTCCGCAGTCGTCGACTGCCCCCATGACGTTCTGGAGTATTGGTTCTGTCACCCCTGCTCCCCCGTTGCGGAAGTAGAGGTCGTTGCCACTAGCCAGAATGGCAACTACTGAAGAGTCAGGAGTGGGACTCTTCTCCACCTCCTTTCTCAGTGCCTTATTACCCTTGCCGGGCAGGCACTTGACCTCCACTTTCTTTTGGAGCCGTGCTCGCAGGAACGGTTCTAGTCCTCGAGCCTGAGAGTCGCCATAGACAGTGACCTCCGGTTTCTTGGACGCTTTCTCCTTCTTCCTCTCCACCTTCTTCCAGCCATCTGCCTTCGTGCTCTTTTCCTTCCCTTTCGTGTTTAAAGCTTCGCTCTCTTCTTTTTAATTCTTTTCAATCTTCTCTTCTTCCCTTTTCTGCTTCCTTCTATTATTCTTCCTTTCTTGCTTCATTCGCTTTCTCTCCTTTTTCTCATCTTCTGTGATGGGAGTTTTGGGGGGTTTCTTGAGAGAGAGAGAGAGAGAGAGAGAGAGAGAGAGAGAGAGAGAGAGAGAGAGAGAGAGAGTCACAAGGAGTCACAAGGAAAAGAAGTACCCTAGAAGACCTTACGGTCCATACGAGAGGGTACTTGTTACGAGTCAGGGACTCGTGAGCCTGTCAGCGAACCAGGACTTTATCCAGGCGCCTTTTGAACTGCTCCACAGAGTCGCTGTTCACGACTTCTGGCGGAAGCGCGTTCCACTCGTTGCAGATACTGTAACTGAAGAAGTTCCCGCATCTGTCCCGGTGATAACGCGGCAGCTCAATTTTGTAGCCGTGGTTTCTCGTTACGCCCTCGCTTAGTTGGAACATGTCCCCGTTGCCTACGTGGTCAATACCTCGGAGGATTTTGAAGACCTCGATTAATTGACCGCGCCGTCTTCGGGTTTCCAGTGAGAAGAGGTTTAGTTCTTCTAGGCGGGCTTCGTAACTTTTGTGCCTGATCGAGGGGATCAGTTTGGTCGCCCTGGCTTGTACTCGCTCCAGTCGGGCGATGTCCTTCCGAAGGGATGGATTCCAAAACTGGACTGCGTACTCCAGGTGAGGTCGGACCAGGGAATTAAAGAGAGTGAGAACGATTTCCCTGTTCCGATACCCAAACTGTCGCTTGATATACCCCAAGATTCTCTGGGCTTTCTTCTCCGCCTCGATGCACTGCTTGGAAAACTTGAGGTCGCTGGTGATCACGACTCCCAAGTCTTTTTCCATGTCTGTGCTCTCGAGCGCCGAGTTTTTGAGGCTGTAGACGGCTTGGGGATTTCTGTGGCCGATGTGCATCACCTTGCACTTTTCGACATTGAACGGCATTTGCCATTTGTCTGACCACTCCCCGAGTTTCCTCAAGTCGGCTTGGAGTCTCTCGACGTTTTCCGCGTCTGCCACGTTCATACCTAGTTTGGTATCGTCGGCAAATTTGGAAATCCTCGCAGTTATGCCATCATCTATGTCGTTTACATAGATGATGAAGAGTAGGGGGCCCAGCACGGAGCCTTTGGGAACGCCGCTTGTTACCGGTAGCCAACCGGACTTTTGCCCGTTCACCACTACTCGCTGCCTTCGACTATGCAGCCAGTTTTCGATCCAGTCACCTACAGCTCCGGCGATGCCTAGCGCTCGAACCTTTTTCAGCAATCGGCGGTGGGGCACCTTGTCGAAGGCCTTCTTCAAGTCGAGGTAGATGACATCCACCGCCTTCTCCCGGTCGTGCTCGCTGAACACGAAGTGGAAGAATTCCAAAAGGTTCGTTAGGCATGACCTGTGCCGCCGGAACCCGTGTTGGGAATTCCTCAATAGGTGGTTGGACTCGACGTGCTGCGTTATTTTGTCAACCAGGATACTTTCCATCAATTTTCCTACTACCGACGTCAGGCTGATCGGCCGGTAGTTAGATGGCTCGCTCGCGTTACCCTTTTTGAATATGGGGGTGACTTCCGCGTCTCGCCAGTCCTTTGGCACGCATCCAGTCTCGAGCGATTTCCTGAAGATCGAGCAGAGATGTGGGGAGACCTCATCTCGCACTTCCTTCAGCACCCGTGGTAAGAAGCCATCGGGCCCTGGCGACTTGTAGCGGTTCAAAGCGTCGATCTTTGAACGCACTGTCGTCTCTTCGAAGTGAAATCTCTCCAATTGCTCTGAGCCTTCGTACTTGTCACGAGGCTCAGGGGTGGTGTCCTTCTCATCAGTGAAAACTGACGAGAAGTACTTGTTGAGGATGGTCGCATTCGCTTCGTCACTGAGCTCTAGCTCACCATCCTCTTTCACCAAGGGACCGATCCGTCTACGTGTCGGCTTACGGCTGTTTACGTATCCGAAGAATTCCTTGAGGCTCTCTTTGCAGAGTCTCGCCACACGGACTTCTTCGGCGCGTTTCGCCACCCTTATCATGGACTTGACACTTCGGCATAGACTTTTGTAGTGCTCGAATTCTCCAGTGTTCTTCGCTTGGCGATAGGCGGTTTTTCTCTTCCGTAGGGTTCTCCCGATTTCGGGGGTGAACCACTTGGGTTGAGTAGCTCCGACTCGGCCGCGTTCTGATTGAATGAATCGTGACTGCAGGGCCATGAATGAGTTTTTGAAATTCTTCCATGGTTGCTCGACGTTGTCACTATCTTCCACCTCTATCGCTGCCACGCCAGCACGAAGTCCCGCGAAATTTGCCTTTCTGAAGTTCAGCTTGGCTGCAGCACGAGCTACTGCTTCGCGAGCTGGGACTCGAATGCAGAACCTGATGAGGCGGTGGTCGCTGCCACCTAGCTCCTCATCTACACTAACTTCCTCAATGATGTGATCCTCGGATGTGAGAACTAGGTCGAGGATGTTTGCACCTCGTGTTGGTTCTCTCACCCATTGAGTGAAGAATCCTTCATTTACGAAGTTAAGGAGCCGTATGTTGTCGATGCGGGTTTCTCTGGTTGCCCAGTCAACGTGAGTGTTGAAGTCCCCCATGACGATACTCACCCTGCCTTCAGTTAACTGATTCAGTTGATTATAGAGGTCCCTGTCTTGATCCTCCGTCGAGGATGGGGGTCTATAAACTGTAACAGTCCTGTACTTGGTGGTACCCAGCTCCAAGTCCACGCATAGGACTTCTTGGTGGGCGGTGGTGGTGCTGCTCGTTGCCGTGAATACACTTCTCACGTACACCACCACTCCGCCCCCCTCCTTCGCCAGCCGGTCTTTGTGGAAGATCTGGTAGCCCGGGATTGCGAATTCGCCCTCAAAGTCACGAACAGAGGTTCGAATCCACGACTCCGTGATGGCCACCAGATCTGGTTCTTCCGTTGCTACGAGGGCCACTAATTCCAGAAACTTGTTCCGGATGGACCTCGCGTTGAACAGAAGAACCTTGAGAGAGAGAGAGAGAGAGAGAGAGAGAGAGAGAGAGAGAGAGAGAGAGAGAGAGAGAGAGAGAGAGAGAGAGAGAGAGAGAGAGAGAGAGAGAGAGAGAGTGTAACAAGGAGTAACAAGGAAAGTAAGTACCCTAGGAGACCTTACGGTCCATTCAAAGAGGGTACCTTTGGACTAGCAATTGAGCGGGCACATGGCTGCTCAATTGTTTTGCGTCCCTAAACGGCCACTTTTCAAGACTTTGTCTAGTCTTGACTTGAACTGGTCAACAGATTCACTGTTGACAACTTCCACTGGAAGTGCGTTCCACTTACCGCAGATACTGTAGGTGAAAAAGTTTCCACACAGATTGCGGTTGTAACGCTTGAGTTCAAGTTTGAAGCCGTGATTGCGCGTTCTGTTCTCACTCAGTGTGAAAATATCCCGGTAGTCAACATTGTCGAACCCTCGAAGTATTTTGAAGACTTCGATGAGCTGACCACGCAGTCTACGGGTTTCCAGCGAGAACATATCTAACTCCCTTAGTCTATCCTCATAACTTTTATGTCGGATAGAGGGAATCAGCTTGGTTGCCCTGGCTTGTACGCGTTCCAATCTCGCGATGTCCTTTCGCAATGAAGGACTCCAAAATTGTACGGCATACTCCAGGTGCGGTCGGACAAGTGAGTTGTACAGGCACAATACAATCTCCTGGTTCCGATAACCAAACTGGCGCTTAATATAGCCTAGCATCCTTTGGGCCTTTTTCTCCGCCTCAATGCACTGTTTCGAGAACTTGAGGTCACTAGTGATTGTTACACCCAAGTCCTTCTCAGTGTCGGTGGATTCCATAGCAGTGCCCTTAAGGATATACTGAGATTGGGGGTTTCTGTGGCCGATATGCATCACTTTGCATTTGCCCACGTTAAAAGGCATTTGCCACGTGTCCGACCACTCCCCAATCTTCCCAAGATCTTCCTGCAGGCAGGCAGTATTTCCATCCTTTGCAACGTTCTTACCAAGCTTGGTATCGTCGGCAAATTTGGAAATCTTGGCAACCATGTCACCGTCCATGTCGTTGACGTAGATGATGAATAGTAGTGGTCCCAGGACAGAACCATGAGGCACCCCGCTAGTAACGGGCACCCACTCAGAAGACTGTCCATTCACCACCACCCGTTGCCGTCTGCCACTTAGCCAGTTCTCGATCCAGCCGGCTACCTTTCCGTCTATGCCAAGCGCTCGCACTTTCCGGAGAAGGCGGCGGTGTAGTACCTTATCAAAGGCTTTCTGAAAGTCTAGGTAGACCACATCCACCGCCTTGTCCTGATCGTGCTCGCTGAAAACGAAGTGGAAGAATTTTACAAGGTTCGTCAGGCATGACCGTTGCCTTCGGAAGCCGTGCTGGGAACTCCTCAGTAGCAGGTTTGACTCTAAATACGACGTCACTTTGTCCACCATGATGCTTTCCATGAGTTTACCGACTATCGAAGTCAGACTGATAGGTCGGTAGTTCGACGGTTGGTTACGGTCTCCTTTCTTGAAGATCGGAGTCACCTCCGCCTCACGCCAGTCTCTAGGAACGCATCCGGTCCGGATTGACATGTTAAAGATAGCGCACAGATGTCGTGATACTTCATCGCACACTTCCTTCAACCCCTTGGGTAGAAACCCGTCCGGTCCAGGGGACTTATTCGTCTTTAGGTCAGCGATCTTTTTCTTTATTTCTCCTTCAGTGAAGTCCATTGCCTCCAGCTTTTCCCCCGAGTAGGAATCCGTCGGCTGGGGAATGGGACCACACTCTTCAGTAAACACCGAAGAGAAGTAGTCGTTGAGGAGGTTAGCATTTTCTGCATCTGAATGCTTTAATGTCCCCTCCTCATTCCTCAAAGGGCCAATCGTTCGACGGATTGGTTTACGGCTGTTCACATATCCAAAAAACTCCTTGGGATTCTCTTTACAGAGTCTCGCCACTCGGAGTTCCTCAGACCGCTTAGCCGCCCTTATGCTGGACTTCACTCTCCTGGCTAGCCTCCGGTATTCGTCAAAGTCACCCGAGATCTTCGATTGCCGGTACACATTTCTCTTCTCCCTAAGCAGTTGCCCGATTTCTCGATTAAACCACTTTGGTTGAACAGACGACCGACGGGAGCATTTCAGAGGGATGAAACGCGATTGAAGACTCATGAATGTGGTTTTGAAACTGTTCCAAGAGTCTTCAACAGCCTCGCACTGTTCTAGCCTCGCGTCAGTCAGTCCCGCGCGTAGACCTGCAAAGTCTGCTCTTCTCAAATCCAGTTTCCCTGATTTACTAGTTGCAGACTCTGCCTTGGGGACTTTGACTACGAATCTAATTAGTCGGTGGTCACTGCCACCGAGCTCTTCGCCAACAGAGAGGTCCTCAACGATGTCATCCTCAGAGGTGAAAACCAAGTCGAGGATATTGTCTCCTCTCGTTGGCTCTCTCACCCATTGAGTGAGGAACTCGTTGTTCGTGAACTCCAGGAGTGGTGCGTTCTCGCCACAGGGTTCTCTGGTTTCCCAGTCAACTTGTGTGTTGAAATCACCCATGACGATACACACTCTGTCTTCGACAAGTTCTCCTAGTAGCTGGTACAGATCTCTGTCCTTTTCAACGAGTTGGGCAGGAGGTCTATAAAGCACCAGGGGCCTGTATTTGGCAGCACCTATCTCTGGGTCAACACCTAGTAGTTCATGGTCGGATACGATGTTGCAATCCGTCGAGTTGAGAGTATCCTTGACATACAACATCACACCGCCACCCTCTCTGTCTGGCCTATCTTTCTGGAAGAGCTGGTAACCGGGAATCGTGAATTCGCCTTCAAAGTCTCGGCTTGAGGTTTTAATCCACGTCTCCGTTATGGCCACCATCTCAGGTTCCTCTGTTGCTACGAGGCCACGGAGCTCAAGAAACTTATTCCTGATTGACCTCGCGTTCAACAGAAGAACTTTTAGGGAGTCCCCCAGTGTAGGACTCCCTACGCTCTTCCGTTTCCCGGCTTCTTTTGTGTGGTAGTACCCCTCTTTGCCACATCTAAGAACGTCGTTCCAGGAGTGACACGGGCATACTCTCTTATGTCCGCCTTCACTCTGGGTCGGACGCTCCTCTGCGTCCGCTCTACGACATCCTGGATTAGGTTACAGAGTACAGCCTTTCCCTTGAATGAAAGGTGCACTCCTTCCCTTTGGTAAAGGTCGTTTCGACCGTAAAAGGTGCGGTAAGGGTCCAGAAAGAAGACCCCTTCCGCCGTACAGAGGTCGGACAGGCGCTGGTTCAGGGTCACGTTCCTAGAGTGAGCTGTCCGGCTAGGACCTCTTCTTGGGAGCATCCCTACAACGACCCGTTTGCGAGTTCTCAATCCACAGTCGTCCACGGCTCCCATGACCGTGTTGAGAATTTTCTCGCTGGGGCCTACTTTGCCTCCTCGGAGGTAGAGGTCATTCCCACTTACCATCAGGGCAACGACTGAATTCTCGGAGATCTGAGATTTCTCAGCCTCTACCCTGATGTGGTGGTTTCCCCGTCCTGGCTGGCAGCATACCTCCACACTAGTGCGAAGGCGGGCCGCTAGCAGGGGCCACAAACCTTGTGCTTGGGAATCGCCCACAAGGGTAACCCTCGGACATTTCCGTGCAGCAGAGGTTTGATGCTTTCCTTGCGGAAGCGAACTCTCGGTTCCCGCTTTCTTCTCCATCTTATTTTTCTTCTTCTTTTTCTTATTCATCTTTTCCGCGCTATCTTCCTTTGTTTTTATCTTTTCTTCCTCTGCTTCAACTTTCTCTTTTTCAGCTTCTACTTTATCTTCTGTTTCAACTTTCTCTTCTTCCTGTTTCTTTCCCTTCCTTTTCTTTTTCTTTGGGGGTTTATCCGTAGCATGCGGACCTAGCTCTGGGGGTAGTACTGCAGAAGCACTGTTTGGTACAGGGCTTGGCGTTAGCTCTGCTATTCTCACCTCTAGCCTGCGAATCAGTCCGGCGTGTTCTAATTCGAGTCTGCTTATTTTCTCCTCCAACTTCCTGGATCTTTCCTCGGAAACCCTGCACGTTTCCTTTAGCTCCTTGATTTGGCCGTTTAAAATACAGTCGGTGCAGGAACTGGCCGGGTGGCATTTCGAAAAACACCACTCCGGAAAGTCCACGCACCACTTATCTATGTGGCATATTGCGCACGTGTATTTTAGAGCTCCTGGTCCTTTCTTGCCGGTCATTCTGAACACTTTCTCTCTTTAAATACTTTGCGACCAATCAATGATAAAAAAGGGGGGTTGGTGAGTTCTCCCCGCGTGAGTCGCTCCCGACTATTGATCGGAGTCGTTTCGGAGTCTTCCAGAAGGCACGCTCCATGTGCTGCTGTTCGTCCGACCGAGTCGTCAAGCCTCGGCGTGCCGTGGCTCCCAACCAAGCAGCACAGACGGTCCCCGAAGGGGCCATCGATTTCTCACCAGGTGAACAACAACGGAGCACGCCCCTTACTAAACTCCTACTAGTTCCCTTCACAACGGCCAGGATCTCGGAGCAGCGTTCAATGGATATCCCGCCCCACCAAGAGACTCGACCCAAGGCTTTTTATTGGCCTGGCAACCAACCTGGGAACAAAGGGCCGTCACCTCGGACCGATGCTACCAGAGGCACCCGTCAACGGGCACTGGGAACGGTCAATAATTACGCGCCAGGGAAGGGGTTAACGGGGCACTACCCTCATCCCATTCATCGTGCCCCAACGCCTAGGAAACCTCTAGTCCTAGTCTCTCGCAACCAGTGAGCGTCGATTGGCGTTGTTTATAGAGGTTCCAAAGCCTCTCTTCTGACGCGTGAGGTAGCTGCCAGGTCCTTATATGTAGATAGAGGGAAAAAAGGGAAAGAGTGACATGATAGGAGTGGGCTTTTTTTTGTTGTTTTTTTTCTTTTTGTATAAGTGGGAGAGATAGGATGAAAGTAAAAAGGGCAAATGATAGAGTAGAAAAAGGAAGGAGTGACGCACTTAGTCTGGAATCTCGTTTTCGACCAAATCGACAAGGGAAGCCCTACCAGGGGTACCCAGAGAGAGAGAGAGAGAGAGAGAGAGAGAGAGAGAGTCACAAGGAGTCACAAGGAAAAGAAGTACCCTAGAAGACCTTACGGACGGTCCATACGAGAGGGTACTTGTTACGAGTCAGGGACTCGTGAGCCTGTCAGCGAACCAGGACTTTATCCAGGCGCCTTTTGAACTGCTCCACAGAGTCGCTGTTCACGACTTCTGGCGGAAGCGCGTTCCACTCGTTGCAGATACTGTAACTGAAGAAGTTCCCGCATCTGTCCCGGTGATAACGCGGCAGCTCAATTTTGTAGCCGTGGTTTCTCGTTACGCCCTCGCTTAGTTGGAACATGTCCCCGTTGCCTACGTGGTCAATACCTCGGAGGATTTTGAAGACCTCGATTAATTGACCGTGCCGTCTTCGTGTTTCCAGTGAGAAGAGGTTTAGTTCTTCTAGGCGGGCTTCGTAATTTTGTGCCTGATCGAGGGGATCAGTTTGGTCGCCCTGGCTTGTACTCGCTCCAGTCGGGCGATGTCCTTCCGAAGGGATGGATTCCAAAACTGGACTGCGTACTCCAGGTGAGGTCGGACCAGGGAATTAAAGAGAGTGAGAACGATTTCCCTGTTCCGATACCCAAACTGTTGCTTGATATACCCCAAGATTCTCTGAGCTTTCTTCTCCGCCTCGATGCACTGCTTGGAAAACTTGAGGTCGCTGGTGATCACGACTCCCAAGTCTTTTTCCATGTCTGTGCTCTCGAGCGCCGAGTTTTTGAGGCTGTAGACGGCTTGGGGATTTCTGTGGCCGATGTGCATCACCTTGCACTTTTCGACATTGAACGGCATTTGCCATTTGTCTGACCACTCCCCGAGTTTCCTCAAGTCGGCTTGGAGTCTCTCGACGTTTTCCGCGTCTGCCACGTTCATACCTAGTTTGGTATCATCTGCAAATTTGGAAATCCTCGCAGTTATGCCATCATCTATGTCGTTTACATAGATGATGAAGAGTAGGGGGCCCAGCACGGAGCCTTGGGGAACGCCGCTTGTTACCGGTAGCCAACCGGACTTTTGCCCGTTCACCACTACTCGCTGCCTTCGACTATGCAGCCAGTTTTCGATCCAGTCACCTACAGCTCCGGCGATGCCTAGCGCTCGAACCTTTTTCAGCAATCGGCGGTGGGGCACCTTGTCGAAGGCCTTCTTCAAGTCGAGGTAGATGACATCCACCGCCTTCTCCCGGTCGTGCTCGCTGAACACGAAGTGGAAGAATTCCAAAAGGTTCGTTAGGCATGACCTGTGCCGCCGGAACCCGTGTTGGGAATTCCTCAATAGGTGGTTGGACTCGACGTGCTGCGTTATTTTGTCAACCAGGATACTTTCCATCAATTTTCCTACTACCGACGTCAGGCTGATCGGCCGGTAGTTAGATGGCTCGCTCGCGTTACCCTTTTTGAATATGGGGGTGACTTCCGCGTCTCGCCAGTCCTTTGGCACGCATCCAGTCTTGAGCGATTTCCTGAAGATCGAGCAGAGATGTGGGGAGACCTCATCTCGCACTTCCTTCAGCACCCGTGGTAAGAAGCCATCGGGCCCTGGCGACTTGTAGCGGTTCAAAGCGTCGATCTTTGAACGCACTGTCGTCTCTTCGAAGTGAAATCTCTCCAATTGCTCTGAGCCTTCGTACTTGTCACGAGGCTCAGGGGTGGTGTCCTTCTCATCAGTGAAAACTGACGAGAAGTACTTGTTGAGGATGGTCGCATTCGCTTCGTCACTGAGCTCTAGCTCACCATCCTCTTTCACCAAGGGACCGATCCGTCTACGTGTCGGCTTACGGCTGTTTACGTATCCGAAGAATTCCTTGAGGCTCTCTTTGCAGAGTCTCGCCACACGGACTTCTTCGGCGCGTTTCGCCACCCTTATCATGGACTTGACACTTCGGCATAGACTTTTGTAGTGCTCGAATTCTCCAGTGTTCTTCGCTTGGCGATAGGCGGTTTTTCTCTTCCGTAGGGTTCTCCCGATTTCGGGGGTGAACCACTTGGGTTGAGTAGCTCCGACTCGGCCGCGTTCTGATTGAATGAATCGTGACTGCAGGGCCATGAATGAGTTTTTGAAATTCTTCCATGGTTGCTCGACGTTGTCACTATCTTCCACCTCTATCGCTGCCACGCCAGCACGAAGTCCCGCGAAATTTGCCTTTCTGAAGTTCAGCTTGGCTGCAGCACGAGCTACTGCTTCGCGAGCTGGGACTCGAATGCAGAACCTGATGAGGCGGTGGTCGCTGCCACCTAGCTCCTCATCTACACTAACTTCCTCAATGATGTCATCCTCGGATATGTGAGAGAGAGAGAGAGAGAGAGAGAGAGAGAGAGAGAGAGAGAGAGAGAGACAGAGAGAGAGAGAGAGAGAGAGAGAGAGAGAGAGAGAGAGAGAGAGAGAGAGAGAGAGAGAGAGAGAAAGAGAGAGAGAGAGAGAGAGAGAGAGAGAGAGAGAGAGAGAGAGAGAGAGAGAGAGAGAGAGTGTGTAACAAGGAGTAACAAGGAAAGTAAGTACCCTAGGAGACCTTACGGTCCATTTAAAGAGGGTACCTTTGGACTAGCAATTGAGCGGGCACATGGCTGCTCAATTGCTTTGCGTCCCTAAACGGCCACTTTTCAAGACTTTGTCTAGTCTTGACTTGAACTGGTCAACAGATTCACTGTTGACAACTTCCACTGGAAGTGCGTTCCACTTACCGCAGATACTGTAGGTGAAAAAGTTTCCACACAGATTGCGGTTGTAACGCTTGAGTTCAAGTTTGAAGCCGTGATTGCGCGTTCTGTTCTCACTCAGTGTGAAAATATCCCGGTAGTCAACATTGTCAAACCCTCGAAGTATTTTGAAGACTTCGATGAGCTGACCACGCAGTCTACGGGTTTCCAGCGAGAACATATCTAACTCCCTTAGTCTATCCTCATAACTTTTATGTCGGATAGAGGGAATCAGCTTGGTTGCCCTGGCTTGTACGCGTTCCAATCTCGCGATGTCCTTTCGCAATGAAGGACTCCAAAATTGTACGGCATACTCCAGGTGCGGTCGGACAAGTGAGTTGTACAGGCACAGTACAATCTCCTGGTTCCGATAACCAAACTGGCGCTTAATATAGCCTAGCATCCTTTGGGCCTTTTTCTCCGCCTCAATGCACTGTTTCGAGAACTTGAGGTCACTAGTGATTGTTACACCCAAGTCCTTCTCAGTGTCGGTGGATTCCATAGCAGTGATCTTAAGGATATACTGAGATTGGGGGTTTCTGTGGCCGATATGCATCACTTTGCATTTGCCCACGTTAAAAGGCATTTGCCACGTGTCCGACCACTCCCCAATCTTCCCAAGATCTTCCTGCAGGCGGGCAGTATTTCCATCCTTTGCAACGTTCATACCAAGCTTGGTATCGTCGGCAAATTTGGAAATCTTGGCAACCATGTCACCGTCCATGTCGTTGACGTAGATGATGAATAGTAGTGGTCCCAGGACAGAACCTTGAGGCACCCCGCTAGTAACGGGCACCCACTCAGAAGACTGTCCATTCACCACCACCCGTTGCCGTCTGCCACTTAGCCAGTTCTCGATCCAGCCGGCTACCTTTCCGTCTATGCCAAGCGCTCGCACTTTCCGGAGAAGGCGGCGGTGTAGTACCTTATCAAAGGCTTTCTGAAAGTCTAGGTAGACCACATCCACCGCCTTGTCCCGATCGTGCTCGCTGAAAACGAAGTGGAAGAATTCTACAAGGTTCGTCAGGCATGACCGTTGCCTTCGGAAGCCGTGCTGGGAACTCCTCAGTAGCAGGTTTGACTCTAAATACGACGTCACTTTGTCCACCATGATGCTTTCCATGAGTTTACCGACTATCGAAGTCAGACTGATAGGTCGGTAGTTCGACGGTTGGTTACGGTCTCCTTTCTTGAAGATCGGAGTCACCTCCGCCTCACGCCAGTCTCTAGGAACGCATCCGGTCCGGATTGACATGTTAAAGATAGCGCACAGATGTCGTGATACTTCATCGCACACTTCCTTCAACACCTTGGGTAGAAACCCGTCCGGTCCAGGGGACTTATTCGTCTTTAGGTCAGCGATCTTTTTCTTTATTTCTCCTTCAGTGAAGTCCATTGCCTCCAGCTTTTCCCCCGAGTAGGAATCCGTCGGCTGGGGAATGGGACCACACTCTTCAGTAAACACCGAAGAGAAGTAGTCGTTGAGGAGGTTAGCATTTTCTGCATCTGAATGCTTTAATGTCCCCTCCTCATTCCTCAAAGGGCCAATCGTTCGACGGATTGGTTTACGGCTGTTCACATATCCAAAAAACTCCTTGGGATTCTCTTTACAGAGTCTCGCCACTCGGAGTTCCTCAGACCGCTTAGCCGCCCTTATGCTGGACTTCACTCTCCTGGCTAGCCTCCGGTATTCGTCAAAGTCACCCGAGATCTTCGATTGCCGGTACACATTTCTCTTCTCCCTAAGCAGTTGCCCGATTTCTCGATTAAACCACTTTGGTTGAACAGACGACCGACGGGAGCATTTCAGAGGGATGAAACGCGATTGAAGACTCATGAATGTGGTTTTGAAACTGTTCCAAGAGTCTTCAACAGCCTCGCACTGTTCTAGCCTCGCGTCAGTCAGTCCCGCGCGTAGACCTGCAAAGTCTGCTCTTCTCAAATCCAGTTTCCCTGATTTACTAGTTGCAGACTCTGCCTTGGGGACTTTGACTACGAATCTAATTAGTCGGTGGTCACTGCCACCGAGCTCTTCGCCAACAGAGAGGTCCTCAACGATGTCATCCTCAGAGGTGAAAACCAAGTCGAGGATATTGTCTCCTCTCGTTGGCTCTCTCACCCATTGAGTGAGGAACTCGTTGTTCGTGAACTCCAGGAGTGGTGCGTTCTCGCCACAGGGTTCTCTGGTTTCCCAGTCAACTTGTGTGTTGAAATCACCCATGACGATACACACTCTGTCTTCGACAAGTTCTCCTAGTAGCTGGTACAGATCTCTGTCCTTTTCAACGAGTTGGGCAGGAGGTCTATAAAGCACCAGGGTCCTGTATTTGGCAGCACCTATCTCTAGGTCAACACCTAGTAGTTCATGGTCGGATACGATGTTGCAATCCGTCGAGTTGAGAGTATCCTTGACATACAACATCACACCGCCACCCTCTCTGTCTGGCCTATCTTTCTGGAAGAGCTGGTAACCGGGAATCGTGAATTCGCCTTCAAAATCTCGGCTTGAGGTTTTAATCCACGTCTCCGTTATGGCCACCATCTCAGGTTCCTCTGTTGCTACGAGGCCACGGAGCTCAAGAAACTTATTCCTGATTGACCTCGCGTTCAACAGAAGAACTTTTAGGGAGTCCCCCAGTGTAGGACTCCCTACGCTCTTCCGTTTCCCGGCTTCTTTTGTGTGGTAGTACCCCTCTTTGCCACATCTAAGAACGTCGTTCCAGGAGTGACACGGGCATACTCTCTTATGTCCGCCTTCACTCTGGGTCGGACGCTCCTCTGCGTCCGCTCTACGACATCCTGGATTAGGTTACAGAGTACAGCCTTTCCCTTGAATGAAAGGTGCACTCCGTCCCTTTGGTAAAGGTCGTTTCGACCGTAAAAGGTGCGGTAAGGGTCCAGAAAGAAGACCCCTTCCGCCGTACAGAGGTCGGACAGGCGCTGGTTCAGGGTCACGTTCCTAGAGTGAGCTGTCCGGCTAGGACCTCTTCTTGGGAGCATCCCTACAACGACCCGTTTGCGAGTTCTCAATCCACAGTCGTCCACGGCTCCCATGACCGTGTTGAGAATTTTCTCGCTGGGGCCTACTTTGCCTCCTCGGAGGTAGAGGTCATTCCCACTTACCATCAGGGCAACGACTGAATTCTCGGAGATCTGAGATTTCTCAGCCTCTACCCTGATGTGGTGGTTTCCCCGTCCTGGCTGGCAGCATACCTCCACACTAGTGCGAAGGCGGGCCGCTAGCAGGGGCCGCAAACCTTGTGCTTGGGAATCGCCCACAAGGGTAACCCTCGGACATTTCCGTGCAGCAGAGGTTTGATGCTTTCCTTGCGGAAGCGAACTCTCGGTTCCCGCTTTCTTCTCCATCTTATTTTTCTTCTTCTTTTTCTTATTCATCTTTTCCGCGCTATCTTCCTTTGTTTTTATCTTTTCTTCCTCTGCTTCAACTTTCTCTTTTTCAGCTTCTACTTTATCTTCTGTTTCAACTTTCTCTTCTTCCTGTTTCTTTCCCTTCCTTTTCTTTTTCTTTGGGGGTTTATCCGTAGCATGCGGACCTAGCTCTGGGGGTAGTACTGCAGAAGCACTGTTTGGTACAGGGCTTGGCGTTAGCTCTGCTATTCTCACCTCTAGCCTGCGAATCAGTCCGGCGTGTTCTAATTCGAGTCTGCTTATTTTCTCCTCCAACTTCCTGGATCTTTCCTCGGAAACCCTGCACGTTTCCTTTAGCTCCTTGATTTGGCCGTTTAAAATACAGTCGGTGCAGGAACTGGCCGGGTGGCATTTCGAAAAACACCACTCCGGAAAGTCCACGCACCACTTATCTATGTGGCATATTGCGCACGTGTATTTTAGAGCTCCTGGTCCTTTCTTGCCGGTCATTCTGAACACTTTCTCTCTTTAAATACTTTGCGACCAATCAATGATAAAAAAGGGGGGTTGGTGAGTTCTCCCCGCGTGAGTCGCTCCCGCCTATTGATCGGAGTCGTTTCGGAGTCTTCCAGAAGGCACGCTCCATGTGCTGCTGTTCGTCCGACCGAGTCGTCAAGCCTCGGCGTGCCGTGGCTCCCAACCAAGCAGCACAGACGGTCCCCGAAGGGGCCATCGATTTCTCACCAGGTGAACAACAACGGAGCACGCCCCTTACTAAACTCCTACTAGTTCCCTTCACAACGGCCAGGATCTCGGAGCAGCGTTCAATGGATATCCCGCCCCACCAAGAGACTCGACCCAAGGCTTTTTATTGGCCTGGCAACCAACCTGGGAACAAAGGGCCGTCACCTCGGACCGATGCTACCAGAGGCACCCGTCAACGGGCACTGGGAACGGTCAATAATTACGCGCCAGGGAAGGGGTTAACGGGGCACTAACCTCATCCCATTCATCGTGCCCCAACGCCTAGGACACCTCTAGTCCTAGTCTCTCGCAACCAGTGAGCGTCGATTGGCGTTGTTTATAGAGGTTCCAAAGCCTCTCTTCTGACGCGTGAGGTAGCTGCCAGGTCCTTATATGTAGATAGAGGGAAAAAAGGGAAAGAGTGACATGATAGGAGTGGGCTTTTTTTTGTTGTTTTTTTCTTTTTGTATAAGTGGGAGAGATAGGATGAAAGTAAAAAGGGCAAATGATAGAGTAGAAAAAGGAAGGAGTGACGCACTTAGTCTGGAATCTCGTTTTCGACCAAATCGACAAGGGAAGCCCTACCAGGGGTACCCAGAGAGAGAGAGAGAGAAAGAGAGAGAGTCACAAGGAGTCACAAGGAAAAGAAGTACCCTAGAAGACCTTACGGACGGTCCATACGAGAGGGTACTTGTTACGAGTCAGGGACTCGTGAGCCTGTCAGCGAACCAGGACTTTATCCAGGCGCCTTTTGAACTGCTCCACAGAGTCGCTGTTCACGACTTCTGGCGGAAGCGCGTTCCACTCGTTGCAGATACTGTAACTGAAGAAGTTCCCGCATCTGTCCCGGTGATAACGCGGCAGCTCAATTTTGTAGCCGTGGTTTCTCGTTACGCCCTCGCTTAGTTGGAACATGTCCCCGTTGCCTACGTGGTCAATACCTCGGAGGATTTTGAAGACCTCGATTAATTGACCGCGCCGTCTTCGGGTTTCCAGTGAGAAGAGGTTTAGTTCTTCTAGGCGGGCTTCGTAACTTTTGTGCCTGATCGAGGGGATCAGTTTGGTCGCCCTGGCTTGTACTCGCTCCAGTCGGGCGATGTCCTTCCGAAGGGATGGATTCCAAAACTGGACTGCGTACTCCAGGTGAGGTCGGACCAGGGAATTAAAGAGAGTGAGAACGATTTCCCTGTTCCGATACCCAAACTGTTGCTTGATATACCCCAAGATTCTCTGAGCTTTCTTCTCCGCCTCGATGCACTGCTTGGAAAACTTGAGGTCGCTGGTGATCACGACTCCCAAGTCTTTTTCCATGTCTGTGCTCTCGAGCGCCGAGTTTTTGAGGCTGTAGACGGCTTGGGGATTTCTGTGGCCGATGTGCATCACCTTGCACTTTTCGACATTGAACGGCATTTGCCATTTGTCTGACCACTCCCCGAGTTTCCTCAAGTCGGCTTGGAGTCTCTCGACGTTTTCCGCGTCTGCCACGTTCATACCTAGTTTGGTATCGTCGGCAAATTTGGAAATCCTCGCAGTTATGCCATCATCTATGTCGTTTACATAGATGATGAAGAGTAGGGGGCCCAGCACGGAGCCTTGGGGAACGCCGCTTGTTACCGGTAGCCAACCGGACTTTTGCCCGTTCACCACTACTCGCTGCCTTCGACTATGCAGCCAGTTTTCGATCCAGTCACCTACAGCCCTGGCGATGCCTAGCGCTCGAACCTTTTTCAGCAATCGGCGGTGGGGCACCTTGTCGAAGGCCTTCTTCAAGTCGAGGTAGATGACATCCACCGCCTTCTCCCGGTCGTGCTCGCTGAACACGAAGTGGAAGAATTCCAAAAGGTTCGTTAGGCATGACCTGTGCCGCCGGAACCCGTGTTGGGAATTCCTCAATAGGTGGTTGGACTCGACGTGTTGCGTTATTTTGTCAACCAGGATACTTTCCATCAATTTTCCTACTACCGACGTCAGGCTGATCGGCCGGTAGTTAGATGGCTCGCTCGCGTTACCCTTTTTGAATATGGGGGTGACTTCCGCGTCTCGCCAGTCCTTTGGCACGCATCCAGTCTTGAGCGATTTCCTGAAGATCGAGCAGAGATGTGGGGAGACCTCATCTCGCACTTCCTTCAGCACCCGTGGTAAGAAGCCATCGGGCCCTGGCGACTTGTAACGGTTCAAAGCGTCGATCTTTGAACGCACTGTCGTCTCTTCGAAGTGAAATCTCTCCAATTGCTCTGAGCCTTCGTACTTGTCACGAGGCTCAGGGGTGGTGTCCTTCTCATCAGTGAAAACTGACGAGAAGTACTTGTTGAGGATGGTCGCATTCGCTTCGTCACTGAGCTCTAGCTCACCATCCTCTTTCACCAAGGGACCGATCCGTCTACGTGTCGGCTTACGGCTGTTTACGTATCCGAAGAATTCCTTGGGGCTCTCTTTGCAGAGTCTCGCCATACGGACTTCTTCGGCGCGTTTCGCCACCCTTATCATGGACTTGACACTTCGGCATAGACTTTTGTAGTGCTCGAATTCTCCAGTGTTCTTCGCTTGGCGATAGGCGGTTTTTCTCTTCCGTAGGGTTCTCCCGATTTCGGGGGTGAACCACTTGGGTTGAGTAGCTCCGACTCGGCCGCGTTCTGATGGAATGAATCGTGACTGCAGGGCCATGAATGAGTTTTTGAAATCCTTCCATGGTTGCTCGACGTTGTCACTATCTTCCACCTCTATCGCTGCCACGCCAGCACGAAGTCCCGCGAAATTTGCCTTTCTGAAGTTCAGCTTTGCTGCAGCACGAGCTACTGCTTCGCGAGCTGGGACTCGAATGCAGAACCTGATGAGGCGGTGGTCGCTGCCACCTAGCTCCTCATCTACACTAACTTCCTCAATGATGTCATCCTCGGATATGTGAGAGAGAGAGAGAGAGAGAGAGAGAGAGAGAGAGAGAGAGAGAGAGAGAGAGAGAGAGAGAGAGAGAGAGAGTGTTACAAGGAGTTACAAGGAAAGATAGTACCTCAGAAGACTAAGTTAGTCCATACCGAGGAGGTACTCATTTAATATTGCTATTCAATCTACTCGTCATAGAAATAGTATAGTAAAGTTTAAGGCTCTCCCCTCCCACCTCTCCCGCCCGATCTTTCGGGCAATGAAAGATGAAAAGATACCCGCTGTGCTAGAAAAAAAGTACACAAACAGGAATTTCGACAGGAAAGCAGAAATGCATTTCTACATTATTATTTTTCTTTTAATATTCTTAATCTAATTATTTTCAGTGTAATCTTATGTTTTTAGTATGTAAGCGTATTTATGATTTTATCTAACCTCCTTTTAAACGCCTCGACACTGGGGCTCGAAACGACCTCTTCCGTTAACTGATTCCAAATATTTACTATTTTATACGAAAAGAAATTACCGCATACATTCAATTTGTATTTTGGAGGGATTAGCTTCATACTGTTATTCCTTGTTACATTTATGTTGAACTCGAACCAGATTGAGTAATCCACATTATCAATTATATTTAGTATTTTATATACTTGAATCAACTGGCCTCGTACACGTCTAGTTTCCAACTTGTAAAGGTTTAGCTTGTCTATTCGTGTTTCATAACTATAATTTCTTAACGAAGGTATCATTTTAGTAGCTGTGGCCTGAACTCTTTCTAATCTTTCAATGTCTTTTCTGAAGTAGGGTGACCAAGCCTGCGCACAGTATTCCAAATGGGGTCTCACTAGGGCGTTATACAAGTTGATTACAGTTGTATCGCATTTATAAGTGATTTGTCTCTTTATATAACCTAGTATCTTCCGCGCTTTCTTTTCAACATTGACGCACTGTCGAGTGAACTTGAGATCGTTTGTGACATAGATACCGAGATCTTTTTCGATTTCTGATTCTGTTATTGTTTCGCTCTCGAGTTTGTAATCTGCCTTAGGATTTTTGTGACCAATGTGCATTACTTTACATTTCTCCAGGTTAAGGGGAAGTTTCCACTTCCTAGACCATTCGCTTATGTGATCAATGTCACTCTGAAAATCTAGTCTATCTTGCTCGGTGACTATGTTTTTACCCAGTTTACAATCGTCGGCGAATTTTGAGATTTTAGAAATTATTCCAACGTCTATGTCATTCACATATATAATGAAGAGCAAGGGTCCCAAGACCGATCCCTGGGGAACTCCACTAGTTACAGCTTTCCAATTGGACTCTTCTCCATTAATCACTACTCTTTGCTTACGATCGCTAAGCCAATCTTCAATCCAATTTGCTATTTTTCCACGTATTCCTAAGGCTCTGACTTTACACATTAGTTCCTTGTGTGGGACTTTATCGAAGGCCTTTTTAAAATCTAGATACAAAATGTCTACAGATCTATCACTATCATGAATTTTATTAATGTAATGTAAAAACTCTAATAAATTGGTAAGACAGGACCTATGCTTCCTAAATCCATGCTGCGTGTTGAATAGCAGTTCGTTTGTTTCTAGATGGCTCACTATTTTATCTGCAATAATACGCTCTAGCATCTTGCCTACCACCGATGTCAGGCTTATTGGTCGATAATTACTTGGTAAATCTTTTCGTCCTTTTTTGAATATTGGCGTGACATTAGCTAGTTTCCAGTCCTGAGGAACAGCCCCAGCTTCAAGGGATAAATTGAAGATGTACGTTAATTGATCCACTAGAACATCCTTCAATTCTTTTATTATTCTTGGCACTAGTTTGTCAGGCCCGGGGGATTTGAATCTCTTCATTTTATCTATTGCTATTTCTACATCAATCCCCGTGCATTCAATATTTTCTAGTGTGCCATTTCCTGAGTACTCACAGTAAGGCTCGATATTTGGATTAGAAGTGTCGTTGGTAAAAACAGATGCAAAATATTCGTTTAGTACAGTGGATATGTCTTTATCTTTAACTTGTAACTTATTGTGTCCGTCCATGATTGGCCCAATACTGTTTTTTATTGGTTTTCTACTATTAACTAGGGCATAAAATTCTTTGGGGTTTCTTTTACAGTTTAGTGCCACCCTCATTTCTTCGTTACGCTTTGCTCTCCTTATTTCGGTTTTTACCCGTCTCCTCAGATTGAAATAATTCTTCTTGTTAGTGTCTGAACTGTTCAGTTTAAACATCTTATAAGCATTTTTTCTTCTATTGATGTCTCTTTTTATTTCACTTGTTAACCATTTGGGATTTTGTTTTTTTCCTAATTTAGTGATTGCTAAAGGAATGAATTGAGATTGTTGCCTTAGAAGATTGTCTCTAAACTTGTTCCACACTTCATTTATATCTGTACCGTTTATATTAAAGTTCCTGAGACTATTTCTTAACCCTCTAAAATTTGCCTTTCGGAAGTCAAATTTTGTAATACTACGTATATTCCTTACTTGGGGTAAGCTTAATTCAAATTCTATTTGATTATGGTCACTACCGCTAAGTTGGTCGCCGACGTAAACTCTTGAAATAAGTTCGTCATCCGAAGTTAAAATTAAGTCTAATATATTTCCTCCTCTTGTTGGCTCGGTGACCCACTGAGTTAACAAATTATCGTTTATAAAATTTAGTAATCTTTGGCCTTCCGAATCCGAGTTCTTTGTCAGCCAATTTATTTGGGGGCAATTAAAGTCGCCAATAATGAGACAGAATTTGTCTTTACTTACGTTCGTCAGAGTTTCATATAATCTTTGATCCGCTTCATATGAACAGTGGGGCTTTCTATAGACTAAGAAGATATGCAAACACTTTTTTATATTTAATGTTACTCCTATTAATTCAAAATCTGTGTCTATATTACAGTTAATAGGGTGAAGCTCCTCATTTATATACAAAAGAACTCCACCTCCTTCTTTATATATTCTATCCTTGCTAAATAATTTGTAGCCTTGCAAATGATATTCACTAATATAGTCTCTCGTATGACTATGTATCCAAGTTTCAGTAATGCCTATTATGTCATACTTATTTAATGCTACCAACGTTTGGAATTCTGAAAATTTGTTTCGGAGTGATCTAGCGTTAAATAGGGTAGCTTTAAGAGAATTTCTCAAATTTTTACACGAAATGTTTTTTATTCTTTTATCGCGCGGAACCTCTGTAGTATCTGAAAATTTGCGATTGCTTCTGTAAATAGTCTCGACAACCGAGTAGAGCCCATGTTATTGAGGTGAAGGCCGTCTGGGAGAAAAAGTTCGCTTTTGTTATAGAAGTCATCCCAAAGGTTCACAAATTCGACACTCTCACTCCTGCAAATTGTTTCAAGACAATTATTAGTATAGTGGGCTCTACTGTAGAAACTGTCCCTGCCCTTACTACGCGGAAGAATTCCTGAAATGATGAAATTATTAGTTTTAGATTTAAAAGCTCGAATCATCTTCTTGTATTTGTCGAGTAGTTCTTCCGATCGAGTGGTCAGCACATTATTTGTTCCCACATGTACAACCATGACTGTTTCCTTCTTTACGTCCTGAAAGAGAGGGTCAATCGAGTTAGTAATGTCGTCGACGGAGGCACCTGGTAGACAGAATCTTTTTCGTTTCGTTGGCTTTAACCTGCAAAATGAGTCAAGTTGGCCCCTTATTATGGAATCCCCCACAATTGCACATTCGACTTCTGATTCCTCCTTTCGATCTGCTAATGCTTGAAAAGAATTATGAGTCTTAATCGGGAGAAACATCTTTTGCTGTGGTCTTGCTCCTTTTTTTACCTGCTGAAAAGAATTATTTTTATTGATAGGAATGTTTACTTTACTGCTAGCTGGCCGAGATGGTACTCCCTTCCCTTTTGTGGTAATTTGGTTTTCTTTTGTCGTTTTAGTCTTGGGATTATTAACTGCAACATTTCTTTCTATAAACTCCTGCAAAGAAGAGACCTTTTTTTCTAAGTTAGTAAATACTTCTAGCGAAACACAGGTAGGAGTAACGGGCGCATTTGTAGGGTGTTGGGTTCTAAGCTCGGCTATTTCCTTTCTAAGCGCGCATATAGTTTCGTTCAGTTCGTCTGTTTCCCTTTTATGTTCGTTTCTAATCTCACAAAAAAGGCATATAGATGAGTCGGTTATGGCAGCATAGCTCGCTTCTTTAAAATCTATAACCCAGCGTGTACAATCGCATTTAGGACAAACAGTTTTTAAACGTTCAGGCCCCGGCATGTTAACAAAGAGCGAATTAGATTACTGTATACAAATATATATATATATATATATATATATATATATATATATATATATATATATATATATATACTTATAAATATATGTATATATATATATAAAGTGGATTAAAGGGAGAGGAGAAAGAGAGGATGTGTTAAATCCCGAGCTTCCTGCTAATTTCGAAAAGCCGGATAAAGACAATAAAACTGTCAAAGTAGCGTTTCAAGATCTCCCTTGGGTGAAGTCAATTATAAGAAAATACAGCGGTATGAAAATAACTGAATTGAAAGATAGAATATGTGAATAAGAACCAGTCAAAAAATAATATTAATGATAATGACAATAATAATAAAAAGGAAAACAAAAACTTAGCTTTCTTCAGTAGACAGGAGGATGAATAAAGAAGCCAAAATGAACTGAAAATTTCACAAAACTCGGAAAATAAAACTGTATATAACTAAGTCTGAGGGATAAATAAGGTCACAAGGGGAATGAAACAAAAGTATGGGTACACGATAAGAACAAATGAAAAATGGAAACAAATAGAAACAACACTAATTATGAGTAGATCACTTCTGAATTAAATAAGATTGGGCGAGCGCTCTTTAAAACACGTCAAGCTTTGAGGAGAGAGAGAGAGAGAGAGAGAGAGTTACAAGGAGTTACAAGGATAATCAGCACCCTAGAGATCTTTCGATCCATGCCGAGAAGGTGCCTTTGTCAATTACCTATGATATTTACATTTAAAAAAAAAAAAAACAGACAATGCTAGAGATAAAGTGACAGTAAAGTTGAAGGCTCTCCCCACCCTCCTCTCCCACCTGCAACGCAGGTACGGAAACTGAAAAGATACCTGGTCAGTTGAAATATAGTGCTAATCCAGGAATTTCACAGTACAGTTTGAAACTTAACCAGCTGAAAATCTCAATATTCTTTTCTGGTATGATATAAGTATCTCGTCATTAAACTATATACACCATCGTTGAATTTAATCCACTATTGGATTTCGTTCCAATATTTATGCTTATCTTAGGACCTTTGTATAATAATGGAAATCCCGTCAATTAATTTATATACACTTTTCTTGATTACAATATGCATTCATAATGTATTGAATTCCATTCTTTTCAGAATCCTGTCGTCTTGGTCCTCTTTTATTTACATGGGGTTTTCCCTTATATTTTTAAAGTTAATTAATAATCTAGTGTATGTATTATTTTGTCGAGTCTTTGTTTAAATGTCTCTTTAGTCTTACTCGCAATTACATCATTTGGCAGTTTATTCCAGAGGTTGACAATTTTATATGAGAAAAAGTTTCCTGTTATACTTTTTTGATACCGCAACGGAACCAGCTTCATTCCATTGTTCCTCGTCTCACATTCGTTAACTTTGAACCATATATTAGGGTCTACATTTTCAATCCTATTTAGTATTTTAAATGTTTCTATGAGCTGGCCTCGCATTCTCCGCGTTTCTAGTCTGAAGAGTTTGAGTCTTTCCAATCTAGTTTCATAGTTATGTTTTCTTAAGGATGGTATTAATTTTGTCGCTCTCTCTTGAACTCTTTCAAGCCTTTCAATATCTTTCTTCAGATAAGGTGACCACAATTGAGCACAATATTCCAGATGGGGACGAACTAATGCATTAAATAAATTTAATACTATGGTCTCGTTTCTGCATTTAAATTGTCGTTTTATGTATCCTAGGATTTTGGATGCCTTTTTTTCCGCTTCACTGCATTGCATACTAAACTTAAGATCGCTCGATACATAAATCCCTAAGTCTTTTTCGACTTTTGTTTCTTTTAACTCCATATTGAACAATGTATACACCGCTTGTGGATTTTTCCTTCCGACATGCATTACTTTACTCTTATCAAAGTTTAAAGGCATTTTCCATTTTTTTGACCATTCTTCGATAAGAATATTCCTCTTCCAAGTTTCGCATCATCCGCAAATTTAACAACTTTCGATACGAGACTGGTTTCCAAATCATTAATATAAATTATGAATAGCAGCGGGCCCAACACAGAGCCCTGTGGCACCCCACTTGAAACTTTTGTCCACTCTGAGGCAGATCCATTTATTACCACTCTCTGATACCTATGGGTAAGCCAGTCCTCAATCCAATCTCCTACTTTTCCCGTAATTCCAACTGCTCTAACTTTGGCCATGAGTAAATTGTGAGGGACTTTATCAAACGCCTTCTGGAAATCCAAGTAAATTATATCGATTGACTTATCCTCATCATATTGTTTATATACATATTGAAAGAAGTCCAGCAAGTTCGTTAGACAGGACCTGTTTCTTCTGAATCCATGTTGTGAGTCTCTAAGCAACTCTTTTGATTCAAGATGCGAAACAATTTTTTTGCAGATAAATGATTCTAAAAGTTTCCCTACCACTGACGTCAAGCTGATCGGTCGATAGTTTTTCACGACCTCTCTACAGCCACTTTTAAAAATTGGCGTAACATTTGCATATTTCCAGTCAATGGGAACTGTTCCACTGTTTAATGATTGATTAAAAATTTTGGCTAGGTGTTTACTAAAAACTTCCTTCGCTTCTTTCAAAACTCTAGGATAAAACATATCAGGTCCAGGAGATTTGTTGACGTTCATTTTATTTATTAAATTTACAACATCTTCGGTTGTACAGCTAACATTCTCGAATGGGTCGTCTCCGTCGTATACAATATTTATCTCGGGTATAGGAGAAGTTATTTGAGTAGTAAAAACACTCGCGAAGTAATTATTGAGTAGACAAGCTATATCGTAGTCAGTGTATCTTAAGGTACCATTACAATCTCTCAATGGCCCAATATTGTTCTTTATTGGCTTCCTATTGTTTACAAGGGCATAAAACTCCTTTGGATTTATTCTACAATTTTGAGCGACTCGTATTTCTTCTTCTCGTTTTGCTATTTTTATCTCTCTTTTTATTTTTCTCCTTAAGACATGATATTGTTCCCTTAATTGTTGAGTACCTTTTATTTTTAGTAACCTATACATTTTTTGCCTGTCTTTTATCATTCTTTTTATTTCTTTGGTTAACCACGTAGGATCTTGTTTAACGGTTAAACTTCGGGTTTTAATTGGAATATTCTTTGTTTGCTGTTCCATGACAAAATTCTTAAATTCTATCCAATTATTGTTTACACCTTCCTTTGATATCACATAAGCCTCTAAGCCTGCTTTGATGGCGTCGTAGTTTCCTCTGTTAAATTGGGGTCTCTGTATTTTTTTAATTCTTTCTAAGGCTGATATTATGATATTAAATTCTATTAAATTGTGGTCACTACCTTCAAATTTTTCGCCAACATAAGTGTTTGAAATCAACTCGCTTTCAGTGGACAATATGAGGTCTAATATGTTTTTACCTCTTGTTGGCTCACTAATCCACTGAGTCAAGAAATTTTCATCGATAAAGTCCAGAAGTCTCTGGCCTTCCCTGTCAGCTTGCTTTGTAGTCCAATTTATTTTACTGCAGTTAAAGTCACCCAAAATTACAGCTGTCTTCTTGTCGATTTGTTTTGTTAGCAGGCCGTATAGCATTACATCAAGTTCTGAAGACTGGTGCGGTTTTCTGTAGACTAAGTATATGCATATATTTATTTTATCTAAATTTAACTTAACTCCTATCATTTCGAGAGTAGTATCTAGGATTATTTCAGTTGGGTAAAGATGTTCTCGTACGTATAATAACACTCCTCCACCAACTCGGTCCTTTCTATCTTTGTTGAACATTTTATAATTTTTCAACTCAAATTCACCTTTAAAATCTCTGAGGTTTAAATTTATCCATGATTCAGTGATGGCAATTATGTCGTAATTCTCTGCAGCCACCAAAGCTCTGAATTCTAATAACTTATTTCTAATAGAACGTGCATTTAGAAGAACCGCTTTCATTGGTTTCTTACAATTTCTGGAGGCGATTCGTTTCCCGAAGGCTGGTTGGTCGCAGTGTTTGTTATTTGTGAAATATTCCTTATACGAGTACATTCATATAGATTATATACATTGATGTTCAGAAGGTCTCCATATTTTTTTTTACCTTTATTATTTAAGTGAGTCCCATCCTTTAAGAAATACTCACCACGATCGATAAAGCTTAGCCAGAGATTAACGAATTTAATGCCTTTTGACTCACACATTCTTTTGAGCTTCATATTTATTCCAATGGTTTTACTCATTACTTCTCTTGATGCATTCAGTCTTGGCAATATACCTATCATAATGCCTTTATCCGTTTTGTCTTTGATTTTGTTCGTTAATGATTCGAATTTTGAAACTACTTCCTCTGTATTTGTCTTTCCATCTTTTACATACGTGTCGTTTGAACCAACATGAACTACTACGGTACTGTCTTTACTGTCCAATTTTAGTTTCGAAATTTCTTCTTCAATTTTCCTAATAGTAGCACCTGGATAACAATAAGTCACCCTATTTTTCTTTTCATTTAGGCCAAAAAAGTCACTTTGATTTCTTACGAGAGAATCTCCGATAAGGGTCGTCTGCTTTTCCTCTTTGGAAGCCAAAGAGCTTTGTTTTGTTCTAGTGGACTTTGAAAAACTATTATAGGATCCAGGTTGCATATTCTGTGATGTATTTGCATTTACAGTTTGTTTGCTCCTTACTATTGTAGAAGCACTATCTTTACTTTCAACTTTATTTTCCAGTATTGCAACTGCTTGTTCAAGACGAACAATTTTCTCACTTAAGTTAACATTCTGCTGGGAAATATTTTGATTTGCTGACTCGAGGTAAAGTATTTTATTCTCTAATTCCTTAATTTTAGCTTCGGAATTTTGACAAGCGGGGCTGCTTGTAGCAACATCGAGATATTTAGACTCCAGTGCTATAAATTTGTTTTCCAGGACACCGATAGTTTTTAAAAAGTCACTTTTTTCCCTGGTATGTTTTTCTTCTATTTTGCAGAATAAACAAATGCTGATGGAGGTGATGCTGTTGAAGTTTTGCTCCGGAAAATTTATGCACCACTTGAGAGTCTTGCACTTGAAACACAAAGCTTTTAATTTCTCCGCTCCTGGCATAATTAATTATTGTATTATCCTTGATTATTATATTATACAAATATGGAGGCGAGATACGGGTAGATTCGTGCAAAACCTACTTTTCAACAAATAATGATAAGATTCTAATATTATAATGTACAATTATGTAGGTCAGATACAGTGTTAAATCGTAAAAGAATTTCTTTCCAAAGATTAATGGCAATGCTTTAGAATTTATACTACTGAAAACGATTTATTCACCTGAGTAACGGAAAATTTAAGAATCAAGAGAGAGAGAGAGAGAGAGAGAGAGAGAGAGAGAGAGAGAGAGAGAGAGAGAGAGAGAGAGAGAGAGAGAGAGTCACAAGGAGTCACAAGGAGTCACAAGGAAAAGAAGTACCCTAGAAGACCTTACGGTCCATACGAGAGGGTACTTGTTACGAGTCAGGGACTCGTGAGCCTGTCAGCGAACCAGGACTTTATCCAGGCGCCTTTTGAACTGCTCCACAGAGTCGCTGTTCACGAGAGAGAGAGAGAGAGAGAGTTACAAGGAGTTACAAGGAAGCTAAGTACTTCAAAAGACCATTCAATCCATTTCATTGGAAGTACTCATGTTATTATCTAAATTAAATATCTACAATCCTAATGATAAGGAATAGGATAGCAAAGATGAAGTCTCTCCCCACCCCCTTCTCCCACCCAATGACGTGTTTGATAAAAGGAAAATATGTACCTGGAAGTGTTTGAACAAAAGACACATCCTGGAATTTTTTATAGGAAAGCAGAAACAACTTAATATGTACATACTTAATTTATACATCAATTTTTAATTATATATTTCGTCTGAGAACTGCCTTCGAGGGCAATATTTTACATCAAAATCTTAAACTAATGATAACCTATGAGAAAATTATTTGCATATTATACAGTGTCTTCTACACATCTATGCTTACAGCATGCTGTTTTTATCCTAATTTTAGCAACATATAATGTTTTGTCACTCGTTATTTCATCGATAAAATTATTTTGTCAAGCTTATTTTTAAAAGTTTCTAATGAATTGCTGGCCACTACTTCTTCAGGCAACTGATTCCAATAATTGACAATTTTATAGGAAAAAAAGTTTCCGCATATATTCGTTCTGAAACGCTTTGGGACGATTTTTAAACTGTTATTTCGTGTATTATTTGTGCAAAGTTGAAACCAAGTTGAAGAGTTAACATTATTGACTCCTTTCATTATTTTAAATACTTCTATCAGTTGACCTCTCAGACGTCTTTTCTCTAGGGTAAATAAGTTTAGCATATCTAGTCTTTTCTCATATTTATAATTTCGGAGTTCCGGTATCAATTTAGTGGCTCTAGCTTGCACTCTTTCCAATCTATCAATATCTTTTTGTAGGTATGGTGACCAGACCTGAGCACAGTATTCTAACTGTGGTCTTACTAATGCATTAAATATATTTAGAATTGTAGCTTTATTTTTAAAGCTAAATTGACGTTTAATATATCCGAGAAGCTTCATTGCTTTTTTTTCTACTTCGATACATTGTTGAGAAAATTTTAGATCATTAGATATGTGAACTCCTAGGTCTCTTTCACCATTGGTTATGCTAATATTTTGATCAAAAATTTTGTAATTCGCTTTGGGATTCTTATGGCCTACATGCATTACTTTACATTTTTCTAGATTTAGGGGCAGTTCCCATTTTTTCGACCATTTCTCTATTTTATCAATATCGTTTTGAAAATTAATAACATCATCCTCAGTTACTATTGCTTTTCCTAGCTTGCAATCGTCTGCGAATTTTGAAATTTTTGACAAGAGCTCATCGTCTAAATCATTGACATATATAATGAATAGCAAGGGACCTAAGACTGAACCTTGTGGTACTCCACTAGTTACCATTGTCCATTCTGATTGTTGGCCGTTAATAACTACTCTCTGCTTGCGATCAGTGAGCCAATTCTCGATCCATTTGGCTACATCTCCTTCTATTCCTAGGGCTCTTACTTTAGTCAACAATTTCTTAGGGGGTACTTTATCGAAAGCTTTTTGGAAATCCAAATACAAAATGTCTGCTGATCTGGTATTATCATATTCTTCGTTTACAAAGTGAAAGAAGTCTAATAAATTTGTAACGCAAGACCTTTTTCTTCTAAATCCGTGCTGTGAATCCTTTAATAATTTATTCTTTTCTAAGTGTTCCACTATTTCAGCTGCAATACGGGTTTCAAGGAGTTTTCCAACTATTGAAGTCAAACTTATTGGGCGATAATTTCTAGCTAGTTCTTTGTGACCTTTTTTAAATATCGGTGTCACATTTGCTAGCTTCCAATCCGTAGGAACAATTCCACTCTCTAATGATCTATTAAAAATCTGTGTCAATTGTCAAGACACTTGGTCTTTAACTTCTTTCAAGACTCGTGGAAGTATATTATCTGGTCCAGGAGATTTAAATTTGTTCATTTTCTCAATACTTTTGTTTGTAGTAATTTCGGTACATCTAATAGATTTGAGTGGTCTAATACCGGTACTATTGATAGTTGGCGTGGGTTTATTACTCGTATTCTCATTTACAAAAACGGATGCAAAGTATTCATTTAAAGTATTTGCTATGTCAAAATCGTTATATTGTAATATATCATTTTTGTCTTTTATTGGACCAATGCTATTTTTTATTGGTTTTCTACTATTTACTAATGCAAAAAACTCCTTCGGATTTTGTTTACATTTTAAAGCTACTCTTATTTCTTCGTTCCGTTTTGCTCTTTTGGTTTCACTTTTTACTTTTCTTCTTAGTTCAACATAATGTTTTTTATTATCAATATTCATATTGGATTTCATTATCTTATACGCTTTATCTCTTTCTCTAATGGCTTTTTTAAGCTGAGAGGACAACCATTTGGGTTCATTATTTTTTTTGTCAGTACTAACTTTAGATGGTATGAATTGTCTCTGTTTATTTAGTAAATTGTTTTTAAAATCATGCCACACTTTATTAATGTCTTCAGGCTTTATAGTATAGTTTGTAAGACTTTCCCTCAGACCTTCGAAATTTGCTTTCATAAAATCAAACTTAACAGTGCTTGTTATTCTTCTTATGGATGGCACGTTTATGTTAAAATATATTATATTGTGATCGCTGTTACCAAACTTTTCTCCGACGTTTAAATTTGAAATCAATTCATCGTCGCTTGATAATACTAAATCTAAAATATTAGGGCCTCTTGTGGCTTCTTTCACCCATTGCGTTAGTAAGTTATCATCTATAAAATTTATCAGTCTTGCTCCTTCCCCGTCTGAAATTTTAGTAGACCAGTCTATTCGTCCACAGTTAAAGTCGCCGATAATTAAAGATATTTTGTTCTTTATCTCATTTGATAAGCATTCGTATAATCTTTGATCAGAATCTACAGCTTGATGAGGACTTCTGTATACTAAATATATAAATAAACTTTTTTCGAGATTTAGCTTGACTCCTATAACTTCGAAGTCAGAGGATAAATTACATTCTGTTGGATAGAGGTCATCACGCACATACAAAATTACGCCTCCACCTTCCGTTCCAAGTCTATCTTTGTGAAACATTTTATACCCTTGTAATTGAAATTCACCTCTGAAATCTCTTGTGTGACAATGTATCCAGCTTTCTGTAATACCTATTACATCGTATTTATCCAGTGCTACTAACGCTTTAAATTCTACCATTTTATTTCTGATAGACCTGGCATTGAACAACACAGCTTTTAATTTTTCTACCTGTTTAACTGTCTTTCCGCGTTGGACACGTTTCCCGAGGTCTGCGGTGAAGAGTCAAGGTGATATTTGTTTTCGAGGGTATCATAAAGACTCAAGTTTATCAAATCTCCATATACCTTTTTACCCATTGCGCTAAGATGGGTCCCGTCATGAGCAAAATATTTTTTATTGTTAATAAAGGTCATCCAAAAGTCGACGAATTTGACATTTTCCCGTTTACATATATTTCGTAGTCGTTCGTTTATTCCAATTGCTCTACTCATAGTTTCCTTTTTCTCATATAATCTGGGTAATACTCCGACAATTATTCCGTGATCCGTTTTTGATTTAATTTTCGTTACCATTTCGTTATAGTCGGAAATCATCGTTTCAGTTCCAGGAAACATTTCACCACAAAAAATATCGTTTGTTCCGACATGAGCGATAACAGGGGATTTTCTACTCTTCAGTTTTAAACTGGCAATTTCTTCAGTCACCTTTTTTATCCCTGCGCCGGGGTAGCATCTGAATTTTCGTTTACTGATGTTTTTTACGCCGAAATAATCAATTTGGTTTCTTATTATTGAATCTCCAATTAAGTAAGTATCGTCCTCCTCTTCGGAAAAAGCTGAAAATCTATTATGCGTCTTTAATTGAGTCAGTTCAGGAAGTTTAGGTCTCGATGGATGTTTATTTTTGACAAGTGAAAAACCGTTGGCATTATTGTCGTTTTGATCAACTTTATTTTCTAGCAAGGCAACTGATTGTTCTAATCTGACTATCTTTGTATCAGTATCCGTTATTCTTTTGTCGTTGTTTTGGCAATCACATTGTTTTAGTTCTAGCGCGTTAATTTTGTTTTGCATGTTAGTAATTATGGTCATAAGTTCATTTCTTTCTTTATCATGTCTTTCAGCGAGTTTACAGAATAAACAAATACTGGCAGCTGTAATTCTTTGATAGCATTGTTCTTCATAGTCGCTACACCACTTTACTGACTTACACTTGGAGCAAAAAGCTTTTAATCTCTCTGCACCTGGCATTTTTAAATAGAGATTTGTTCACTAATATAGAATTATCGTTGAGCACAATTATTTGCACCTTATAAATCAATCAATTAAAACACTATATCCTGCACTAATGAAAGTTAGTATTTAAAGAACTTCGCTCTATACTTGAGAAATTGATTTACAAAATAATTTATGCACTTGAAAAGTTTAATTGCAAAATAGAAATATGATAGAAACTGCGCAATTGGTAAAAAAAAAACAACAACACGTGTTAAAGTATGGCTATTGAACAAATAAAGGAAATAGAAAAAGAATACTCACTGTTTTTCTTTGAAGGGATATATACTTTCCGTTAAAATATGGCAGTAAGAAAATATCTCGATGAATGAGAAAATCAACTGACAATTTAGAATCAGCGTCGAGTTCTTTAAATCAAGATGGCGCTGGCTTTTAGCCGTCCCAATCCAAGATGGCGGCGGACAGCTAGGCTTAATGAGATACACTATTCACTGATTGGTTGATTTTGTTGAAGTAGCGTGACGCGGATAAAATCTGTTCTGTGATTGGCCGAATCAATTATACGTCACTCACAATGAACTCTGATTGGCCGACAAGGCAACCGGCTTAAACGTCCAAATATAGACAATTCACTTTTAAAATCAAATATTTATAAAAAGACACCACATACGATACAAACGGTTAGTAATTTACAATAAAGCAATGTTTTCTGCTTAAAACACGTTGTGAAGGCAAAAAAAAAGGTACAAAAAGCAACACTTAATAAATTAAACAGCGGGAGCACAAGTAGACACGTCCGAATTGGAGAGAGAGAGAGAGAGAGAGAGAGAGAGAGAGAGAGAGAGAGAGAGAGAGAGAGAGAGAGAGAGAGAGAGAGAGAGAGAGAGAGAGAGAGAGAGAGAGAGAGAGAGAGAGAGTCACAAGGAGTCACAAGGAAAAGAAGTACCCTAGAAGACCTTACGGTCCATACGAGAGGGTACTTGTTACGAGTCAGGGACTCGTGAGCCTGTCAGCGAACCAGGACTTTATCCAGGCGCCTTTTGAACTGCTCCACAGAGTCGCTGTTCACGACTTCGGGCGGAAGCGCGTTCCACTCGTTGCAGATACTGTAACTGAAGAAGTTCCCGCATCTGTCCCGGTGATAACGCGGCAGCTCAATTTTGTAGCCGTGGTTTCTCGTTACGCCCTCGCTTAGTTGGAACATGTCCCCGTTGCCTACGTGGTCAATACCTCGGAAGATTTTGAAGACCTCGATTAATTGACCGCGCCGTCTTCGGGTTTCCAGTGAGAAGAGGTTTAGTTCTTCTAGGCGGGCTTCGTAACTTTTGTGCCTGATCGAGGGGATCCGTTTGGTCGCCCTGGCTTGTACTCGCTCCAGTCGGGCGATGTCCTTCCGAAGGGATGGACTCCAAAACTGGACTGCGTACTCCAGGTGAGGTCGGACCAGGGAATTAAAGAGAGTGAGAACGATTTCCCTGTTCCGATACCCAAACTGTCGCTTGATATACCCCAAGATTCTCTGGGCTTTCTTCTCCGCCTCGATGCACTGCTTGGAAAACTTGAGGTCGCTGGTGATCACGACTCCCAAGTCTTTTTCCATGTCTGTGCTCTCGAGCGCCGAGTTTTTGAGGCTGTAGACGGCTTGGGGATTTCTGTGGCCGATGTGCATCACCTTGCACTTTTCGACATTGAACGGCATTTGCCATTTGTCTGACCACTCCCCGAGTTTCCTCAAGTCGGCTTGGAGTCTATCGACGTTTTCCGCGTCTGCCACGTTCATACCTAGTTTGGTATCGTCGGCAAATTTGGAAATCCTCGCAGTTATGCCATCATCTATGTCGTTTACATAGATGATGAAGAGTAGGGGGCCCAGCACGGAGCCTTGGGGAACGCCGCTTGTTACCGGTAGCCAACCGGACTTTTGCCCGTTCACCACTACTCGCTGCCTTCGACTATGCAGCCAGTTTTCGATCCAGTCACCTACAGCTCCGGCGATGCCTAGCGCTCGAACCTTTTTTTAGCAATCGGCGGTGGGGCACCTTGTCGAAGGCCTTCTTCAAGTCGAGGTAGATGACATCCACCGCCTTCTCCCGGTCGTGTTCGCTGAACACGAAGTGGAAGAATTCCAAAAGGTTCGTTAGGCATGACCTGTGCCGCCGGAACCCGTGTTGGGAATTCCTCAATAGGTGGTTGGACTCGACGTGCTGCGTTATTTTGTCAACCAGGATACTTTCCATCAATTTTCCTACTACCGACGTCAGGCTGATCGGCCGGTAGTTAGATGGCTCGCTCGCGTTACCCTTTTTGAATATGGGGGTGACTTCCGCGTCTCGCCAGTCCTTTGGCACGCATCCAGTCTCGAGCGATTTCCTGAAGATCGAGCAGAGATGTGGGGAGACCTCATCTCGCACTTCCTTCAGCACCCGTGGTAAGAAGCCATCGGGCCCTGGCGACTTGTAGCGGTTCAAAGCGTCGATCTTTGAACGCACTGTCGTCTCTTCGAAGTGAAATCTCTCCAATTGCTCTGAGCCTTCGTACTTGTCACGAGGCTCAGGGGTGGTGTCCTTCTCCTCAGTGAAAACTGACGAGAAGTACTTGTTGAGGATGGTCGCATTCGCTTCGTCACTGAGCTCTAGCTCACCATCCTCTTTCACCAAGGGACCGATCCGTCTACGTGTCGGCTTACGGCTGTTTACGTATCCGAAGAATTCCTTGGGGCTCTCTTTGCAGAGTCTCGCCACACGGACTTCTTCGGCGCGTTTCGCCACCCTTATCATGGACTTGACACTTCGGCATAGACTTTTGTAGTGCTCGAATTCTCCAGTGTTCTTCGCTTAGCGATAGGCGGTTTTCTCTTCCGTAGGGTTCTCCCGATTTCGGGGGTGAACCACTTGGGTTGAGTAGCTCCGACTCGGCCGCGTTCTGATGGAATGAATCGTGACTGCAGGGCCATGAATGAGTTTTTGAAATTCTTCCATGGTTGCTCGACGTTGTCACTATCTACCACCTCTATCGCTGCCACGCCAGCACGAAGTCCCGCGAAATTTGCCTTTCTGAAGTTCAGCTTGGCTGCAGCACGAGCTACTGCTTCGCGAGCTGGGACTCGAATGCAGAACCTGATGAGGCGGTGGTCGCTGCCACCTAGCTCCTCATCTACACTAACTTCCTCAATGATGTCATCCTCGGATGGGTAGAGAGAGAGAGAGAGAGAGAGAGAGAGAGAGAGAGAGAGAGAGAGAGAGAGAGAGAGAGAGAGAGAGAGAGAGAGAGAGAGAGAGAGAGAGAGAGAGTAACAAGGAAAGTAAGTACCCTAGGAGACCTTACGGTCCATTCAAAGAGGGTACCTTTGGACTAGCAATTGAGCGGGCACATGGCTGCTCAATTGTTTTGCGTCCATAAACGGCCACTTTTCAAGACTTTGTCTAGTCTTGACTTGAACTGGTGAACAGATTCACTGTTGACAACTTCCACTGGAAGTGCGTTCCACTTACCGCAGATACTGTAGGTGAAAAAGTTTCCACACAGATTGCGGTTGTAACGCTTCAGTTCAAGTTTGAAGCCGTGATTGCGCGTTCTGTTCTCACTCAGTGTGAAAATATCCCGGTAGTCAACATTGTCGAACCCTCGAAGTATTTTGAAGACTTCGATGAGCTGACCACGCAGTCTACGGGTTTCCAGTGAGAACAGATCTAACTCCCTTAGTCTATCCTCATAACTTTTATGTCGGATAGAGGGAATCAGCTTGGTTGCCCTGGCTTGTACGCGTTCCAATCTCGCGATGTCCTTTCGCAATGAAGGACTCCAAAATTGTACGGCATACTCCAGGTGCGGTCGGACAAGTGAGTTGTACAGGCACAGTACAATCTCCTGGTTCCGATAACCAAACTGGCGCTTAATATAGCCTAGCATCCTTTGGGCCTTTTTCTCCGCCTCAATGCACTGTTTCGAGAACTTGAGGTCACTAGTGATTGTTACACCCAAGTCCTTCTCAGTGTCGGTGGATTCCATAGCAGTGCCCTTAAGGATATACTGAGATTGGGGGTTTCTGTGGCCGATATGCATCACTTTGCATTTGCCCACGTTAAAAGGCATTTGCCACGTGTCCGACCACTCCCCAATCTTCCCAAGATCTTCCTGCAGGCGGGCAGTATTTCCATCCTTTGCAACGTTCATACCAAGCTTGGTATCGTCGGCAAATTTGGAAATCTTCGCAACCATGTCACCGTCCATGTCGTTGACGTAGATGATAAATAGTAGTGGTCCCAGGACAGAACCTTGAGGCACCTCGCTAGTAACGGGCACCCACTCAGAAGACTGTCCATTTACCACCACCCGTTGCCGTCTGCCACTTAGCCAGTTCTCGATCCAGCCGGCTACCTTTCCGTCTATGCCAAGCGCTCGCACTTTCCGGAGAAGGCGGCGGTGTGGTACCTTATCAAAGGCTTTCTGAAAGTCTAAGTACACCACATCCACCGCCTTGTCCCGATCGTGCTCACTGAAAACGAAGTGGAAGAATTCCACAAGGTTCGTCAGGCATGACCGTTGCCTTCGGAAGCCGTGCTGGGAACTCCTCAGTAGCAGGTTTGACTCTAAATACGACGTCACTTTGTCCACCATGATGCTTTCCATGAGTTTACCGACTATCGAAGTGAGACTGATAGGTCGGTAGTTCGACGGTTGGTTACGGTCTCCTTTCTTGAAGATAGGAGTCACCTCCGCCTCACGCCAGTCTCTAGGAACGCATCCGGTCCGGATTGACATGTTAAAGATAGCGCACAGATGTCGTGATACTTCATCGCACACTTCCTTCAACACTTTAGGTAGAAACCCGTCCGGTCCAGGGGACTTATTCGTCTTTAGGTCAGCGATCTTTTTCTTTATTTCTCCTTCGGTGAAGTCCATTGCCTCCAGCTTTTCCCCCGAGTAGGAATCTGTCGGCTGGGGAATGGGACCACACTCTTCAGTAAACACTGAAGAGAAGTAGTCGTTGAGGAGGTTAGCATTTTCTGCATCTGAATGCTTTAATGTCCCCTCCTCATTCCTCAAAGGGCCAATCGTTCGACGGATTGGTTTACGGCTGTTCACATATCCAAAAAACTCCTTGGGATTCTCTTTACAGAGTCTCGCCACTCGGAGTTCCTCAGACCGCTTAGCCGCCCTTATGCTGGACTTCACTCTCCTGGCTAGCCTCAGGTATTCGTCAAAGTCACCCGAGATCTTCGATTGCCGGTACACATTTCTCTTCTCCCTAAGCAGTTGGCCGATTTCTCGATTAAACCACTTAGGTTGAACAGAAGACAGACGGGGGCATTTCAGAGGGATGAAACGCGATTGAAGACTCATGAATGTGGTTTTGAATCTATTCCACGAGTCTTCAACGGCATCGCACACTTCTAGCCTCACGTCAGTCAGTCCAGCTCGAAGGCTTGCAAAGTCTGCTCTTCTCAAGTCAAGTTTCTTTAATTGACTGGCAACAGACCTTACCTTCGGGATCTTGACGCTAAATCTAACTAGCTGGTGATCACTGCCACCGAGCTCTTCGCCTACAGAGATATCCTCAACGATATCATCCTCAGAGGTGAAGACCAAGTCGAGGATATTGTCTCCTCTCGTCGGTTCTCTGACCCATTGAGTGAGGAACTCGTTGTTGGCGAACTCCAGGAGTAGCGCGCTCTCGCCACAGGCTGCTCTGGTTTCCCAGTCAACTTGGCTGTTGAAATCGCCCATAACGATGCACACTCTGCCTTGAACCAGCTCACCCAGCAGCTGGTACAGTTCCCTGTCCTTCTCAACAGGTTGGGAAGGGGGTCTGTAAAGCACCAGGGTCCTGTATTTGGCAGGACCAATCTCTAGGTCAACGCCTAGGAGCTCGTGGTCGGATATAACGTTGGAGTTCGTAGATTTGATTGTATCCTTGACATACAACATTACACCGCCACCCTCTCTGTCTGGCCTATCTTTGTGGAAGAGTTGGTAGCCAGGAACCGTGAATTCGCCTTCAAAGTCTCGGTTTGAGGTTTTTATCCACGATTCTGTTATGGCTACCATTTCGGGTTCTTCCGTCGCTACGAGGCCACGGAGCTCAGGAAACTTGTTCCTGATTGACCTCGCATTGAACAGAAGAACCTTCAGGGAGTCCCCAAATGTAGGACCCCCTATACTCTTCCGTTTCCCGGCTTCTTGTTTGTCTTGGTGGCACCATTTTTAACAACCTCCGAGAAGGTTGTTTGGGGAGTGACTCGGGCGTACTGGCGTACGTCCGCCTTCCCAATGGGCCGGACACTCCTTTGGGTGCGCTCCACGACATCCTGGATGAGGTTGGCTAGGAACGCCTTGCCCTTAAAGGAGAGGTGCACCCCGTCCCTTTGGTAGAGGTCTTTTCTACCATAGAACACGGCGTACGGGTCCACAAAAAAGACACCCTCAGCCGTACAGAGGTCTGCAAGGCGCCTGTTTAGCGACATGTTCCTCAAGTGGGCAGTCCGGCTTGGACCCCACCTCGGGAGCATCCCCACCACGACGCGTCTGCGGGTTTTCAGTCCACAGTCGTCGACAGCGCCCATAACTGTCCTCATAATTTCACCTGTAGGGCCTACCCTACCTCCTCTGAGGTAGAGGTCGTTGCCACTTACCATAAGGGCAACGACTGAAGTCTCTGAAATCTGAGACTTCTCGGCCTCAGCTCTTACCTGCATATTCCCACAACCTGGGATGCAGCTCACCTTAACGCTTGTGCGAAGGCGGGCCGCTAGCAGGGGCTTCAGACCCCGTGCTTGAGAATCACCAATAAGGGTGACTCTTGCACATTTGACTGCGGACGACTTAGTCTTTCCTTTCGGAGGCGACTTGCCGCTTTCCTCTTGTATCTCTAATTTTTTTTTCTTCTTCTTCTTATTCTTCCTCTTATTCTTCTTCTTGACTTCCTTTGCTATCTCTTCGTTTGTTTCCCGTTTCTCTTCTTCTGCTTCTACTTTCTCTTCTTCTGTTTCCAGTTTCTTTTCTTCTCTTTCTACTTTCTCTTCTTCTCCTTTTACTTTCTCTTCTTCTCTTTCTACTTTCTCTTCTTCTATTTCTACTTTCTCTTCTTTCTTCTTTCTTTTCTTCTTTTTGGCTCGTTGAGGAAGCCCTTCAGCAGAAGAAATCGGCTGTTGGACGTCCGGAGCCTTCTCGCCTGAGCATCTGCATCTCTCTGATTTTAAGAGTTGAACTTCCCTGTTAAGGAGGGAGTTCTCCTCTCTCAGTTGAGCGCTGTTCTTGCCCAGGCGCTTCTCGAGTTCGCAGAAGTCACAGACACTGACGCCATCTGTGAGTTCCTTGCAACTCCTTCCCCCGAAGTCTTCACTCCATCTATAGACTTTGCATATTTTGCAGGTTAGCTTTCGAAACGGAGGACCATTCTTCTTCGCCATCTTACAAAAATCTCGGACCATACGCATTAAAAAAGGGGTTTTTGTTGTGATTTTCTCTCGCACTAATCTCATCCGCCTATTTCCAGGAGGTTTTCGGTCGTTCGGCGAACAGAAAACCCTTTGATCAAGCACACCAACCCTAAGGTCTCCCCCTGGGCCGGACGTCCCCAATCGTGCCGCAGCTCCCAACTGAGCAGCACGAGAGCCCCAGTGAACTGGTTCTCTGATTTTTCGACAGGGGTGCTTGAGGTGTAACTGTCTTCCTACTAAGCCCTACTAATCAACTAAAAACGGCCAGACTTGAGGCAAATAGTAAAGCTAAGTGCCCACGACTTCATCCCGAGATCTTTAGCTGATCTGGCAACCAGCAAGGCACAAAAGCTCTCTCTCCAAAGATCAGTTGAGCCTTTATTCACCAAGTAGCGGTCACAGGGAGCTGGTCAGGCAAATTACACGTTAGGAGAAAGCTTTTAAGGGTACCTAGCATTTCTCCATTAATCGTACCCCAAAGCGCCTAAGATCCCTTCAATCTCAGTCTCTTGTAACCTATGAGTTGCTCCAAGGCGTTATTTAAAGAGGTTCCAAAGCCTCTCTTCTCACGCGGCATAAGGGAGCTGGTGAGGCCCTTATTAATAAACAACTTAATGTGTAATAGAGATGAAGGTTTTTTTTTTGTTATTGGGTTTTTTGTTTTGATTTTTTGACAGTTGAGAGAGAGTTGGTGAAACTTAGTACTAACAGAATCGAATGGGTTGGTAGGGGGATGCAAGGAGACGCATCAAAGAAGTGGTAGAGAAGTTTGACAACCCTTAGTCTGGATCCTACTACAGCTACCTTACTGGCATGAGTGACCCTACCGGACTAAAAGTCCCCCAGCTTAGCTAGCTTAACTCAGGCAGATCACGCAAGCTCTCTCACCGACGACAAGGTGGCTGTGTTGAGAGAGAGAGAGAGAGAGAGAGAGAGAGAGAGAGAGAGAGAGAGAGAGAGAGAGAGAGAGAGAGAGAGAGAGAGAGAGAGAGAGAGAGAGAGAGAGAGAAGAGAGAGAGAGAGAGAGAGAGAGAGAGAGAGAGAGAGAGAGAGAGAGAGAGAGAGAGAGAGAGAAGAGAGAGAGAGAAGAGTAACAAGGAGTAACAGGAAAGTAGTACCCTAGGAGACCTTACGGTCCATTCAAAGAGGGTACCTTTAGGCTAGCAATCGAGCGGGCACATGCTGCTCAATTGTTTTGCGTCCCTAAACGGCCACTTTTCAAGCTTTGTCTAGTCTTGACTTGAACTGGTCAACAGATTCACTGTTGACAACTTCCACTGGAAGTGCGTTCCACATACTGCAGATCACTGTAAGTGAAAAAATTTCCACACAGATTGCGGTTGTAACGCTTCAGTTCAAGTTTGAAGCCGTGATTGCGCGTTCTGTTCTTCACTCAGTTGTGAAAATAGCCGGTAGTCAACATTGTCGAACCCTCGAATTATTTTGAAAACTTCGATGAGCTGACCACGCTGTCTACGGGTTTCCAGCGTGAACAGATCTAATTCCCTTAGTCTATCCTCATAACTTTTATGTCGGATAGAGGGAATCAGCTTGGTTGCCCTGGCTTGTACGCGTTCCAATCTCGCGATGTCCTTTCGCAATGAAGGACTCCAAATTGTACGCATACTCCAGGTGCGGTCGGACAGTGAGTTGTACAGGCACAGTACAATCTCCTGGTTCCGATAACCAAACTGGCGCTTAATATAGCCTAGCATCCTTTGGGCCTTTTTTCCGCCTCAATGCACTGTTTCGAGAACTTGAGGTCACTAGTGATTGTTACACCCAAGTCCTTCTCAGTGTCGGTGGATTCAATTAGCAGTGCCCTTAAGGATATACTGAGATTGGGGGTTTCTGTGGCCGATATGCATCACTTTGCATTTGCCCACGTTAAAAGGCATTTTGCCACGTGTCCGAGCCACTCCCCAATCTTCCAAGATCTTCCGCAGGCGGGCAGTATTTCCATCCTTTGCAACGTTCATACCAAGCTTGGTATCTCGGCAAATTTGGAAATCTTCGCAACCATGTCACCGTCATGTCGTTGACGTAGATGATAAATAGTAGTGGTCCCAGGACAGAACCTTGAGGCACCCCTGCTAGTAACGGGCACCCACTCAGAAGACTGTCCATTCACCACCACCCGGTGCCGTCTGCCACTTAGCCAGTTCTCGATCCAGGCCGCTACCTGTTCCGTCTATGCCAAGCGCTCGCACTTTCCGGAGAAGGCGGCGGTGTGGTACCTTATCAAAGGCTTTCTGAAAGTCTAGGTAGACCACATCCACCAGCCTGTCCCGATCGTGCTCACTGAAAACGAAGTGGAAGAAATTCCACAAGGTTCGTCAGGCATGACCGTTGCCTTCGGAAGCCGTACTGTGAACTCCTCAGTAGCAGGTTTGACTCTAAATACGACGTCACTTTGTCCACCATGATGCTTTCCATGAGTTTACCGACTATCGAAGTCAGACTGATAGGTCGGTAGTTCGACGGTTGGTTACGGTCTCCTTTCTTGAAGATAGGAGAGAGAGAGAGAGAGAGAGAGAGAGAGAGAGAGAGAGAGAGAGAGAGGAGAGAGAGAGAGAGAGAGAGAGAGAGAGAGAGAGAGAGAGGAGAGAGAGAGAGAGAGAGAGAGAGAGAGAGAGAGAGAGAGAGAGAGAGAGAGAGAGAGAGAGAGAGAGAGAGAGAGAGAGAGAGAGAGAGAGAGAGAGAGAGAGAGAGAGAGAGAGAGAGAGAGAGAGAGAGAGAGAGAGAGAGAGGAGAGAGAGGGGGGGAGGAGAGAGAGAGAGAGAGAGAGAGAGAGAGAGAGAGAGAGAGAGAGAGAGAGAGAGAGAGAGAGAGAGGAGAGAGAGAGAGAGAGAGAGAGAGAGAGAGAGAGAGAGAGAGAGAGAGAGAGAGAGAGAGAGAGAGAGAGAGAGAGAGAGAGAGAGAGAGAGAGAGAGAGAGAGAGAGAGAGAGAGAGAGAGAGAGAGAGAGAGAGAGAGAGAGAGAGAGAGAGAGAGAGAGAGAGAGAGAGAGAGAGAGAGAGAGAGTAGAGAGAGAGAGAGAGAGAGAGAGAGAGAGAGAGAGAGAGAGAAGAGAGAGAGAGAGAGAGAGAGAGAGAGAGAGAGAGAGAGAGAGAGAGAGAGAGGAGATGAGAGAGAGAGAGAGAGGAGAGAGAGAGAGAGAGAGAGAAGAGAGAGAGAGAGAG